>CM053580.1:88642480-88653150 GCA_028627135.1 Pseudochirops cupreus
TTTTTTTTTTTGCTTTCTTGGATGGGTGAAGGCAGAGCAATTGGGGTTAAGTGACTTGCCCAAGGTCACATGGCTAGTAAGTGTTAAGTGTCTGTGTTCAGATTTGTACTCAGGTCCTCCTAACTCCAGGGCCAGTGCTCTATTCACTGCACCACCTAGTCACTCCATCAACAAGCATTTTTAAGGCACATATTATATCCTAAGCTTTGTGCGGTGTTAGGGATACAAAGAAAGACAAAAGTAGTCATTGCCCTAAGAACCCTGTTTTCTAGATATCTCTGTCCCATTTTCTTTCTCTCTGAATTTTTCTAATATTTCTCTCTGTCTGATTTCTCTCTCTCTGTTTCTCTCTCTGTTTCTATGTCTCTCCTCTCTCAGTCTCTCTCTTTCTATGTCTGTCTCTCTTTCCATGGCTTCTTCTAAGTCTAATTAGCAGCTCAAGTAGGAGGGAAGGTGAAATATTATCAGAATATTGTCAAAATTATTTGTCATGCCTTTTAAGGAATATTATATAATTTCAGCACATTTGGAGCAGAAACATATTTAGGTGATGGAGGACAGTCATTGAAGCAATATTTTATTCTATTCAATCCTATTTTGTGATCAATAAACAATAAATAGAATGAAATTTGGTAGTCTTGGTTACTTTCCTTTTCTTTTTTGTACTGTGAAGATGTGATCTAGTGTAGAACAAAATTTGTGAGAGTCTGATGAGAAAACATCCTGCAGCTGACTTTCTCATAAAAACTTATATATTGAGGCAATGTGGTTCAATAGAAAAAGAGTACACTGGGAATTAGAAGACACAGGTTCTAATCTCCATTTTGCTAATTGCTTTTTATGTGACTTTGAGAAAGTTGCTTAACCTATGTGGGCCTCAATGTTTTAGTTTATAAAATGAGGAAGCTAGACTTTATTATCTTGTCTTTCAAGAAAAGGATCCAGGAGGGATTTTGACTGATAGAATAAAAAGGAAAGCACAGACACATTAAATAATATGTAGCCTGGCTTTTTAACAAGGATTATGCCTCAATTCTATCTTTGTATTTGACTTTGTTGCACTTTGGCAAATCATTAAGACTGCTTTGCTCCTCTCTCTGGCATTTAAAGACCTTTGCAATTTGTCCCCTTCCTACTTTTAAATCTTGTTAAATTTTTCTCCCATTTACACATTTTAAAAGCCAGAGAAACTAGACTTTCTCTTCCTCACCCACATCACTCCATCTTCCAACTCCTTATCTTTGCACTGGTCATCTACCATGCCTGGAATACTCTCTCTCCTAATTTCTTTCCTCCTTTTTCTGGCTTCCTCAACACACAGTTCTATTCCACCTTCTATAGGTCATTCCTGTCTTCTACCTTTCCCCACCTAGTGCCTTTCATTTGAAATTGCTGCCTATTTACACAGCATATATCTTGTACGTACATAGTTACTTGCATGTTGACTTGTCCGTTAGAAGGTAAGCTCACTGAGGGTAGGTACATTGCTTTTGTTTTTTTTTTTTGTCCCAATTACACAGTTACTTACTCATTGTATGAGCTTGATAAATGCTTGTTGACTGATCAACTGAGGATGGAGATATAGAGAAATGTCTTTTAATTATTTATTCCGATTAGATTTTCTTGTCTTGCTTTGTGGTTGTTTTTGTTGCTGTTTCTTTTATTTTGTTTTCTTTTGTTCTATTTTTAGGATATTTTTTATTATCAAAATCCATTCTTTCTCTAAGTATTTTGTTTATATTTCTTTTAATGTTTTGGAAAGAATGTAGAGTGCATATAATAATAGCATCTGCTATGTGTCAGGCATGGTGCCGAGTACTTTACAATTATTATCTCATTTTATCCTCAAAAAAACCCTGAGATGTCACCACTATTATTGTTCCTTTTTATTACAGATGAGAAAACTAAAGCTAAGTGACTTGTCCTGGGTCACACAGTGACCTATTGTCTAAGGCCGGATTGGAAATCCTCCTGACTCCAGACCCTGCCTTCTATCTCCTCTGCCACTTAGCTGCCCAGTTTAGTAGCATAGCCCCAGAGGTAGCACTTGGAACTACAAATGTGGTATAATTGAAAGAACCCTAGGTTTGAATTCAGAGAACTTAGCTTCAACATTGGAACTTTATAATTATATAACCTCAATTTAACATGTCCCCTCATTTTACCTCAACTTATTCATCTCTTAAATCAAGAATTCTGACATGGTTGCTTTTATGGTCCCTTCTAGCTTGAAATGTAGAAAGCTACTTCATCCAAACAAACAAAAATAAAACTTCCTTTGGTTCTTACCAGGTTTCAAATTTTCTGCTCTCCATAGCCTTGACTGTATTTGCCAATAAGCTTTACTTGCATTGACAACAGAGTAGTGCAGAAAGGAATAGCTCTTAGAGGTCTCAGCAATTCTTCCCAAGCAATTGCTGGTGCCACTCAAACAGAGTCAGGAGTTCAATACTTAATGCTCTAATAAAGCCATACATTCCAAAGTGAGTCATTTACAATGATACCGCATCATCAGTAAAGTGAATCCAGATCTCCTATACATTACAGTGAACAATTTCAAAACTCATCTCCCTACAGCGCTCCAAGTGAAATGGAGCTGAATAGAACAAATCCTGATTTTTCACATTTACTGTTATTAAAGAAAGGAACAAAGTAGCGCCAAGGGGAATGAGAGAATAAAGCTATGGCTATTCAGTTGTGAAGAAAGTAAATTAATAAAACTAACCTCATTTCTTTTGTACATGCTCTCAGTAGATGCCCCTGGAGAACAATTCCCTTTATAGGAAAGAGTAAGGGTGGGGAACAGAGTGTGTAGTCTATAACTAGGGCTTTTTCACAGTAATATCGGCACTTGGTATATCATCAGGAACAAATATGTTATCCTGTTTGTCATCCATTGCAGTTTCAGCTATCCCTTGCTCAATTTCTTTTCCTATAGATTATACCTTCTTCATCACTTTACCAGAAACTTTGGCTAATATTATCTTTATATGAAATACACAGAATACAAATCCCCAAGGGAATGGGTGTTATTGGCGGGGAGAAAATATAATGACCAAACACAGTCATGTGAGACCATTCAAGAGAGATCTTTTTGTTTACTTAATCTTTGGAACATATTATATTCTGGCTTTATATGAAATATTAAATCCGTCTTTAACTCTCACTGTCCGTGAATTAATGCAGTTGTGGTAGGAAAGTCTTTATATGTTGTGACAAAATGAACAACCTCCAGGGTGCTCATCTTCCATGAGATGGGTTTTTTCATTTCAATGGCTATCTGAGTGATGAATGTACAGATTTTTCTTGGCTGCCTCACTTGCTGTCTCTCTGCCTTTATTTGAGAGGGATTTAAAAAAAATTAGCACAATATCATTTAATAAAGTGATGTGAGATAAGAATGAATTTCAACTAGCTACATGGTGACTTCTAATTTGTGAAGGAAAATGGATTCTATAGCCTTATATCTCATACATTCAAGGTTTTTCCTCCCCTTGCATTCCTATACTACCCATTATTCTAGTAAACATGGGTGACAGAATTTATTCAGATTTCTTCTTCCTGTTTAAAGCATCATTCCTGAATTGAGAGAGTTAGAAGATTGCAAATAAAACAAGTCTCATTCCAGAAAAAGTTGATTGTGTTTAATGGAATAAAAAAATTGTAAGTTTCAGTTACCTTATCACTAAAATCTTCTGTCTAGGAATAAAATCTGTTGTCTTGATAAACAAGTCAAGGTAAAAATCCTGTCCCTAGATCCCTAGTGCATTTCAAGAAGTTTATAAAATTTCATTTTTCTTTAAATAGATAGTGACTCAAGTCATTTAGAAAAAATAAATAAGTTGTTCTTACCAAGCTTTCAAAATTATTTTATGTGAAAAAAAAATCATATTAAGAAAAATATAGATGGGAGAAAATGTCACGTATTTTCCAACTGAGGTTGCAGATATGAATTTGTTTAGGAAAAAAAAAAGTTAACCCTGCTGTCTGACCTGTGGGTTGGATAAATTCCTATATTTCTTAAGGGTGGTGAAGCTCTCTTCCAAGTCATTCGGTTATTATAAAATAGAGAACTAATTCTTAAAGTTTAAATCCTGGCAATAAACACAAATGAGCTACTTAGAGATATATTCATTATTATTAATAACAACAAAAATAATAGCAGGCAATTACAGAGTACTTTACTATTTGAAAAATATGTTGTATACCTTATCTTATTTGAGCCTATATTTCTAGATTGCCACAACAAGGAAGATTTCTCGGCAGATGAACACCCAGGAAATTCTTCAGGCTGTGAGCAAATTAGAATACCACTGCCTGTATTCTGCTTGAGCATTTTCTAAATTTAAGGTCATTTTCTAATTGATTAACCTACAGTGGGATGGTACTGTATAATATTACTAGGTATATACTAAAATATTTTAGCAGTCTAGTGAACCCCATGGACCCAAAATAATGCTATTAAATATACAACAGAACACATAGGATCACAAAGTAAAATAACTGTTCTGAAATAGTTATAAAATATTTATTAAAATTATCATAGTCAACTTTCCAAAATTTATGGTATGCAGCCAAACAGTACTTAGGGGAAAATGTATATCTCCAAATGCTTATATCATTAAAAAAGAGAAAAGAATTGGGCATGCAAGTAAAAAAACCTAGGAAAAGGACAAATTAAATATCCCTAATTTAAAACCAATCGGAAATACTAAAAAAATCAAAGGAGAGATTAATACAATTGAAAGTAAAAAACTCATTGAACTAATAAACAAAATTAGGAGCTGGTTTTATGGGAGGAAATAATAAAATGGATAAATCATTGATTTTAAAACTAAAACTTTTCAGTATCATAAAAGGGTGAATTCACCACAAATGAAGATGAAATTGAAGCAATTATTAGGAGATGTTTTCCCCAATTATATGCCAACAAATCCAACAATCTAAGTAAAATGGTTATATATTTATAAAAATATGAATTGCCCGATTAACAGAAAATGAAATAGATACACACATAACCCTATCTCAGAAAAAATAAATTGAACAAGGAATCAATGAGGTCCCTTAGAAAAAATCACCAAGACTAGATGGATTTACAAATGAATTCTTCTAAACCTTTAACGAAAAATTAATATTGATACTACAAAAACTATTCAGAAAAATAGGCAAATAAGGAGTCATACCCAATTCCTTTATGACACAAACATGGTGCTGATACCTAAAAGAGGAAGAGCAAAAACAGAAAGAAAATTTTAGAAATAAAGAAAACAATTTCTATAATGAATATTGATGAAAAAATTTTAAATAAAATACTAGCAAGGAGATTACAGAAATAGATAACAAAGATAATACACTATGACGAGGTGGGATTTAAACCAGGAATGGAATGCTGGTTCGCTATTAGGAAAACTACCAGCATAACTGAATATATCAGTAACAAAAATAACCAAAAGAAATCATATGATTACTTCAACAGATGCAGAAAAATTTTTGACAAAATACCACACCCATTTCTATTAAAAACAATAGAAAGTATAGGAATAAATGGACCTTTCCTTAAAACGATAAGTAATATATTTCTAAAACTATTAGCAAGTATTATCTGTAATGGAGAAAATTAAAAGCCTTCCCAGTAAGATCAAAGGTGAAGCAAGGATGCCCTTTGTCACCACTATTATTCAATATAATACCAGAAATGTTAGCTATAAAATTAGAGGGAAAAAAATAATTGAACAAATTAGAACAGCCAATGAGGAAACCAAACTATTACTCTTTCCAGATGATATGATGGTATACTTGAAGAACCCTAGAAAATCAACTAAAAACATTATTGAAATAATTTACAACTTCAGCAAAATTGTGGAATACAAAATAAACCCACATTAATACTTAGCATTTCTACATATTAAGAATGAAACATATCGGGAAGAGATAGAAAGATAAATTTCCATTTAAAATAACAGTAGACAATATAAGATACTTGGGAATCTACCTGACAATATTATAAAAATGAAACCTCTAGCTAAATGAATTTACTTATTGAGTGTCATTTCATTCAAACTACATTTTTAATAGAGCTAGACAAAAATAATAACAAAATTGATATGGAAGAACAAAAGGCCAAAGAAATTCATGGGGGAAAATGTGTAGGAAGGGGGCTTAGCCATACCAGATTTCAAACTTTTTAAAAAAGCTATAATCATCAAAACAATCTGTAACTGGCTAAGAAATAGACTGATGGATCAGTGGAATATATTATGAACACAAGACACAGTAGTGAATGACTATAGTAATCTAATGTTTGAAGAACCCAGAGATCTAAGCTTTTGGGAAAAGAGTTCACTATGTGAAAAAAAAATGCCAGGAAAAATGGAAAGCAGTTTGACGTAAACTAGGTATAGACCAGTCTCTTATAACATATGCCAAAATAAGATCAAAATGGGTACCTAATTTAGATATTAAGGATGATACTATAAGCAAATACAGGAAGCACAGAATAGTTTACCTGTCAGATCTACAGATAAGGGGAAATTATGACTAAACAAGAGTTAAAAAGAGATATATGTAAAATAATAATTTATATAAAATAAAAGGGATATAAAATGGATAATTTTTATTTCATTACAGTGTTTACACATGCAAAACCAATTCAACGAAGATTAGATGGAAAGCAGAAAACTGAGGGAAATTTCTTTACAGCAGTTTTCTCTGATAAAGGCCTCATTTCTCAAATATATAGAGAACTAAGTCAAATTTATAAGAATACAAATCATTCCTCAGTTGATGATTGGTCAAAGGATATTAATAGGCAGCTATCAGATGAACGAATCAAATTATCTGTAGTTACATGAAAAAAAATGTAGTAGATCACTACTGGTTGGAGAAATGCACATTAAAACAACTCTGAGACACTACCTCACATCAATGACAATTGGCTAATATGACAGAAAAGGACAATTGATAAATGCTAGAAAAGACAACTGGGACATTAATGCATCATTGGAGGAGTTGTGAATTGAGAAAACCATTCTGGAGAGAAATTTGGAGCTATACCCAAATGGCAATTAAATTGTGCATACCTTTTGATCTAGCAATACCACCACTGCTAGATCTGTATCCCAAAGAGATCATAAAAAGAGGAAATGACCTGCATGTCCAAAAATATTTATAGCAGCTCTTTTTATGGTGGCAAAGAGTTGGAAATTGAGGGGATGCCCATCAATTGAGGAATGGCTGAA
The DNA here is from genome assembly GCA_028627135.1 of Pseudochirops cupreus. Lineage (NCBI taxonomy): Eukaryota > Metazoa > Chordata > Mammalia > Diprotodontia > Pseudocheiridae > Pseudochirops > Pseudochirops cupreus. The sequence goes on from CM053580.1 coordinate 88,649,719, forward strand.
CAAGTTGTGGTGTATGAATGTAACGGAATACAATTGTGCTATAAGAAATGATGAGCAGGTAGATTTCAGAAAATCCTGGAAAGACTTACATGAACTCATGCAAAGTGAAGTGATCAGAGCCAAGAGAACATTATACACAGTAACAGCAACATTAAATGATTATTAATTATTTTAGACTTAGCTCTTCTCAGCAAGACAATAATCCAAGACAATTCCAATAGATTCATGATGGAAAAGGTTATGCAGATCCAGAAGAAGAACTGTTGGAGTCTGAATGCAGATTGAAGCATACTATTTTACTTTCTTTGGATTTTTTTTTGTATGTATATATGTTTGTATGTGAGTGTGTGTTCTTCCCTTTTGTTCTGTTTCTTTCACAACATGACTAATGTGGAAATCTGTTTAACATGATTGTATACATATAATCTATATCAAGTTGCTTGCTGTATTGAGGAGGAGGAAAGAGAGAAAGGAAGAAAAATTTGGAACTCAAAATCTTACAAAAAATGAAAGTTGGAAACTTTACATATAATTGGGGAAAATCCTATTTACATTTAAAAAAAGCAACTCTGAGGTTTCTCCTCACATCTATCAGATTTGCTAATAGGACAGAAAAGGAAAATGACAAATACTGAAGAACACGTGAGAAAATTGGGAACCTAATGCACTGTTGGTGGAATTGTGAATGGATCCAACTCTTATGGAGAGCAATTTGGAACTATTGTTCAGAAAGTTACAAAACTATGTATGCTCTTTGACCCAGCAATAGCATTACTAGTTCTGTATCCCAAAGAGTTAAAAAAAAATGGCCTATGCCTACAAAAATATTTATAGTAGCTATATTTGTGATAGCAAAGAATTTGAAATTGAGGGGATGTTCATCAACTGGATAATGATTGAACACATTATGGTATATGATTATGGTGGAATATTATTGAGTTATAAGAAATTACAAGCAGGGTAGTTTTGGAAAAACCTAGGAAAACTTTTATGAACTGATAGCAAAATGAAGTGAGCAGAACAAGGACAATATTGTGTATAGTAACAGCAATATTGTAATGATGAACAACTGTTAATAATTTAGCTATTCTCAGCAATACAATGATATATGACAATTCTGAAGGTCTCACGATAAAAAATTATATCCACCTCCAGAAAAAAGAACTGATGAATCCTGAATGCAGATTGAAGTATACCTTTTTTTAAAAAAACTTTCTTTATCTTGGCTTTTTTTGTCTGTGTTTTCTTTTACAACATGACTGATATGGAAATATGTTTTGCACGATTGCACATATATATACTTATCTCAAATCCTTGTTCTCTCAGTAAAGGGGTAATAGAGAGGAGGGAGAATTTGGAACACAATTTTTTAAACAAGAAATGTTAAAAGAATCTATATGTAGTTGGTTGGAAAAAAATTATCTTGGTTGGGCATTATTGAGCAATGTTTAAAGTCATTCAAAGATATTTCTCATAGTGTTATTGTTGTGTAAATTGTTCTCTGACAATTTGTTTAACTATAAGAACTCCTTGACCCAATTTTACATAGCAGAAACTTTCCTCATTGCATATCAACAGCCTAAGAGTCCCCATTTCAAAACTTGTATGTGTAAGTGTGTGCTTGTGTGTAATCTTTGAGAGATGGCACAGAAAATTAGTAGAATTAAAGCCTTCAAAGACCGAATTACTAGTTCCAAGACTAAATAATGTGGAATGAAGTGTGTGTAACCAGGAAGACAATTTATGCAATAACATTATAAAGATAAAATTTTGAAATACTTAAGAACTTGATGCAATGTCCAACTATGATTTCCCCAAACAAGTCATCAATAAATCATATTATACACATACTGATAGAGAGATAGATAAAAGATGTAGAAAGAAGAATACTTTTTCCTATTATACCAAGAGAGGAATTTGTTTGACTTGACTATGCATGTTTACGACAAGGATCTTTTTTTCCTTTGTTGGGAAATGGGTAGGTGAGAGGAAAAGAAAGTTGGAAAAAAGTAACAAAATTAATTTGTGATACTTATATCTGTGATAATTCCTAGGGAGTCAGAATATTCCCTGAGTCATGAATGGCTCAAATTGCATCATGTCCAGAATAATTTCATTTATGTTTATATAGAAATGCTGATGAGGAAAAGGATGATAATGAAGATTATTGACAATTGTCTAGGACTTAACAATTTAAAACATTCTTGCTTCTTAATAATTTGGTGAGTCACATAGGGCAAAGATTATGTTTTGTTTATAGATAAGCAAATTGAGACCTCTAAAAGTAAAAGAACTTAGAGAAGGTCATACAGCTAATAAGGAATGAGGACATGATCCAAAAATTCATTCATTCAAGAAGTTTTAGGTATTGTATGGACCACTGGAGATGCAGAAGTTAACAAAGAAACAGATTCTGCCCTAAAGGAACTTGTCTCTGAAGGAGAGAAAGAATATATGCAAAGAACAAACAATATAACATGTTAGGTAATTCAGATAAACAATAATTGATGCTCAAGGGTTAGCAAGATTGGGAGAGGTATTTTACAAGATGTGAAACTTTCAGTGATCCTTGAAGAGAGCTGTCCATTTTACTACAGGGAAGAAGTAAATTGTCGAAATAGAGGCAGTGACTGCCTAGTCACAAAGTTAGGGATCAAATGGATGTTAATTCAGGGTTCTTGTCCAATTCCTCATATATCAGGCTTTCTTGCATTTATAAGACAGATGAGGGGAAACAGACTTTAGGAGAGTGGATCACCAGCAGCTGTGGCAGTTTCCAGAAATATCAACCCATAAATGCTAAAGACAAAGTAAGAGGTCAGTGGAACTTTTTTGGAACTGGTGGGGAAGAGGGAGATGGAGCCCTGGTTTGCCCTCTGCCCCCAGGGCAAAAAGCAGTGAAGGCTTGGTGGCCATGTAGCTGCCTCTACATGGCTGCTTCAGAGCTCCTGACCTGCAAATTGTAGGGTGGGCAAGCAAGCATCCAGAGGGGTAATCACTCTTGCTTTAAGCTGCCAGGTTCCGGAGTTCCCAGATCAAGCAGAAAATATTACAAGCTGCCAAGAAGAAACAATTTGAATATTGTGGAAACACAATCATGATAACACAGGATCTAGCAGCTTCTACATTAAGGGAGCAAAGGACTTGGAATATGAAATTCTGGAGATCAAAGGAGCTGGGATTAAAACCAAGAATCACCTACCCAGCAAAACTCAGTATAATGTTTCAGGGGCAAATATGGTCATTCAATGAAGTGGAGAACTTTCAAGCATTCTTGATGAAAAAACTGGAGTTGAATAGAAAATTTGACATTCCAATACAAGAAGCAAGAGAAGCATGAGAAGGTAAACAAGGAAAAGAAATCATAAGGAACTTATCAAAGTTGAACTATTTACATGCCTACACGGAAAAACGATAATTGTAACTTAAGAA
>CM053580.1:88653250-88678246 GCA_028627135.1 Pseudochirops cupreus
ATATAGAAGAGGCAAGGGATAACAGTTACAATGGAGGGGAAGAACAGGAAGGCAAAAGGGAATGGCTCAACCTTACTCTCATTGAATTTGGCTTAGGGAGGGAACAACATACACAATAAACTGGGCATTTTGCCCCACAGGAGAGTAGGGAGGAAGGGGATGAGGGGAAGAATGATAAAGGGGAGGGCAGGTTTGGGAGGAGGGTAGTTAGAAGCACACACTTTTATAAAGGGACAGGGTCAAAGTAGAGAATAGAACAAGTGGGGGGCAGGATAGGATGGAGGGAAATATATTTCACAATATATCCTCTATGGCAATGTTTTGTGTAACTGCACATATACAACCTATATTGAATTGCTTATCTTCCCAGTAAGGGTGGGTGATGAGGGAGAAAGGGAAAGAATCTGGAACTCAAAGATTTAAAATCAAATGTTTAAAAAAATATATTATTATTATTATTGTTATTACATGCAACTGGGAAATAATATATACAAGCACTGGGATATGGAGATCCATTTTACCCTATAAGAAAGTTGGAGGGGGCAAAGGGAAGGATATAGGTGAGAGCAGATTATGGGGAGAAAATCTGTAACTCAAAATCTTGTGGAAACGAATGATGTAAACTAAAAATAAACATTAAATTTTATTTAAAATAAGATAGATCAGGGCAAAATGGGGTGGTATAGTGGAAGGAAATAAATATTCATTAAGTACCTACTATGTGCTATATCTCATGTGAGATATTTTACAAATATTATCTCATTTGATTCTAATAAAAACTACCTTGGAAGTAGGTATTTATGAGGATCCTCATTTTGCAATTGAGAAAACTGAGGTTGACAGAGATTCAGTGACTTGCCCAGGATCACACAACTAGAAAATATTTTTAGCCAAATTTGAACTAAAGTCTTCTTAACTCTGTTCCCAGTTCTCCATTTACTGAACCACCCAGCTGCATAGAATATGTTTGAAAGAACAAGCTAGTTTATCAGAAAAGTAGAGAGTGAAAAGAACAATTATATCAATCTCAAAGGAAAATTAGAGTTATATTCTGAAGGCCTTTAAAATACCAGAGCAATTTGTTTATTTTTGATTAGAGACAATTTGGAACCACTGAAATTCCTTGGGCAGGAATGTGATATAGTTCTAACTGTACATTAGGAATGAAATGCCAATCATACTTCCCCTTTACGTGATAATGACATTTCATTTCCACTGCACAATGTGCTAACAAATGCAATTTTATGTTCATTTTTTTCATACATTCTAAGATTCCAGTGTCTATGTCTTCTTAGACCCATAGTATCTAGCTCATACTTCATAGTCCCAGAGCACCTAGATAGGATCTTGCAATACTAGCTGTTCTTTTAACATCTGCCCAATGATCAAACAGGAAAAAAGGCAATTAATAGTTCAAAACTCTCATATACTTTATGAAAAAGGTAAATATCTAGAGGATAAAAGAAAAGGCTATTGAAAATATTTTTTTTCCTATTTAGTGGATTATTGTTCAGTAATTTCATTTCTGTCTAACTTTGTGTGACTCCATGTGGGGCATTTTTGGCAAAGGTACTGGAGAGGTTTGCCATTTCCTTTTCCAATTAATCTGATAGATGAAGAAACTGAGGCAAACAGGGTTAAGTGACTTGCCCAGGGTCACACAGTGTCTGAGACTAGATTTGAACTCAGGTCTTTCTGACTCAAGGCCTGATAGTCTATCCACTGGGCCACTATGCAGAGCATAGGAAGAAGAATAAAATGAGCATTTAGGCAAAGAAAAGAAAAACAGGGGGAGATATCTACTTTTTAAAGAGAAGTAGATTTTACTGGGATATTCTTGCTACTAAATGTAAGAAATACAACAGTAATTCCTGAAATAAATTTTGTATGATGGTACATTGTTGTGTAGCAATGAGTATTTCCACACTGATGAAAATATTTTTCCTCATTGTTGGAAAGTAAAAAATATATAGCATATTCAGAAGCAAGAGCAATATCACTCTACTGATTCTGAAAAATATTGCAACAGCAAGCTTAATTTTGCATCCATGTGTGTGGCAAAATGAAGACTTATTTTATCAAAAAAAATTTAAAACAATATGCAACGCTCTTTAAAAAGTTTTATGATTGCTACAACAAAGCAAGTTATGATTTTTTTCCCTATATACATTCTCCGCTATGCCAAAATGTCCTGTCCACAAAGCACAGAGAAGTGAATGTCAGATATGCAATTAATCGCAAAAGTCAACAAAATCAATTTATTTCAAAGTGAACTACCAAATTTAAAGGAATTGATGAATTTGCCTGCAAATTTCCATCTCATTCTTTTACTCATATGCTCCCTTCCTCTAGAAATGTCCTTCTTCTCTTTGGGTTCTAGGTTGAATGCTGTAGTCTTCAGTCATGCCTGTTTGATTCCTTCCCACTCCTGTTGAACATCACTCTTCCTGACAAACTATACATTACAGCCAAATTGGAATCTCAGCTGAAAAAACTTTGGAACTCTTGCAACTCTAAAAAACAAGACATTCGTCAAGCCTGAAAAGTACTCACTGACTTCCTATTAGGATCATAATGTTCTTTCAATTTTCAATTTAGGTGCTGAAACTTCTATGAAGCATTCTCTGCCCTGCACTATTATTTTGTAACTTTTCTAATGACTTGTAGCATATGCATTTGTATATTTTATACAGTCACAGTAAGCTTCTTAATCCATGATTCAAGTCTAGTGAATCTGCATAGACGTCATCATGGAGAAGATGAAGATTCCACACTATGTGCTTGAGTGTTGATTTGGTGCCAGAATATGGGAGAGAGACAATCTTCTTGCTTCTTGCTTTGAGAGAAGATACATGTTTTGCTAAATTCTCTTCTGGGATAATAGAAAGAGACAGAGACAGAGAATGAAGAGAGAGACACAGAACATAAAGTCAGAAAGAGACAAAGAGATAGACAGAAGACTTTGGGAAAGGAAGAAGAGCCAACATTTCCTAATTTCCAATTTCCTTTCCTACCTCCCATGTGGAGAGTTTCATTCATTCTGCTTATTGTAGAAGAGATTCTTGTTTAGTTTTCAACTAGAACATATGACCCTTGAGGTCCCTTCTAACTCTGATGTTCATTTTCATTCTATCCAGTGCATCTTGAAGTCATATTCACAATCTCCGAACTCTAACGCCATTTTGGCCCTTTTATATGACTTATCAAATTTTCCATATCATTTTATTTCATACATCTCAAATCTTTCACCACAGTCATCAATAAATGGCAATTTTCTTAGATAGGAGGGCCATATCTTGCTCATTTTTCAATCTTTTTCAACTAATATAGTCCCTTCTATAGTAAGTAATTTATAGCATTCAAAAAAGTTATGATGAATGAATGACTGGCAATTGCTGTTGTTTTTAATATATATCTTGTTCTACAAAATGACAGAGTCTGAATTTCTGAGATTGGACTGTCTCCACAAAAAAGCAAGATGTAATATTTCCCATGGGACCAGACTATTGGGCTGAATGTTCAGGGGTGAAAGACCATCACTGTTCCTTTTGCTAATCTGTAAAAGTTCAGGTTACTCTTCAAGTCACAGGGCAAATGCTTTCTCCCTCTGGACCAAGATGCTTAAGCTTCAAAAAGGAAAGGAAAGGAAATTCTAAATGAGAACACTAGCTTTTCTTCTCTTCAAAATCATCTCCAGGTCCCTCCTAAACACAAAGACTTGTTTAAAGCAGTTTTTGACTTTTTCACTTTTCAGGAAAGAATATCATTGAAGGTATGTTACTCCACTATACATATTACCCATTACTTTATTCAAAGTCTAATTAAATTTGTTTCTCATTCCTGGGTTGTACCAAGTCTTTATTGTCTAGTAAACAGTCAATAGAATCTCTAGGATCAAGACAACTCTACAGCAGCAGCTGGTCTGAGGTATGTTAGGAGTGGTTGACTACACAATTTTTATGTTTCAGATTGGAACATCCTGGGAAACCATACACTGATTTATTTTTCACTTTATTTTTTCATACATTGATTTCTAACAAAATATAAAGAATATGATGAAGTTTTTGAGGTAGGAATTGTATTCATTTCAAGACCCTCATGGACCATGCTGTTTTTTCTACTTATCTAACTTTGACCTAAACTTAATCTTGACCACTGGGTTTCCTGCGGCCCATGACAGTTGCCTCCCTAGTTTGGGAAGTTTGATTCACTTTGACTTTAAGCTTTCATAGTTTTCCTAGGTTTCAATCTTGGTCTGTCCCTTAGTTAATTTTCAGCCCTTGTTTTTGCCTTCCTGTTCCTTTTCTATTTCTTTGTTTTTTTCCAAATTTTATATATATATATATATATATATATATATATATATATATATATATATATATATATATATATATATGTATATATATGTATATATACACACACACTTACAATGGTAATTTGAAGACCTTCTCTGCCCTTTAAGAAGCCTAAGGGAATTTGATGACCTTCCCTGCTTTGAAAATATAGTCTGTCCCCTAATAGGCTGAATGTAGTCACATGGAGCCTGTGGTAGAACAAGTTTGTTGAAGGGTGGAGCAGAGACCACAGAAAGCTAGGATTCAGAGCTAGCTAGACTGGGAGGAAAGGGCATATCACAAGGAGTCAGTCAGGCTTGTGAATAAATATTGGTTTGTGGGAAGGCTAAAGGATGGTATGGCTCTCTGTGCTGTTGTGGCTTATTAACTTCTTTGCTACTGTGATCGAATCAGCTTACTGGTTTTGGGATTTGGTTTGCTGGTGTCAGAATAAATGCTTTGCTTCTGTCTTCTATATGGAGAGTATGTTATATTTTGTGATTGCACACCATGCAGGTATATTTATAATGTTCTTGGATGTTGTAAAAATAGCATTGGTGCTACAGTACTGGAATGACAAAATATGGAAATGGGTCCTGCCTTTAATGAACTTTTAGTTCAGTTGGAAAGACAGGGTATATATGAAAAAAAAATAGCACTAGTAGGTTGAATTTGCTGACAATTAGCACTTTCCTTGTGGTTAACATTGTGACAATGGTAGTAAATATTACATATGATCTCACAATTTTATACTTTCCCTATTTTGCAAAAGAAAACTACACAGGGGGAAAAAAGGAAAGTAGAGAAATGGAAATTAATATCAAATATAACTCTTTGTACCTTTGTGACTCTGGGAGGCTGAATAACTAATTTAATGGGATTTTTGCAGTATTTGTTTCAGAACATGATATAAATGCATCATAATGCATCTCTTTTATGTTATTTCATCCCATAGTGGCAATGGATCCATCTACATGTTTTTGCCTCCTTTTCCCCTCTCTTATTATGATTTGCTCACATTTTCAGCACAGTTAGCCAGGGTGAGGGATTTGGATCTGAAATGATCACTCCTCATAAGGAATGCCTTACATTGATCAAATCTGTAATGAGTAGCAATTGGCTTTAACCAATGAGATGCATTTAAGTAGCATGAAATGTTAGTTTTATGGTTTAATACTGAGAAATATTGTCAAATGTTTTGATATTTTAAAATGTCCAGATGTTTGGCTTAGGGAAGATAAAACTTTTGAATATTTGACAGTGTTTTCCCCTTTCTCATCAAGATGGTTTTGGCATTCTATAGGAATAGCCTCAAGCTACAATTGCTAGAGATTTCAAATCTCTTCCATGATTTGGATTGCATATAGAGCAAATTTATTTTCCCCTCAGAAAAATTTGGTTCCAAATGGGAACTTCATACCTCACAAAAAATCTAAACTGCTTTGAGAGAAGGATGATTGTTGCATGTGCATGTCAACATACTGATGCATGTATTTCATTTCTCACCCAATACAGCCACAGATTAGTAGTACATCATTACCCGACATCTGAATATTCAAGAAATACCTTCCTTTGCAACACTTGTCATCAGTAATATTTGCATTAAAAATCTACAATTAAAAAAAATTTTAGCAAGAAAATAAAGATATAATAAGTGAAAGCACTTTTTTAAAAGCAATGCGATTTGTAGGATGCCATTCTCTTTATCAGCCATCTGCTAATTTCTGAATGATGGATAAGTGGATGGATGAATGAAATGAATTGTTGGAAATGAGTATAGTCTGAGGAAAAAAGGTACTATTCCACTGACATGACTTTAACATATCTAAAATTGTCACTTAATTTTAAAATGAATGAATAAATATTTCATGAGGACAATTTTTATATTCTATAAAAGGTGTGAATTTAGTTTTTGAATTCGAATCTGTAGTTTTACAACTTTCTCATTATTTAATCACTTACACTTTTCTGGGGGAGGGGTTCAGCAATAGCTTAGAAGAGTATATTCTCCATCAAAATTCAATTCATATATAATTGTACCAGTCTCATAAATTTGTTGTTAGGATGAAATGAAATAATTTAAGTAGATCTTTTTTTCAAACCAGAATATATAAATGTCAAGCTCTCTTAATCTCCTTAAGGATATATATGATTTTAGTTTTATAATTTTTTTAGGATTTTGTAATTGATATATTAATTATATATTTGATATGTTTGGGGGCCAGAATGTTCTTGTAAGTCCTAATTTACAAGGTCTAGATTTAAAGCTATCAGAGGTGACGGGTGGCACAGTGATTAGAGGACTGGGTCTAGAATTAAGAAGACCTGACTTAAAAACTGGTTCAGACACTGACTAGCTATGTGACTCCTAATTAAGTCATTTTAACCCTAGTTTCCTCAAACTGTAATAATTGTACCTACCTCACAGTTATAGAAAGAAATCTATTTTTCAATGAATAATTTCCAGTCAAAAGCATATTCCTCATTAAACAAATGTCGTAGTGAAATGTTTTGGAAGAAACATTATCATGAAGTTTGAGCCCCAAGAGACTACATTATTTAAGTTAATTTGTCATTCATTGGAGTTCTACAGGCTATATCTTATAAGCATTCTTTCTAGTTCCTTAGAGGAATTTTTCCTTTTCAGATAGAATACATAGTGCTTATATCTGAAACCCAGTGAACTCAGAAAAAGATAAAAGAATTATCAAACTTGGTATCAATCATGAAAATGTGATTTATGTTTTGGAAATATTTGTCATGTTTTGTGAAACAAAATTTGTCTTGGATTTTAAAACCGAATGATTCAACAATCAAGTACCCTTTGTGTAATTGTGTGTATGTAGATATATATTAATGTATATGTGTATGTATGTGATATGTGTGTATACATATATATATATGTATACACACACAAATACCCACATTTGGCATTTACTGTACCCTAAAACAATATTTAATGATTATCTTAATATTAATTCTTAATGTACATTGAATCATAATATTCTATGAATATTTTATTATTAATATTATTAAATGAGCAGACAGTGTTCTTGAGTATGCCATGCATGCAGTTGCCATTTTGGAGCCAAGGACATTTATATTTCCTCTGAAGAAAAAAAAACGTATCTAAGAAGCAATAGGGATATTTTCCACTCCAAGGGAATGCTAGATATGCTCACTTCACTCTTCATTATTCAGTTTCAAGATAAATGGCAATCTTAACTGGATAAGAACCAAGAAGCACACAAAGTTTGACATGAAATGGTCACAATGACATTATTGCCTTGTAAATGATATTCACAGACAGTTTTGTATAAGCATTGCATTAAGAAAAGATTATTCAATACACACAGATTTTTTTTAACAATCAGGATTGCAAGCGAAGTATGTGCATGTTTCTTAAAATTAGAAATTGCAAGAAATGTTCCTCTTGATCAAGAAAGAAATCTGTTTTATAACTGATATGATAAGAGATTTGCTACTCTTTCCCTCCCAGATACCAAACCTTGTGCTGTCCACCATAATAAAACAGTTTTTAAAAAAATACATGGTCACAAACTGGAAATTAGGAGAGAATTCTAAGTGAACTAATACTTATTTGCCTGTGATTTTCTTAGCTATTGCACAGTCATTCAATCAGCCAGTAAACAAGCATTTATTAAGTGATTACTATGGACCAGCTTTGCTTGGGGAGTATCACTTTGCCTTTCCCTGTACGATGCCAGTGACCAAGAAATCTAATAGCTGGAGAGAACTTAACGGCTCAGAAGCCTAAACAATGGCTTCTAGGATGAGATCAGGTTTTTTCCTCATAGGAAGACAGAGTTCTGAGTAATATGGTAGGACCCAAGCTTACATTCAACCTCTGGTCTGCAAACAACACCTTAGGCTACCAGACATGTTCCACCCCTAATTTTCATGCATTCTCTATCACACAACCTACAACAGATCCCTGTCCATGCATATTTTATTTTCATCTCTTATTTACCATTAACATTGCAAAAGGCTTGTAAATTAATGATTTGGGGCACTTTCCAGTGGAACTGGGATACCTGACTTTTATTTAAATGACTCAGACTTGTGGATATATCAAAATCCTTCCTTTTCTGCCCCGACAATTATTAGTATACGTTGGATCATAAGGGCACAAAGAACTAGAAACAATCCACTCCCACCTCTTAATTTTGCAAATGAGAATACTAAAGTCCAAGAAGGTTAAGTGACTTCATGGTAATCACAAAGGTATTAAGTGGCATAGAAAAGATTTAAACCCATATCCTGTGATTTTGGAGATCTCCAATATATTGCATGACTTGTTAAAATATAGTAGAATGCAAAATGTGGTCTCTACATTAAGGCCCCTACGTAGAAATCGGTTCACTTATAATAATAGATGAGATCAACACAAATGCAGAATGAAAATAGGAAAGAATTGAAGAATTAAATATTTTTCTAAAAGTTAACTTATTTTTTTCTTATCCATTACCTTATCTTTATCTTGACCATTAGTCAGTGCAAAAAAATATGTTAATAAACATGTCCACATTATTTGACGCCACTGTAATTTTTTTATTGAACTTTTAAAAAGTCACTAATAATTCAATAGGCATCTATTAAACTTTTTTTTATTTATCAGACCATGTGCTATACAACTGTAGTGGCAACCACACTGGCATATCTAGGATGGCTGCCAGCACAGATTCTTAGATCTGCTTTACTAGGAAAGATAGCTGTTCAAGGGTTCAACAATCTTTTTAAATTACATTCTTTAGTTCAGGGAAAAAATCAGCAGCCTGAAATTCAGAGAATATCCAAACAAAGAAAACAGAGAAAATACAAGCAGAGAAATAAAGACCAACAAACAGGGCTTCTAATTGTCTGAGAGACTGGCACAGATCAACAGATTCAATTGTCTGACCAAGGCAATAGATAGTTACCGGAGAGAGGCACCAACATCTGGGTTTTTCAAAGCCAAGTGGCTTTTCAACCACTACCCAGAGTCTCATCTGACTACATCACTGAAACTCTCTTCCCATGAGTGAGCTTCAAAGCAAAATGCTAACCGCAGTGTTTATATAACTTTTTCTTTTTTTGTTAGAGTCAGAGGGCATCACAACCCTCAGGACTCAGTGCCTAATTATAAATTAACAAAAAGTGTGGAAGCCTTCCCACAAGCAAGCTTCCCCTAAGCAAGATTCCCATAATGGGCTGCAGCTAAGACCTATTAATGGGTGAGGAAGATCTTAAATCCCATTAACATTACAACTCAAAATACTTATAAACCAAAATAAACAGAGTTGGGGTTAATGCCATTTTTTAAAGGTCTGAGTCAAGTTTATGCCCAAGTACTTGGTCATTTATAGAATACTTGCTAATAAGCAAGCTTCTTAAAAGAGCTGATTTCCATATGAGGATGTTAGCAAACTATAGGTAATATTGGTGGGAGCCAGGATGCACACAAACATCATTTCTGTCAGAATAAGAATTGCTTTGTTTTCACCAATAAAGGACGTGACTGTCCTACAATTCAGACTCATACAATTGTTTGGGATCAATAATTGGCTAAGTGGTTGGGATTACAAAGCATGTATCAGAGATTGAACATTAAGTTTTACCTAAGCCTCTCTGTCTACCATAAGAAACTGCCACTCATTTTACTCTGTAAAAAGAAAAATAAAATAAAAAGTTTATCCAAAGAACTTTGAAGAGGAAATTCCAACAAAGCTTGGACATTGAGCATTTTTATATTAAAAAATCTAATATTTATTTTCTCTTAGTACTGTGCCTTGCTATCTCTGAAAAAATCATTATTCACAACCCACTGTTTTTCAGGTTGTTTTCTTTTTCATTCTTTCTTCCCCTCTAGATTATAATTCCCCATTTATGGATAACTGTTCCCTAAACTGAAGAAAAATGGATGTCTTTCATGTAACACTTTAGCAACAGAGGCGTATGGAAAGAGAGATTCTGTATGAGAATTTACTCCCATGAATAGAGCTCAATCCTTCAGCCGTTCTGCTTCCATTGTTTTCCATTTAATTATTACTTCAAAAAGCTGCTTCTTGATTCTGGCCCCCACGATATGAGAGCCAAAGGTCAAGCAATTGCTCTCCTACCCTAACTGTCCTTCATTAAACTAAGTGGATACACTTGGTTTCAGTGGAATTCATGGAAGATAAAAAGACTGAAAACTACCACCCTCAAATTTCCTCTCCTATTATCCCTGGAGAAACAGCTGGGGGTGCTCTTAGAAGAAGACTCAAAACACAGAGTGGAAATACCCTGACTCAGGAATTCATATTAAATATAGTGGCCAAAAAAAAATACAAAAGTCGTATTACTCAGAAAAAAGGAAAAAGATATTGGAGCTGTACAGAGAACACTGGATTAAAATACCTCCTTATGAAATTACCATGAAATTGAATTGAAGCACAGGCAGAACTAAACAGACTGTTTGGAAAGCATTCAACTACAAATATGTTCACTTTTCAGGCCTGCTGAAATCTAAGCTGATTTCAAGGGAGCCCATTTCAATTATTTGCTCTGCTGTTTAAACCAACTATGTTGAAAGCTATAGAAAGTACAGCAGGCATTGATGACAGGTACTTGTTTACTGGCATGACAAACAGTGTATTTAAAATTTTTTCTGTTAAATGAAATAGGAAAAAAATAAGTAAACCTATCCAAGTACCAGGCACGTATCTATATCTATAGATAGATAGGTAGATATATCTATCTATCTATAGATATAGATAGACAGATAACTGTGTGTGTATACACATACACACAAACACACAACAAAAAATGAAAACAACAAAAAAAATGAAATACCAACAAGATTTAGACAGGATTCTGGTATATCGAGACTTTAGCCATTGCTTTGAAGTGAGCCAAATATGTGCATGTGTCTATATGTGTGATATATGCACATATGTGTGTATATATATGTATATATATACACACATAAAATATTAATACTAGATGATCTTGAAAGTCATTGTTTTGCTGCTATATGGGCTAGGGTAAGGAGATGAGAGAAATTGGAAAGGCAGACTAAAGGGAAAGCAGAAAAGGGGAAAATAGACCATACTAAGGTTATAATATCTCTAGATATTTCCCAAGAAATAATCATTCATAACATGAAATACATTTTACTTATGTTGCATTTGACATAAATCCTTTAATTTCGACTTTATTTGAAACTCAATTTACAACCTCATGAGTAGGAAAAATGTTAATGTAACATCTCAGATTGACATTGATTTGACCTTATGTTAGCACTGGGAAAGGGGTATACCTGTAATAGAAATATCCCCATAAAATGAAAAGTACATACTACCTTTGTGATCTTAGGTAAATAATTGAGGCTCAGCTTTTTCCCTTGCAAAATGAGGAGGCTGTACTAGATTGCCTCTGAGGTCTCTTCCTGCTCTAAAATCAATGACAGTAAGAAATCAATTTGTTTTAAGATTAATTTGCTGCATTCAATACATGTTGATTGAGTGGCTACATGTAAAGCACCATCCTAGCAAAGAAAATTAATCTTAAACTGTATCATTTGATAATTAATATTACTTTGTAATCCATCCTTTTCCCTATTTTGTCAAAACCCCACCTCTTAGCCTGGCTCAAAAGGAAACCTCTCCCTGGGGAACTCAGGCTTGGTTGAGGAATGTCATTACTCAGCTTCCAGGACATCTTCTGGTTAACCAGTGGGACCCTGCTTCTGTCTATTCCATAATGAAAAAAAAAAAAAAACAGAGTGGGCTAGAATAGACCCTCCCCAGGTAATTCCTCTCTAGTTCTTGATTTTCCTCATCAAAGTTAGGCGTGACTTGGTCTCCAAGGAGGAGTTCAAATTGGGAGGAACTTTATTGAGATACTTTTTGTTTTTCTAGTCAAGATTGCTAGAGGTCTTTGGGTCGCACAAAGAAATTAGCATTCCTTAAGTGTCAGAGAAGGTGTAATGAGCCACACCAGAAGGCTAAATCCACTTTCCCCAGCTGTAGACTAAACCTATCATTTGGGGATTACTCCCACCTTCCAATAAGGAAGTAATAAAGAGCAGTTTAGATAACTTTTAACTTACCTCCTCATCAGTGTGTTTACCAATCAGGATTGTCTTACCTTTACCGGGAGAGGTCCAAATGACGTAGGCCAGCATTAGCCCCTCTTCAGTCACTCCATGACCATCAATCTCAAAAATCTCCAGAGGGCTCTAGTGAGTTTCTCCTTCAAAATTTATACCAGAACATCTCAGCTCAATGCTTCTGTTAAGGTTTTGAAAATAGAACATGAAATTCTTCAGAATAGCGACTGTCTTGATTTTTTGTTTGTATCTCCACTGCTTAGAATGGTGCTTTGCTTATGGGAAGTGGTTCATAAATTATTGTTCTCTCCCTCCCTCTTTCTCCTTACTTTTCTCTTTTCCTTCCTTTCTTTTCCTTTTCAGATGGGAGGAAAAACAAGTTATCTTTTCAAACAGTTGCAGCCTCTGTTCACCAAAACTCGCTTAAAGCGAATATTGAGGATTTTACTTTAGCAGAAAGTAGTCTCCTAGGTCTTCATATACTTCTCCATGGAGCTAGGGATTTTGAAGTTGCTTGCAAAATACACTATGGTACACTTGACATCACATCATTAAAATAACATCAACATTTACAGAGAATAATTAAAGTAGCATTTACAGTTATCACTTTAGAATGCCATTCACAGCAAATATACATAATTAATACATTCAATAGGCATAGAACAGTGAGAAGCTGTTCAATAACCTGCTTCAGTGACTACAGGACTATATCACATGTAAGACATTTCACACACACATATCACAGTGAGTAATGCATATTTATGAAACACAGGCAAGTACGCAAAATCACAAAGCAAAAATCACATCATTAAGGCTACAACAGGGCTTCTTGGCTGCACAGTAGATAGAACACCTGGTCTTAAATCAGGAAGACCTGAGTTCAAATTTGCCCTCAGATACTTAGTAGCTGTGTGACCTTGGGCAAGTCACTTAACCCCATTCCGCTTAGTTTCCTCATCTGGAAAATGACAAAGAATTTATTCGATTATCTATCACACACATTACACAAATACACAGTCATTTTCATCTGGCTACATGTGCAATCATTTTTCCACTTTCCCCTACAATATCATCAACCAATATGGCCATAAGTTTATCTTTGCTGTGACCTGCTAACATAGTTGAGCCTGCCTTTATACCTGACCTAGTTGATGAAATGGGATTGCCATAATCCTCATCAAAATTACATTTGATCTTGCCTTTTTAAACCTAAACTGGTGGAAGGCACAGACTAATGATATTACTGTCCTCTGTGTGTCTGATACTGAAGAACTAGGTAGGAAAGGTGTTTCCTCTGAATTCAATAAAAGGGAATGTAAATAGCAATTGTTTCTGTTTTAGCCAGAAACCCTTGGGTAAATGAGACCATTCCCTGCCTTATTTCTTACCTACCCACTGAATGGGTATTGCCCCAAGAAGCTGAGACCTGGTAAAGACCTTACCTTAAAAAGGCTAAGGTCCCCTACTGCATCCGGGGCCATCTCCACTCGTCCTAATCAATATCTGACCACTGGACCCAGATGGCTCTGGAGGAAAAAGTCTGGTGACTTTGCACAGCTGTCCCTCACTCAAACCCTACTCACTTGTATGCTGTGGCAGCTCTTCCCTGATGTCATAGTCCTCTGCAAGAACAGAGGAGAAACAGCAGCAGTGATTACTTGAATTAGCCTATAGGTTACACTACATAAAATCTTATTCTGAAATGTTTATTTCTAAGCCATTGTCTATTTCAGACAGTCTTACACTAGTGACATAGGGGCTCTTTTGCTTAGAGTACATTGAGGCAAGTCTATTATTCTCTGTTTACATGGAGTCCAACTGATTCATCCACAGGAAGTAAGTGGTTTCAGTAAATTTTCTTTACAGGGTCCTGTCAGTCTCTAGAGCTCTTTTGTAAATATGCAAATGGAAAAGAGTTCCCCCAACTAGATAAATTGTAGCTTTATGCTGATCTGCTAACCTTTATGTTCCATGAACATTAAGATGTCTCAGCAAAACTCTATCACCTTGTTAATGGTCTTCACAAGGAACTCAGATTTGGTACTATCTCTTTTTAAACCTGTTAGCACTCAATTGACTGAAATTATAGCTGATAGACAATCTTCTTTCAGTTTCTGTATCAATCCAAAGGTGTACTTTTTACTACAGGCCTATTATGAAGAATGAAAATAATTTAGTGACTGACTTCATAGAGTAGATAAAGCAAAGCTTAGAGTTAACTATGATTTTAAATTTTCAGGCCTAGGTGACTTCATAAAGGGGATTGTTTTTGATAAAAACAAGGAAATTTGTAACTGAGGAGATTTTTTTTTGGGGGGGGGAGGTAAGATTGGGAAAGGAATGTATTTGGGGTCAAATGACCTGGCTTTAAATCCTAGTTCTATCGTTTAGTACTGCTGTGGCCTTGGGAAAGTAAGTAACCTGTCTGGGCCTCAATTTCCTCAACTTTAAAATGAACGGATTAGACTATATGATGTCTAAGGCAGTGATTCTCAATTTTTCTAAGTATGAGGATACATATATGTAGTTACTACTAAATTGTAACACATGTGCTATGACTATCATTTTATGGAGAACATATATAATGAAAAAAGGCTATTATGAATTTAATAACATTTGAAAATGTATTTGCATATTATGGGTCACAAAACAATCTTATTTATTTTGAAGTGATAAAGCAAAAAAGGAGATAGTATTTCAAAATTAATATATACATAACTGGAGTCAAGCTCTTCAGTGGATAAACTAGCTCTGTCAAATTTAGGATAAGATACAGAGCTAGGACAGAGCTTGGAGCAAGGATGCCCAGTCTATGATGTTAGAACCATTGGAAAGCTGGATTTAGTGCAAGGGGTGCTCAAATCCACAAGTTCATCAAGCATTGTCATTTTGATCTTTATTTATCCCAAACAGAATATCGACTGCAATCAGTATAATAAATACACAAATAAGCCTTCCAAAGTCCAAATAATGTCTTACACACAATTGTGCTAATACACATTCTAATATAAATTATAATGGCCTGTAGGCAGTCCCATAAATATATGACTGGAGCTCTAGATAAAGCTTAGTGATAGAAAAACATATCTGAAAGCAATGGAGTACTGATAAGATAAAGGCTAAAGCAAGGAGAATAAAGGATTTCTCTGGGGGAAATACGTAGGGAACAGAGCTATTGTGGATTTCGCATTTTTTATATCCTCCAAATAGGTCACACCTGGTGTGAGTCACTCAGGGTAGCATACCTCTTAAAAGTAAGAATGCAACCACTCACTGTCCTTATTATCTGGAGTACTCAATCGACCAGGGGTCCCCTGATCAAACTCTGCTACCTATAGATAAGGAAAGTGAGACCAAGATATGTTATACCTTGCCAAGGGAAAATAAGAATTAGACTTGAGAGATTAGATAGAGGTCTTTTGATTCCAAATGTATTTTTTAAAAGAATGTAACATGGTCTATAATCTTTATTTACATATTACCCTGCTCCTAAAATGAAATTATCTTCACCAAATATTGCCATCATCTCTCTTTTTTGAAATATTACCCTTATTTCAAACCTCAACTCAAGTGTCATCTTACATAAAGCCTTCCCCAATCAGTTCTCCATAGCTTAAAGTGATTTCTCATTTATCAAATTTTTCATTGCTTGTACCTCCTCTTTGCACATAAAATATTCTCCCTTGTATTATTTGAGAAGAGGTACTTTGTCACATCGTAACTTTCACCCTGTCAAAATAATGTGGTCTGTCTTGTATATACCTTAGCCTTTATTGTGTCTAGTAAAATCTCTCCTAAAAAGCTAGTTGTTGACTGAATGAATAAATAAGTGATTGTGAGAGTGCCCAAATTAATAGACAACAATGCATCTTCCTTCGAGGATATTAGATTTTAACTAATAGTAAACCTCTCAAATGCAGAGGTTTGTTTCATCATATTCAGAAAATTTATTTGGCTTACAACTTTCATTATCTGATCATTAAAATAATACTTTAAACTTTTTTTATAAAAGTTTTTACAGATGGGAAAACTAAGGCTGATGGCAGTGCTGTACCCAAGATCATGGAGCTTACTAGTAAGAGACAATATGCAGTGGTAAAGAGAGTACTGGTCTAGGAATCAAGAGGAACTGGGTTCATTCACATATAACCTCTGTCACATTACTAGTTATGGGATCTCTTTCAAATTAGTTAAACTTCAAGACTTTCCTGCGATGGGGTAGATGGGTTGTGATCGCTGTATACTTCCATATCTGGTAAATGGTGAGGAAAAGGATTAAATAAATGCAAGTCTTCTTTCTGTTGTACCTTGGTGCTTCTCAAGTACACTTTGGAAGCACTATTGTAGAATCACATTCAAAATGAATTTCACAAATCAAACTGTCACATTGTTGTAGCCCTCACTGCAGAAAGAGTGTTTATTTTTTTCTCTACTTACTCTTTCACCTTTTTTTGTTTGTTTGTTTGTTATCTACATTTCTCCTGCTTAGGGAATTATTTAAAGCTTGCTTTTTCAATGACTTGATCAACTACAGTATATAACTTTTTAAAATATTGCTTTCTGGGTTAGCAATGTGGTATGGTGAGTAGCACACCAGCCCTCGAATCAGGAGAATCTTAGTTCAAATACAGCTTGAGATATTTATTAACTATGTGGCCCTGAGCAAGTCACTTAACCCTGATTGCCTCCAAAAATAAGTAAAAAAATATTGCTTTCTGATGGCTTTAAGTTCTCCAGTCATTCTAATCCACTACTTTTTTGTTATGCATTTATAAAGATTTTTGGTCTCTAAAGAGTTCTCTGAAGATTATCATCTGTAAAAGCACAGTTTCGATGACTCAAATATGACTTTCAGCTCTTGACAATTTGAGGATTGTATTTGGATGTTTTCTCCAAATAAAACCTTGTATTCTCAAAAGTTATATTGAGAGAGCATAAGATCTCATAGAACCTGACAACTCAAGACATAGTAGGCATGGGGTGGGGAGGAAGAGACTATTTGAAGCGTGGAGGACTATGCTAAGTCATACGAAGTTTATATAAATGATAGCTTTAGCGCCTAGACACCATATTTCTAGGCCTGACTGAACCCAAGCATTTAGGTAGATATATTCTGTCATTGCTTACTTCTTTAATTTCTCCTTTTAGGCTACCATTTGTGTTATAATTTTGCTGGACAGTGTTAAAAACCAAATGAAGAACAAATTGAAGACAATCAAACATGTGCTTGCCATGAAGAATGAACTAATGCTAACTTTGCATCGGTAATGCAGTAATAGAATAACTTTGGGAGAATTATTATAGTCCCTTTAGCTGCTAGTCATATACTTGAATGCCCAATATAGAGTGTACCTGGTCTTCCTTCCATGGGGAGTTTTGAATTTCCCAAGAACATCACCTATTTTTAATAAAGAACTCTTTTGCTAAGTCTTTGTCATCCTCAATTTTCCAGAGTCAACATTTTCCATCTTTTCATTATGATTCTTTTAATTAATTGATATTTAAATTTTCCTTAAAACAATTAAGTGTTTCCCTTCACATTCAGGTGAGCATCTTTTTATCCAGTATATTTTTTTCTTCTGATGTATTTGGAAAATACATTTTTATCTCTTTTTACCCCATTCTTAGGATTAACACATTGGTAAAACAAAAAAGAACACACTCTATTTAGCACAGTAGAATCAATGAGCTTGTGCTAGTGAACTGGATTCTATTATCTTCTTATAATATCAATCAAAGTGTCAACTAAATTCGTGCATAGGATCCTTATTATGGGAGATGATGTAAGAGACAAAGAGAAAACGGCTAAATTTGTCTCCCAGGTTGTGCTTGCAGCATCAAGTCATAAAAATAATTACAATGTAAGTAAACTTGATGTGCAGAACAAGTCATTGAGAGGATAAATATAGCAACCCACAATGTCATTTTTACAGTTACTTTTCACACTATAACCACAAGTTAAGAAAAAAATAACTTTTAAAAATATAGCAGCCTCTGAAGGCCCATATTTTTGTTGATTTTCCCCTCCAGGATGTGTAATATCTGAAGGATTTAGTAATTAGAGATAAAAATAAGAAGGCAACATGTGCAATAGCTCAAAAAAGAGCATGAAGAACATGTTACCACTTGCCTAATGCTTTATTTTTTTGGTACTTCTGTCAGTGAGATGGCAGTTTTACTTTAACTGAAGATCTTAAGTCATTATTTCAGGACCTTAGGTCTGTGATAATGGTGATTATGTAATGTTAAGTGCTTTTGAGGACTAAATGCCATAGTTGGCTTTTTTGTAGATACTTTCCCTTATTGTTTCTTTGTAAGTATCTTATCAAGGTCTATTTCAGCACACCAAATATACTTTAAGTAGAGAGGTTTCTTTTCAATGGAGAATAATTGTTTTGAGTCTATTTTCTTCCAAACTATTGCCTTGGAAGTTACAGTTCAAGAAACTCCTGTTGTCTTATGCTATATAGAAATCAGCTGAGGTCTCAGGTGATTCTTAAAACTAGAAAGGATTTCAGAATTGGAATCAAAAGAATTCAGTACAAATTCTGGCTTAGTCACCTTAGTCACCTCTGGCTTTAGTAAAGTCATGTTAGCTGTTTCAGTCTTATAATAAAATAGCAGCAAACACATACTCACTACTTCACAGGAGTATTATGAAATCTAAATGAGAGTTAAATGTAAACTATCACATACATGCATCACTATCACCATCATCATTCTTTGTGTTCTTATTTTGTTCCCTATGGAGGTAGCTAGATAGAAATGGTCTTGGGACCAATTCTTTCATATAGAAATTCTATTACATTTAAAAATGTTGCACAGAATATTGCAAAAGTGGATTTAAAAAACCTACTTTTTTGGATAAAAACCATTGGGATAAGAGCTCATTTTAAGTAGCCTCACTAAAAGCAGTTTCAGAACAATACCAGTAGCAGACAAGATGATGGGGATGAGATGTGGTTCATCTTGTTGCCAACTTCATCATCAAAATTTTCATCTCTGTGATATTGTTTTCATTTATGACATCAAGATAAAAACAAAGGATAAGAAGCTATTCTGTCATTCTTTTATATTTAATATTCAATCATAATTTAAATATCCAATAGTTTACTGGGCTAAAAATATTAATATATAAGTTCAAACTCTTTAGGCTTACTAAACTACTTTTTAAACCACATTTTAAGTTCTTCTGCTAGATTTCTTAATTTTGTGTCCTTTGTGTTTTGGAAATTATGAGTATGTTGTGTGGTGATAGGTATTCAATTGAATTATTCTTATTCTTAAGTTTATTCTTGTTTTATTTATTTTTATGAATTAATGTTATATATGGCACTATGCCCAAGAATTTGGTCTGTGATAATGCTCTCCTTTCAGTGCAATCTACTGGTTATGTTCTTAAAAATGTTATAAGATCTGTTTTGAAAGATATGAAGATTTACTGTCTGTATATCTACAAAAAATACTGAGCTCCTTTTGTATATCTAGATTTCCTGAGAGAACTAGAGAGCTTTTGAGACTTAACTAACATATTTCAAACTTTTTATTGCCTGAATTTACTCAAATCTTTTAGAAAAAAATAAAACCTAAAAGCAATTTAACAATTTACATGCATAATTTAGACAAATTTCCAAGCTATCTCTCTATTTCTACCCCTATCTCTATGATGAGCTATAGTTATTAATTGAACTAAGCTAAATTTTATTTATTTAAACTTGTTAACTCATCACTGTGGTTTAAGTTTATAGAAGTTTCTATGAAGCGCAATGGAGAATTTATGTTCTTGGATATGAAGAAAAAGGAGTCCAGTTTCTGAAGCAGTGTGTGTGTGTGTGTGTGTGTGTGTGTGTGTGTGTGTGTGTGTATAAGAATTGGAAGACTGTATAGTTTACAGAAAAGTGTCTTTTGAAAAGAAGCCATAATACTAAACCAATCCATAGAAAAGATTTGAGCAGTTGGGGTCATTGTTGCCATCCTTGTGCACAGGTCTTACATTTTTTATTCTCAAATGTTTTCAAATTGATTTGTTAAGCTATGGCTTAATAAAATCTGCATCCAACTCTCATATCAAATTGTGATATTGTATACCACACACCAACGGGGATGAGGTAGGACCTAGACATGTGATTTCATAATTTTAGAGAACTGCTTGATGAGAAAATTATTTCTATCAATTCAGGTTCTTACCATCCTTGATAACTGTCTTCCTCTATCTATATCCTCTGCTGATCTGGGCTAAATCCTTGAAAAAGTCATTTAAAATCAGTATACTTTTGTCTCTTTTTGCACTCACTTCTAAATCCTCTATAATCTGACTTCCAACCTCATTATTGAACTGAAACTGCCCTTTCCCAAGTCACCAGATGATCCCTTATTTTCCAAAGGTAATGGATGTTTCTTATTCCTCCATGTTCCTGACTTATCTGAAGCTTTCAACAGGATATTCACTCACTCTAGGATTTTATGATGCTGTTTCTCTTTGATTCTCTTCCTTCTTGTCTCACATCTTTTTCTTACTATTCTTTCCCAGATCTGAGTCTATATCAAACCCAGTAATGGGAAGTGTCCCTCAAGGCTCTCTCCTGGACCATTTTCCCTTCTCTATCCATACTATCTCATTGATCAAAAAACACCCAAATATTCTATTATTATCTGTGTTTCAATGATTCCTATATTCTATAAAACTACTCACTCTCTGAATTACAAACTCATATCACTTACGGATTTTTGAACTTTTCAAAATGGATACCCCATAGGCATCTCAAATTAAACATGTTCAAAAGACAATTTAAAATCTTTCATCCAAAACTCTCTGCCAAATGTTCCTGTTACTGCCAAGGTCACCACTCTGTCCTTGTCACCCTGGCTCAAAACCTCAGTGCCATCCTTACTTCCTCTCTTGCACTCATTCTGCATACTTAGTATGTGGCCAATCATGCTATTTCTACATACATATAAAACAGCTTATAACAGTATACAGGACCCTTCTCTCTATACAGTCACCATCACCCTAACCCAGACCCTCATCATGTATCACTTGGGCAATTGAAAGAGTATTCTTTTTGGTTTTTCCTGCCAACACACACATACACACACACACACACACACACACACACACACACACACACACCAATAAAACTATTAAAAGATGGACAAACAACAATTTGTAAAAAAAATCCCAACTCTGCTCATTGGTCTTACCTCTTCACATCTCCTCCTACTCCATATGTGGGTGAAAGAACTATAGAAGAGATTGGTTACCAGTTTGACTTGACAAGCACTTGGAGCAAACAGAAGGTAACAAGCAGAGTTTGACAAGGTTCATAGCCAAACACCCACCGTGGCTGGGGAGGTTTGACAACAACCATTTCACATAGTCATGGCCAAGTCTGGTCCCCGTTAAAACTACTACAACTACCTATAAAGCCTACTACAGGTCCTCATCTGGAGTTCTTCTTTCTTTGCTCTTCCTTTGGTACAGCATATTGGTGCTGGCTTAAAGGGTCAACAGTCTTATGTACCAGTGGTTCCCAGTCCCTCAGAAGCCTGGGATGCCTACATGAGGTTCAGGACCATGGTATGCATTTTTCCTCTCCCGCTATCATAAAAAGGAATGAAGCGATATTCAGAAAGAGGCATTTAGCATTGCCTTTCTAGCTGTTGGGGAGAAATGATGTGGAATGGTGGACAGGGAATATTTCTGTGCCTGAAGGCAATACAATTACAGCCTAGAAGTAGGGACATAACAGCCACACACTACTACTTAACTCACCTTACCACTCATCTACTTCTTAATTTCTGGTATAGCCTCATGACAGTCTCCAACTCAGAGCTGAGTTGGAGAGTAGTGATGACAAACTCCACTATATGATGTCTATATTTAACACATTTATAGCTACAAAGCACTTTACATGTATTAAGGTATTGTCCCTTTAAAGAACTTTTCATAAGATGTTGTTTAGTGTAGAAAAGGAAAAAGTACTTTTGTGTAAAGAGATATATGTCAAATCATTAAATGAAATAAGATATCACTATTGTTGAAGATTAATATTTTGATGTATTTTAATGAAACAAGTCTAAAATATTTACATAAAGAAATAGCTTCAGGTAGAATTTGAGCTATTTTGAAGAGAAATGGAATGTACTAGAAAGAACTAAAACATCTTACGGAAGAAGCAGGGTAATATCTCATTTGTATGTAAACAGTTTAATGGTTTAAAGAGGGCACTGAGATAAATTTTATTTATTAAGATTTGGAGAAAATGTGAGTATAAAATTAAAAAAAAAACACTTTTAAGGACTGAAAAAGAAATGTGGAGTGGTGCAAAGGATTCTAAAGCTGCTTGGCATCTTAAGTTATTTGCATATAACTGCTTTATGACAGAAGAATATAAAATGAGAAATATAAAGATTTGGAGACTGAATTATGATTTTAAAAGGACTACATAATTCTAGGACTTCATAGGGAAATTTTGATGAGTTGTTCCCTTTTTAAGTGGCAGGTGAGTCACTGAGAATCAGAAGGCTCTAATTTTAGGCATTGAAACATATATAAGAAATAAAAGAGATAAGAAACTGAAGCTAAATATTGCAGGATGGAAGGAGTATACTTAGCAGAAGTCCAAAAGTGACTTCCTTTGACTTATTTGATGAATGATTAGTAGACAACTAGCTTTGGCTGCCAGTTTCTGTTTGATTGAATAAAACTGTAGTTTCAGCTACTGCCTGATAGTGCCAACTAACTTAGTGAATCTTCTCAAAGTATTTGTTAACTCTCTGTAACCTACTCTGGTTTGATAAAGAAAACCTGAAAGGAGTAAGACAGGTACCTGGTTTGCCTTAGTTAACCTCAGCTATTTCCAATGAGCCATTATGATTTTATGAAAGACTGGATGAACTTTGTAGTTCTCTTTTTTTTTAAAGGGAACTGTTATGCAAAGTAAGAGATAGCATTTTTCAAACAAGGTGATTGTTAAGTAGAATTTACAAAAATAACATCTGTTTGAATGTAGAATAGAAGATCTGGGTAGCTGGAGAGCTATGAAGGTCAGAAAACAGTTTGCAGAAACAGAAATGAGCGTTCATTAATTACCTACTAAATGCCTGGCATTGTGCTAAGTGTTTTACAAATATCATTTTAGTTGAGTCTTGAGAGGTAGGTGTTGTTATGACTACAATTTTACAGGTGGGGAAACTGTGGAAAATGGATTAAGTGACTTACTCAGACTGACACAACCAATAAGTTATCTGAGGCTAGATTTGAGCTCAAGTGTTCTTGACTCCTGATCCAGCATAACGTCCACTGGCACTATCCATCTGTCCCTAGAAAGAAAGGAGGTTTTTGTGTGGTACAAATATTCCTGAATTGATAATACCATCAAAGCTTAGAATGAAAAGCTGTAAGTTTTCTCAAGCATATGGATTTTCTTTCATTTATTTCCCTTCCCTTCCAATTTTCAGTGTAAGTACACTTTCCCCCACAATTCCTAAGTGCATTAATGGAAGATTAAAATAGCATCATATGTACATTGTCATATTTTATTATTTTTCATTTTATTTATTTATATGCATTATTATATTTTATTATTCATGTATTGGTTTAATATATGATTACCTATGTATAATCATTTATTTTTGCCTTAACACTAATTAAAAGGGAATGCTAAATTTCTAAAAGCATTATGATGTTAGTGACTGGTTTGTGTAAATAAAAATTCATTGGTTGGGGTCCAAGAATTAATTTACTGATTAGGTTGCATGTTTTGTTTTGGTTTTTTTCAATAACATTATTACCCCTAGCACCCTGAGACAATTTGAATCTGCCAATGTGGGTGTATAAAGAGAATAATAGGAATTCGATGTCCACAAACCCAGGTTAGAGTTAATATCTCAATTAATCACCATATAATTCTGCTATTATCCCTGTTTTACAAGTGTGTGATATGGACCACTGAGAAGCCTATGCCAAGGGAGGGCACTGTGATAGGCAACTGGAGTTAAAATTTCCAAGAAAAGGAATTTCAGAAACAATAAAGCCTGATTTTCATAGGAAAAAATAAATTACAAGGAATACCTTGTCAGAGGATAAGGAATGGAATAACAGAACCTTGTTTAACATATGGTTTGTTTATGTTCTGCCTGGGAAGGAGCAGATATGACCTGTTTTTATACCAATTATATTCACTAGACTCCATTTTTTTAAAGAAACCAAGGTCTTAGTTGTTGAAGTTCAACTTCTCTTACCCCTAAGTCCTCCTTAGAGAAATGTAGGCTCTCTGTAACTGCTTCTCAATAAATGTTTGTTGATTTATGATTTTAAAAAGCAAAATAGCATTTTCAAAGAGCATTAAACTGGTGGAAGTTCAACCTAGTCCTAGGTCTCACATTTACTAGCTGTGTGACATTCAGTAAAGCAACTTAACTCCTCAGGTCTTCAATTTAATCATCTCCAAAATGCTGCTAGAAACCACAAATTCTCTGTTTCTAAATCCATTCTAATTTTCATTTAGTTGATCGGTCAATGTCTCTGCTGAATCCTAAATATTCAAACATTAGATTATACTACAAAAA
>CM053580.1:88678746-88719926 GCA_028627135.1 Pseudochirops cupreus
AAAAAAAATAGATTATAGATCCTGGAAGACGCAACATACTATCATAAATGGTGGGGTTGGAATGGTTTGATCTTTTAAAAATCATTTTATTTATTATTTATTTATTTTTAACATTTTTTTTTAAATTTTGAGTTCTAGATTCTATTCTTCCTTCCTACCCCTCCTGCACCCACTGTGAAGGCAAATGATCTGCTATCACTTATACATGTGAAATCATGCAAAATATATGTCCATATTAGCTATATGACAGAAGAGCAAAAGAATAAAGGAAGAAAAAATAATTCTTCAATTTTAACTCAGAATTCATCAGGTCTTTCACTTTAGGTGGACAGAATAATTTCATTGTTGGTCCTTTGGAATTGTCTTATATGACTGTGTTGATCATAGCCTAGTCATCCACAGTTGATCATAATTACAAAATTGCTGTTATTGTGAATAAAGATCTACTAGTTCTTCACTTTATTTTGCATCAGTTCATATAGTTCTTGCTATGATTTTTTTTTCCCTGAAACCTCCTCCCTCCATCACTTGTTACTGCACAATAGTACTCCATTAAAATTGCATGTCACAACTTGTTCAGCCATTCCTCAATTGATGAATATTTCCTCAATTTCCAGTTCTTTGCCACCACCAAAAGAAAAATCACTGCTATAAATATTTTTGTTTATAGGGATCCTTTCCCTTTTTCTTTGATCTCTTTGTGGTACAGACCTACTAGTGGTATTGCTGGATCAAACGGTATGAGCAGTTTTATAGTCCTTTGGGCATAGTTTCAATTCTTCTCCAGAGTGGTTGGACCAATTTACTACTCTACCAACAATTCCTTAATGTACCTATTTTCCCTCATCCCCTCCAGCATTTGTCATTTCTGGTAGGTGTTATATGCTACTTCAGAATTGTTTTAATATTCCTTTCTTTAAAAAATAGTTATTTAGGGCATTTTTTCATATGACAATAGGGAGCTTTGATTTCTTCTGAAAACTTCCTGTTCAGATTTCTTGATTATTTGTTAATTGGCTCTTGTATTTATAAATTTTTATAAATTTGCCTCAGTACCATATATCTATCTATCTGCATATTTATGTGAGTGTGTGTATTCTTCTATCTTTAAATCAATTCTGATGAAAGTGGGATCCAAGCATTGCCTATCATCACCCCCACCCGTTTTCATTTCCACTATAAAAGATCTTCCTTGCACACCTATTTTATGTGAGAAAATGTGTCCATTCAATCTCTCCTTTCTCCCAGGGCATTTTTTCACCCCACATAATTTTTTTTCTAGATCATCCCAATATAATCCACTCACTTTCATGCCCTTTGTCTATAAAGACTCCTTCTAACTGCCCTAATAATGAGAAAATTCTTAAGAGTTATACATATCATCTTTCCATATAGTAATGTAAATAGTTTAATTCCATTGAATCCCTTATAATCACTCTTTCATGTTTACCTTTTTGTCTTTCTCTTGAGTGTACTGTTTGTATGTTAGATCTTCTAATGCAGCTCTTGTCTTTTCATCAGTAATGCTTGAAAGTTACCTATCTTGTTAAATGCAATTTTTTTCTACTGAAAGATGATATTTAGTTGATTTGGTAGGTTATTCTTGGTTGAAATCCTTAGACCTTTGTCTCAGAAATTTCATATTCCAAGTAATCTGACCCTTTAATATGGAAGCTACTAAATCCTATATGATCCTGACTGTGGCTCCACAATATTTGACTTTTTTTTTTTCTTTCTGGATGCCTACAATATTTTCTCCTTGATCTAGAAGCTCTGGAATTTGACTATACAATTCCCGGGAATTTTCATTTTTGTATCCCTTTCAGGAGGTGACAGGTGGATTCTTTCAATTTTATTTTACTGTACTGATATTAGGGCAGTATTCCTTGGTAATTTCTTGAAATATGATATCTAGATACTTTTTTGATCATAGCTTTCAAGTAGCCCCATAAAATTTTAAATTATCTATCCTTAATCTATATTCTAGGCCTGTTGTTTTTCCAATGAGATATTTCACATTTTCTTGTGTTTTTATTTTTTTTTCATTCTTTGGATCTTGTCTTATTGTTTCTTGATATCTCATGGAGTCATTAGTTTCTATTTGACCAATTCTAATTTTTAAGGACTTATTTTCTTCAGTAAGTTTTTGTACCACTTTTTCCATTTTGCCAGTTCTACTTTTTTATTCTTTTATTTCTTTATTAATTTTTCTTTTAATTTTCAACATTCACTTCCACAAGATTTTTAGCTCCATATTTTCTCTCCATCTCTCCTATCATACCAAGATGTTGTGTATTCTGATTACCCCTTCCCCCAATCTTTCCTGCTTTCTATCACCCTTCCCTCCTCTTATCCACTTCCCTTCTATTTTCCTGTACATCAAGATAGATTTCTATACTCTAATTGCCTATATATCTTATTTCCCATTTGAATGTAAAAATAATTTTTAACATTTGTTTTTAAAACTTTGAGTTTCACCTTCTCTCCCTTCCTCCTTCCCCGCTCACTTCTGAGAAGGTAAGTGTAGTGCCAAGAAAAGGCAACCTCCAAGGTTCAGATTACCAGCATAGCGGACCCCATTTATTCAGCAAACCTTCACAGAACAGAGAAAGTCATAATACGGTGTAACTTGTTCATTTAGGAAGTAAGTTCTCACTTCAATTGCAAAGTATCAAGGTCCAAGTATCCCACCCCTGGCCAGTACATTTAGTCAGTCAACAAAGTCTCTCCTCTCAAATGGAGATTAGTCTCCAATCATAAACAAAGTACATTCATTTGGTCAATCACAGAGCACAAAAACCTCAAAGGCTTCCCACCCCTGAATCTCAAAAGGGGCAGGAGAGCACAAAAGGCCATCCACCCTTAAATTACAACAAGGTTAAGATATCATTTCAGCATTGAATACCCAAGGAAAGTGCATTCTTTCATATTCACTTGAGGCAAGCCCTCAGCAATTTCAGTTCCTACAGAGACGAGGCTCAACAAAGCCATAGCCAGTGTCTCCATCAAGTCACTCTCTGCGGTATAACAGTCCCAGAAACCATGAAAACATCCGGAAGGCCCTCTTCCAGGATTTCTGTAAACATACAACAGGAAAATTCTCCTTTGGGGTTTCTGAAGCAACAGCCAGGTTCCAGGACCTCTACAACAGCAGCACTGTTCTTCACCATCAGGTGAATCTGGCAAAACAACATCAAAACAGACCGACAAAATACCAGCATCACAGCCATGCCTGCTCAGTTCTTGGCAGCTCTGGGTGGCAGTTCTCAAAGGTCCTGGGCAGCTGTAAAGGGCTCTCAGCAGTCTTTTTCTCAGCAACTCAGGCTCCACAATACTGGATACTGCTCTCCAAAAAGTCCTTCTGGCCTTCTCTTGGCTTGGGCCTCTCTCCCAGTTCATGTCTCCTCCCAGTTCAGACCTCTCTCTTCATGTCAACAAGTCCATCCCACAAGTGGGATTCACAAGCTCTGGGTTTTAACACTCAACCCAAAAATTAAGTCAATACAGGGGAATCTCCAAATTCTATTACCATGACAGTAAGCAATTCAGTATAGGTTATACATGTGTAGTCATGCAAATTCCATAACATGACTCTTGTGAAAAACTATATTTCCCTCCATCCTATCCCATGCCCCATTTATTCTATTTTTCTCCTTTGATCCTGTCCCTCCTCAAAAGTGTTTGCTTCTGTTTACTTCCTCTTCTCATTTGCTCTCTTCTTCTGTCAGCCCCACCTTATCCTCTTCCCCCCTGATTTCCTCTAGGATAAAATAGATTGTCATACCCAATTGAGTATGTATGCTATTCTCTCCTTAAGCCAAATCCTATGAGATTAAGATATACTCATTCCTTCTCCCCTCTCCCCTCTTCACTTCCATTGTAAAAACTTTTTCTTGCCTCTTTTATGTGAGATAATTTATTCCATTCTAATTCTCCCTTTCTCCTGCTCTCTGTACATTCCTCTCTCACCCCTTCACCCCTGTATTTTTTTAGATATCATCTCTTCATATTCAACTCATCCTGTGTCCTCTCTCATTTGTGTGTATATATATATATATATATATGCGTGTGTGTTTGTGTGTGTGTATGTGTATGTGTGTGTGCATATGTATTATGTATACATGTAGATGTATATTCATGTATGTGTTGTGTTTGTATGTATTTCCTCGAACTACCCTAAAACTGAGAAAGGTATCAGGAGTTACAAATAATATCTTTCCACGTAGTAATGTAAACAGCTCCTCTTTAATAAGTCACTTATGATTTCTCTTTCCTGTTTACCTTTTCATTCTTCTCTTGAGTCTTTTATTTGAATGTCTTTTCTTTTTTTAATTTAGCCCTGGTGTTTTTGTCGAGAGTGCTTGAAGGTCTTCTATTTCATTGAATATCCATTTTTTCCGCTGAAGGGTCATACTTAGTTTTGCTGGGTAGGTGATTCTTCATTTTAATCTTAGCTCCTTTGACCTCCAGTGTATCATATTCCAAACCCTCTGATCCCTTAGTGTAGAAACTGCTAAATTGTGTGTTATCCTGATTATGGTTCCACAATACTTGAATTGTTTCTGACTGCTTGCAATATTTTCTTCTTGATCTGGGAACTCTGAAATTTGGCTACAATATGCTTAGGAGTTTTTCTTTTGGAATATCTTTTTGGTCGTGATCAGTGAATTATTTCATTTTCTATTTCTCCTTCTGATTTTAGAATATCAGGGCAGTTTTTCTCAATAATTTCTTGAAAGATATGTCTAAGCCCTTTTTCTGATCATGGCTTTTAGGTAATTTAAAGTTATTTCTCCTGGATCTATTTTCTAGGTCAGTTGTTTTTCCAGTGAGATATTTCATATTGTCTTATATTGTTTCATTTTTTTGGTTTTGTTTTATAATCTCTTGATTTCTCATAGTTATTAGCTTCCATTTCCTCCATTCTAATTTTTAAGGAGTTATTTTCTTCAGTGAACTTTTGGGTCTCCTTTTCCATTTGGCCAATGTTTCTTTTTAAGGCATTCTTCTCCTCATTGACTTTTTGGGCCTCTTTTCCCATTTGGGTTACTCTATTTTTTAAGGTGTTTTTCTTCAGCATTTTTTGGGTCTCTCTTAGCAAGCTGTTGACTTGTTTTTCATGATTTTCTTGCATCTCTCTCATTTCTCTTCCCAATTTTTCCTTTACTTATCTTACTTGATTTTCAAAATCCTTTTTGAGCTCTTCCATAGCCTATGACCAATTCATATTTTTATTAGAGGCTTTGAATGTAAGAGCTTTGACTTTGTGGTGTTCTCTTGATTATATGTTTTGATCTTCCTTGTCACCAAAGTAAGATTCTATAGTCTGATTCTCCACCCCCCCACCCCCCAACACTGTTTGCTAATTTTTTCCTAGCCATTTATTTGACTTTGACTTTTTATCTGTTTATTAAGGCAGGACTCTGTTTCCAGTGTGGAGGGTGTACTACCGCAAGCTTCAGGTCTTTTAGACAGCTGTTTTCACAGATATTTCTAGGGACCTGTAAATTTTCAGTTCCTCTAAGGTGGTGTGATCAAAGAACAGATATTTACTCCTCTTCTGGCCTGTGTTCTGGTCTGTGAATTACCACAGGCACTCTTTTCTGCCTTGTAACAGTGAAGAGGATTCCCTTTCCATTGCCAAGCCAGTGCTCCTCCTCACCCTAGGACTGCCACCCAGATTGAAGCATGGGCAAACCAAGATAATTCTGCCTTAGCACCATCTAAGAGATCCCTCCAATGCCTCTCTGATCAGCAGCTCTATCCCTCCACTGTCTGTGTGTAAGAGCTCTGGAAGCAGCCCCTGCTGCCATGGCTGCCACAGCTGCCACTACCCTGGAGCTATGACCAAACTGTGCTCCTCTCTTTCCCAGGTCCAACTGATCTTTCTTACTGACCTTCTCAGTTGTCTTTGGTGTTTGTGGGTTAAGAATTCTGGAAACCATTACCACTGCCAGTGATTCAGTCTCCTGAAGTCTGCTCTAGGTTTGAGGAGGCCCAGTCTATGCTGCCATGTTTTGCACTGGACTGTACTTTTCTGTCAGCCTGGTGCAACAGACCTACCCTTTTGGCCTTCCAGGTTGTCTTGGGCTTGAAATTTGTTCCACTCTGTCATTTTATGTGTTCTGCTGCTCTGTAATTTGTTTAAAGTAATTTTTACAGGTATTTGGAGGGGTTTGGGGGAGATCTCAAGTGACTGGACTCCCTGCCTTTACTCCACTATCTTGGCTCTGTCCTCCAATTCTGCTTTTTAAGAAGTGCTTTTCTTCATCAAATTTTTGTACTTCCTTTCCCATTTTACATATTCTGATTTTAAAGGATTTTTAAAGTGAAATTTTGTGCCTTTTTTTTACCATTAGGACAAAATTTTTTTTAAAGATGACATTTTCTTCAGTGTATTTGTCTCTAAGTTGTCTCTTTTACCAAGCTGTTAATTCTCTTTTCATAATTTTCATGGATCACTCCCATTTCTTTTCCCTGATTTTTCTCTAATATTCTTATCTCTTTCTTTAACTCTTCTAGGAATTCTCATTGGAATTGGGTCCAATTAGAATTTTTCTTTGAGGTTTTGCTTAAAGCTAGTTTCACATTGTTATCTTTTTCTTAGTTTATGTTTGTAACAGTGAAGAGGATTCCCTTTCCATTGCCAAGCCAGTGCTCTTCCTTACCCCAGGACTGCCACCCAGATTGCCTGCCACTGTAGTAACTTTTTGTCATTGTCATATTCCTCCTCCTCTTCCTCCTTTTTCATTTTCTTCTGTTGCTTGTTTTCCCAACCTATTTGAAAATTTTGAAATTTATACTGAAGTGTGACACTGCTTACCTATGGATGCAAAGGCATTGTGTTAAGGATTTTTAGGGTTTTTCAAGCTGCTGTTTTCTGAGCTAATTCTTGGAGTCTGCAAGTTTTTGGTGCTTCTAAGGTGGTTGACATATGCTCACTTCTTCTGTTATGAGCTCTGTTTTTCTGTTGTTGTTGTTATTTTATTTTTAAATTTCCTGTCCAGGAAGGGATTCTGCCCTCTTGCAGCCACAAGTGTTGGTGCTCCTTTTGGCCCAAGAACTGTGACTAAAGCCCCTGATAACTTATGACAGATCATAAGCCCTCATCTCTTTCCTGGAACTATGACCCAGAAGTTTATATGGCAATAGAGTTGCCAATCAGAGCTGGTTGCAACAAATGCAAGCAAAGGGTCTCCTGTGATTGTGTTTTGTTTGTTTGTTTGTTTGTTTTTTTGGAGGGGGGAAGTAGGACAATTGGGGTTGAGTGACTTGTCCAAGGTCACACGGCTAGTTTTTTGTCTTAAATGTTTGAGGCCAGATTTGAACTCAGGTTCTCCTGACTCCAGGTACAGTGCTCTTCTCACTCTTCTCACTGTACCACATAGCTGCCCCTGCTTTAAGCTCTTTCTGATCAGTTGTCTGTCTCTTACTTACTGCCTCTAGACTGAGAACTCCCAAAGGTGCTGCTGTTATTACTGTCAGCTACCTCCAAGGTCCACCACTGTTACTCCTGCAACACTAGAGTTTCCTGTACCCACCCCAGTGTTACAGACATCTCCTGCAGACCTCCAGACCTTAGTCTGGAAAAAATGACTCCCCCTGACCTTTTGTTGTCTCCCTCCAAAATTTGATATAAGGCTTGTTTTAAAGTTGATTGGTGGGGAATGTTGGGAAAGTTCAGCTGGATCTCAGTCTGTACTCTACTATCTTCCTCCCTGGCTATAGATCTCCAAGATCTTAATATATGCAAAACTATTAAATGAATGGTTTCTCAGAAAATAAAATATCAAAATTTCAAAGCTTTTACATGGAAATCATGAAAGATCTGATTGATGATGTGATGAAGTGATGAAGTCTCAATTTGTCCATTCACTAAGTCACTCTTCTTCTTATTAAGGTGTTAATTTCTTCAGTCAGGTTGTTGACTCTCTTTTCATGATTTTCTTGCATCATTCTTCTTTCTCTTCCCAATTTTTCCTCCACTTCTCTCATTTGGTTTTCAAAATCCTTCTTAAGGTGATCTCTAGCTTTTAGGCAGTCTTCATGTTTTTTGGAAGCTTTTGGTGTGGCAGTTCTGACTGTGTTGTCTTCCCCCCATTCCCTGCTTTGATCCTTCTTGTCCCCAAAAAGGAATCTAGAGTTTGGTTGCTATTCTTACTTTGCTTCTTTTGCCAGCTCATGATGGCCAGTCAATGTTTTTTTTTAGCTCTGTGGAACTCTGCTTCCAGAGGAGAAAACTCTGTCCCAAATCACTGGAGTTTTCCTAGCTGACAGAGCTTTTAGGAGGCTGCTGCAGCCCCCACCAGCTTTGGCTCACTGAAAACGCACCCCAGGACCACCACCCAAGACCATGATCTGGATCCAGGCTGCTCAATGCAAGAGCACTTGGCCTCTGAACAATCGTTTGGCCCCCCTGCAGTCTGCAGGCCAGAAGCTCTGAAAGAGCAACGTGGAGGTGGCTGCAGGGCCTCTGCTTCTGCTGCTTCCTTGCCCTGGAGGCAGTTTGGCCAGACCTGCTTTTCTCCCCCAATTTTAGCTGAGCTCCACTGACCTTTCACTTAGTCCTTTTTTCTTATGGCTTGATAATTCGGGAAACTGCCATGGCTGCCGCAGATCCGCTCTCCTGAAGCTCTAGCTGTGGCTCAGCTTGGCTCATCCAGCTGCCCCCAGGGCAAAGCTGTGGTCTCAGGCTGGGCTGGTTTTGGCTCCCAGCACTGAGATGCTCCCTTTGAGCCAAGCTGCCTTCAGTGGGAGGTATTCTGTGTGTGTTTTAGAGCCCTAAAATTTGTTTAGAGTCATATTTTTTGGGTATTTGATGTGGCTGTGTGGGAGCTGCCGTGTCTTGCTGCTCCTACACCAACATCTTGGCTCCCCACTCTTCTTAGTATTAATGTAAGTCAAGTCAACAAGCATTTATCCCAGGCTAAGCACCGGGGATACAAATATGAAAAAGAAAAACAGTGCTTGAACTCAAAAAACTCCTAATCTGAGAGGGAAGACATTAAGATTAAGGAGAGTATCGTTAGCATTGAGTGGGGCATTGGAAAAGATTGCTTATAGAATATAAGATGTTAGATGAGACTTGAAGCCCAGAAGGTAGATGTGAGGAGGGAGTGAATTCTTGTCACAGACTCTGGACATGAAATATCTTGTGTACATATGCATAGAGCAAGGAAAACAAATAGTCCCATATCACTAGATCTCAGAATATATGGGAAGAGGTGATTGTGGTACAAGAAGACTAAAAATGTATGAGGGGATTAGGCTA
This sequence comes from Pseudochirops cupreus, assembly GCA_028627135.1. Classification (NCBI taxonomy): domain Eukaryota; kingdom Metazoa; phylum Chordata; class Mammalia; order Diprotodontia; family Pseudocheiridae; genus Pseudochirops; species Pseudochirops cupreus. The sequence continues at coordinate 88,688,018 of CM053580.1, forward strand.
TCAAGGTCTTTGAACTCTAAATGGATGATTTTATACGTGCTTCTAGAGGTGGTAGGGAATCATTGGAGTTTATTGAGTAGAGTGTTAATATGGTCATGCCTGCACTTTAGGAAGATTAATTTGACAACTGAGTAGAGGATAGAATGGAATGGGGAAGTGACTTGAAGCAATTAGACCATCCAGAAGGCTATTACCATAGTCCACAAATAGGGGATGTGAAACTTCACAAGGATGGCAGTAGTATTAGGGGAGAAAAGGGAATGCATACAAGAAATGTAAGGAAGGTAGAAAAAATTAGGATCTGGCCATAGATTGGATATGATCTATGGCCAGATCCTATTTTTTTTCTTAAGATTGCTTATAGCATATAAAATGTTAGATGAGACTTGAAGCCAGGAAGGCAGATATGAGGAGGGAGTGAATTTGGGAACCTGTGAAGAGAAAATCTGTGTCAGGGAAATGATAGCAAACATTGTCTTTATCATAACACTTTAAATCCATATTCTATTTTTTTCCCAAATGTGTCATCCATTCATTAAAGCAGCTAACACTATAAGGTGATTATAATTATTTGTCCTACCTTGGAATAATATGTTTAGATGGCAATCAGTAGCATAGCTATAATATTTGAATGACAGCCTTAAAACTTTTTCATCATAATATATTTTTGGAAAAATTTCCCTTGATTCCAAGAAATATTTAATAGTGATACTACGTGTCACATATCACACAATGTGCCCAACAGTGTAGACAAGGGAAATAGACAAAATTCCAGCTTTTATGGAGCTTGAAGTGAAATGGACCAGTAACAATATTTTAGTATCAGCCATCAAAGTATTGAAGCCAGAATCTATGTTAAACATTCACTGTCTCCTTTTCCATCATTTCTTATAATTCCCATTCTTATATTAGTACTTAAGTCCCTTCACACACAAAAATCTTCCCAGATTGTCATAAACTTGCCACTTAAGGAGGATGTAATTTCTGTAGATGCATATACAGACTGTATAAACTATCCTGTCATTCAATCTGCTAGTCAAGATACAATTAATGTGTGTTATTCTTAGAATCAGAGAAGTCAAAATACAATAGAAAACCTGATGTTCTGAGGGACTCCAACCTACCTAATCTCAAATCCTATGCATTAACCAGACCTTATCTTTCTTATATTTGAGTTGTACATCTTTCAAAATCTTTTCTAGCATACCAAAAGGAGAGGTATTGAGGAACATAATATTAATTTTCCAGACTGATGCTGATTTGCACAGGATAGTTGTGGTGAATCAACACTTGCAGCTGCTATCTATAAAACATCTGTGCAGGCAGCCTGCTTCTCCCCTGGTTCTAGTAGCTTTGGTGGCTGCCTGTTTACACAGTGAATGTAATTTATATTAATGACATATGACCTGTCTGTTGACTTGTTCTTGAAGAGTATTTCTATTGCCAAAAATAAATTTTGAGGAAGACTATGAGTTCCATTTTGAAGATACGTTTCAAGTACCAGTACTGACATTCAAATGACCATGTCTTCCAAAGTGCAGTTAAAAATTGAGTCTAGTACTTAAGAGAAAAGTCAAGGCTAGAGATAGAGATTTGGGAGATATTTGTATATACGCAACAGTTGAAGCTGTTGAAGTGGATGTGATAGCCATGGGAAAGAGTACAGAGAGAGCAAAAGAAATAAACAAAGAACCCACATTTATGGTATTGGAAAGGAGCAAGTAAAGAACAAATAAGGGAATGAGGTACTTATGAAGCAGAGACAGAAGATTATCATGGAGACTTAAAGAGTTTAACAAACAATGCAATGATTGGCAGTATTAAAAAATGGAAAAAAACCAAAAAGACAAGGACTGAACAGTGTATCTTCATGAACAGTATCAGTAAGATGCTAGGACAGGAAACAGGTTATAATGGTTTGAGTAGTAAGTGGGAGGTAAAAAAAATAAAGACAGATTTTTGACAATCCCTTAGAACAACTGTGGTAGACAGGAGACGGGGAGAGAGGTGATAGTACCTTGAAAAGATATCAAGGTTTTTTTTTTCCTTTTTAAAGGATAAGGAAGATTTATACATGTCTCTAGACAAAAAGGAAAAAAGACACACTGGAGAAAGATGTTGTAGATGAAAGAGAGACAGTGTAGAGATAGAACAAAATTCTGGAGAGGATAATGAACAATTTGAATTTGCAAGTATCACCTTTGAATGTTATTCAGATAGAAGAAGGTAGCAGGCAATCATAAAATCTTAAGATTGGAAAGGACTTTAGGAGTCATCTAGCTCAACTCTCTGCCTGCCTTTTTGCCTGGGAACCCTTATTCAAAATCTCTGACTGGTGGTCATTGAGCCTCTCCTTGAATATTTCCAGTGATATGAAATCTCTTCATAGAGTTTGCCTGGTTCAGCTCCCCATGCCAGCTTAACCCCCCCACTCCCAGTCAGGATCCAATGAGGAGGAGGCAACAATGGAATGGCCCAACACTATTGATGTAGCCAGAAAGAACTTGACAGGATATAGACTTAAATGCTGCCTGAGTAAGAGATGACTGCCTAGCCTTTGCCACTGTCAACACCACTGGCTGCCTCATGCCCTGGCTTCTGAGGGACCAAAGGGTACAACACCAGAGACTTACAAGTATTGCTTTAAGTTCTTTGGAGTCATGCAATACAAACCTACTTCTCCTTTTAGCCAGTCTTTCAAATATTTGAAGAGAATTATAAAGCATCCCCTTAGCTCTCAGTTCTCTGGAATGAACATCCCCTTTTCACATGCTTCACATACTTTCCCAACTATCTTATTATCTTGTGTGCCCTCTGTGTATGCCCTCTCTGTCAATGTCTTCTATAACATATAGCCTCAGGAGTTAAATATAATACCTTAAATATGGATTGAGTAGCAATCCCACTGAATATACTGGAACTATTATTCTCTGTGACACAGGTACTGCATTTCTATTAATGAAATCAAAGACTGTGTTTTGTGATCAACATTAACTGACAAAACAAGTCACCCATCTGGTATTTGTACAAATTGATTTTTTTTTTTGCACCCAAACAGAGGCCTTCAAATTTATCCCCATTACATTCTATCTTATTGCTTTAGGTCCATCATACCATACTGTTAAGATCATTTAAAATCTTGTTATCTGAGCTGTTAACCATCTCTCCAGCCTGTTGTCCTCCACAAAATGTGACAAGTGAGCTTTGTACTAACATAAGAGAAGTATCAATCTCTAGATTCCACTATTTACCCATCATTTTTCTCTGCAGCTCCAGATGCAGACTTACCCCAGATGTGACTTTGGGCTACTCATACATTTTAATCATTGGATCTTCACACCCTACATTTTCAGTAGCAAGTTAAATTTTGGGAAAAAAAAAACATCATCATCATTGAAGTAATTCTCATTGCAACAAAATTCTGCTGGCATTACAAATATAACTAAGAAATGCTAAATGCAATAAACTGAGTGATATGACAACAAATAGGGCATATAAAGAAATACTTTTGAATATCAACTTTAAAAATTGTGACATAGAACTAGAGTAAAGGAAAATAATATTCAATTTTAACAGTGAAGTGGTCCTGGAATTGAGAAAGAGTCCTTAAATTAATTGTAATAGTAACATATAGACTCACCAAGGCTTAGTGATGGTTGGATCTTCATCACTGAGAATCTTCAAGGATTTCTAGTTGTTGATGGTGTTGAACTTGACATGTTTAGAACCACAGAATCGAGATGCTCAGAGTAAAAGAAAGTGAAAGTAGTAAAAAACAGGATCATGGGAATTTGAGTGTGAGGAGAATGGGGAAAACTTGGACAGCAGCCTCAGGTCCAAGACAGGTCCTTTGATAGTTTTATCTATAGGCATCATCATTATATGTACATTTTATCTTCAGGAACATAACAGAAGACAGGACTTCAAAGAAAATATTAAAGATTATATATTCAATGGCATGAGGCCATTCTCTTAGGAAGTCACAGAAATATTAAATCTTATAAGAGGCAAGTAATGATTAAACAAAAAATTAAGAGTCAGAAATATGCTACTCATGACTGTTAACACAATGAAAGAAAAGTTTACTCATGGAAACTATATGTCAAGGTAGACTAAGCTTGTACAGGACCACATCAATTTATGTCAATGATATAATGGGTCAAAATAACAGGTGGTGTGACATCTGTTCTAGTATTTGAATGACAACTGGAAAGCAATGAGAAATGAGTCATACATGAGACGATTTTAGGAGTAGGATAAAAGAAAGACAAAGAAAGAGACATAATTTAGAGAGAAAAAAGAGAGAAAAAAGTGAAAGAGAAAAATAGAGAGAACTTAAAAAATCTGAATTGTTGAACAGTCTGGTAGGGAAGCAATGTTATTATCCCCATTTCAAGGATGAAGACCTTGATACTAACAGAGGTTAAATGACTCAGAGACAGGCAGCTATTAAATTTCATAGGCAGGTTTCTAACTCAATTCTCCTGACCTAAGTCACTATGATATTGCAAATTGGGGTTAAAAAAATCAACTTCACTAGTCCAAGATCAGAGGGTTGAAGTTCAATATTCTTTTGTGTTAAAAGGCTCTGTAGGGACTTCAGTAGACTACACACTCAATCTAAATTCAGCAGAAAAAAAAATGACAACCAAAAATTAATGTTATTTCAGGCCGTTAAGATAGAAGTGGTATCCAGAACAAAGGAGGACTGTACTATTTAACATTTCTATCAGTGCCTTATACACATAGACAAAGATGACAGGCATATACAATTTTCAGATGATACACAGCTGGGAGGGCTAGTTGACAAGTTACATGATAGATTTGGGATCTGAAAAGATTTTGACAGGCTGGAATATTGGGATAAATCTAGGTGAAATTCAATATTAGTGGATTTAATTTTATATTTGTATTACAAAAAATCTTTATAGTTATAATACAGGAGAGCTGTGCCTGGAAAAAAAAATTATTTTTCAACATCTGAGGGAATTTAGTATATGGAAAATTAAAATTAATAGATAGTGACATATGACAACTAAAACAAGCAAGCAAAAGAATGCCACCTTATACTTCATTTGAGAGAAAATTTTCCAGGACATCCATAGACCATATCCTGAGTATTGTAAGATAGTGGGCACATTTTAGTATGGGAGCTGATGCATTAAAAGGTATGCAGAGGAGAATTATTATGTTATTGACTGGAATCACACCCATACCATAAGGGACTAATGGACTGGGATGTTTAGTTGAATTAGAGAAGGTTTAAGGTGAACATAATATTTGTTTTCAAGTAGTTCAAAAATTTAATGCCAAAAAGAGAGTTATTATTGTCAGTATGTTATCCCAGTGAGCAAGAACTATGGGTAGAGGTTTCAGGAAAATAATTTAAGGCACACTTGAGGGACAAAAACCCCAATGATTAGAGATATGCAAAATTGGAATAAGCTGCCTAAGGAAGTAGATATTGCCCTCTCACTGATATGTTCAAACAAAGTCTGGGTGGTCACTTGATGAAAACATTGTAGAAGAGATTTACATAAGATTTGGGCTAAACAGCTGCCAACATACATTCAAATCTGGGGATACTATGATTCTTGATCCTTTCAAAAATTTGAAGACGTATAAAATGCTTTCTCCATCTTTTATTTCTCTGGGGTGGGGTGGAACACAATTCCTGCAGCCAATCTTTCAATGGAAACATCTCAAGTACTTATCATACTGGTCATTCTCCTTTGGATGTGTTCAAATTTGTTTATATTCTTTCTAAAATGTCACACCTGAAATTTGACCCAAGAATTTGACTCTTTGATTCTACAAGTCATCAGAATAGGACATAGTACAATAAGACTATCAATTGCTCTTCCAGAACATATACTTCTTTCAATGCCTCCTATAATGCTATTTTTAGCTCTTTGGAATTGACAGACATTGAGGATGCCTTAAAAGACATAATGGTGTGTCTGAGCCTACCAGTCATTGTTCTTGCCTACTTAAGGAACATTGACACATTGATCTTATCACTTTCTTTTACATTTTCTGTTTTGTTTTTGTTTTTGTTTGCTTTTTGGAGGGTGCAGGGCAATTGGGGTTAAGTGACTTGCCCAAGGTCACACAGCTAGTAAGTGTTATGTGTCTGAGGACAGATTAGAAGTCAGGTCCTTTTGACTCCAGGGTCAGTGCTCTATTCACTCTGCCACCTAGCCACCCTTCTTTTACGTTTTCTGGCAGAAAATAGCATCTAGGAGCAGAGTAAAAGGGAGATGAGGATGTGGTTCAAGAGTAAAAAGGTGGAGTGAAATAAACTGTGTGAGGAATAGAGAGAATGAGAATGAGTAATTTGATATGGCATTGGTGTGTATGAGGGATTGTTGAAATCTTGAGAAATTCAATCTGTGACAATATCAGTATTCGTTAAATATGGAGAATTAGACCCTTTGTGCATTAACATGTATTTGTTACAAGTAAGAAAGAGATAGGGGATCAGCTATATTTGTGTTCAACATTTTCCCCTAACCCTAACATACAGACAAATAAAAAAAAATTGTGATCTATGAATAGAAACCAAATCAGATTCTGTAATTATAAGGATGCAATCATAATCACAAGATTCTTAGCTCCTTATAGCCTTCATATGAGAAAAATTTTCATTGGGGAAGATAAAGTGTAGGAACTTAGTCTGTGGACCATGAAATAGGTCTCTAACAAGAGGTGAGGAGTGATGTAATAACTGGAGGGGAGTGGAAGGAGAGAGACAAGGAAAAGCTTTCTGTAGGAAGTATCTGGCAATTGTGCTGCAAAGGAAGTTCAGAATTCTCAGAGGTAGGGAGGAGTAGGTAGTACATTTTAGACATGGAGGTACCACTAGGGCGAAGGTACGAGTATAGAGGATGAAGCATTATGTGTAGGAAATAGAAGACCATTTTGACTAGAACGATGACTGTAAGAAGAAGAGTGATAAGCAATTTCTCAAAGGTAGGTGGGGGCCAAATTGTGGACAAGCAGTTGGTATTTTCTCTTGATATAATAGGGAATCATCAAAGTCTTTTTGGAATGCTTGAATGTTTATGCCAGTCTGGTGTTTTACAAATATTAATCTGATGTGGAGAATGGATTAGAGATGCTTCAGGCAGGTCTTCAAGATATTTTGTGACTTGAAGAGATTGTGCGGAAGGGAACCAGAGAGCTAAATATCCAAGCTTTGCTAGAAATGGCATTCCTGGCATGGCATAATGGAGAACAATATCCAAAAGGAAGCAGTCCAAGCACAGAGTGACATAATGACATCCTCAGAGGACACTGACTGTTTTGAAACATTGGATAACTGAGTCACCCCCAGACATTGCTGCCCTGGCCACACATGGTTCTTATCTATGTACATTCAACCCATGATCCCTATGCATACTTACTCCTCTCACTGATCATCTGTGTATTTGTGGGAGACTGAGTACTAGACTGTTCTTACTTTTATTGCTGCTCTAGGCAAAGAAATGACTTTGCTCTGAGCTAAATGGGCCTCTGGATGACCAATAAAAATAACTATATTGGTGGGTTTTGTGAGCTATGGTTTGGAGAGGATTCTGAGCCATAAAGTATCTAGTGCCTGGGATAGCAAGTTGGGGATCTGTGTGTACAAGTGTGGCAGGGTGGAGAGAGGCCTAAAACATTTATGTTTTGCAATTTGGTCATGTCTCTTATCATATGATTTTTTTTTAAATCAGCATACTCTAACAGATTATAAATGCATTAAGCATGGTATATGTCTTTTTATGTTAAGTAACATGCAGGATTTTGTCATGTGCACAATCTATTGTTTGGTTGAGCTTGCCTGACCAACTGATGGATAAGGAAGAGATAAGAGTGAAAGAAAGCCAATCCTTTAATTACCCCCTGTGATTTTCATCCTATGACCTCAGCTTTACTAAACCTGTCTATGCACTTATTAAGTAGATTAAGTCAGACACTTTCAACGAGTTTCAGGTGAAACAAGCTGCTTACAACAGTATTTCATTGCCAGTTTCTTTACATTTGGTTCTTTTGAATACACTGCTTTAAGTCCAATACTTTGAAGAGTGTCCAAGGGACCCAAAGAGAATAGTTAAGAGAAGTTGAAGCTTTACTATGGAGCAAGATAATAATAAATTTATGACAGTAAGAGTTTGCTTTATACCTCCTTAATAGTAAGCTGACTTGAATTTTGCTAGAATCATTTTTAATTTATTGACATTTTTCATTTCTATGAAGGCTACATGAAACTGAGAATTTACTTTTTTTTTCTGGATACAAGGTCCCCATAATCTACCTTAATTCTTTATTTTATTTTGACACAGAATTTGCATTAGGAAGTTGGCATTTATATAAAGTGACATTTTGGAAAAGCCCTGGAAAAGGGGAAGAGGACCCTGTGGAACTTTTAATTCTGTCTAATTTTAAGAACTCTTGTTCATTAGCCCATAACAATATCCAAGTTACACCAGCTTTGCAGAGACTGCTAAATTGAGCTACTTGGGGCCATTTCATCTGGTGTAGAAGCTCAGGCACTTCAGTGTTCCTAAGTCAGCAGTGTGGTAATGGGAGCTTACAATGCAGCCAGCAAGGAGAGAAAACAAATGACTATAAATAATGTAGAGAGCAAATGAAAGGAGTGTTCTTTCTCTCTCATAGCTGTAGGCCAAAGTCCATGTCCAGGCCATCCATCCATTTGCCAATTAGTGAATCCTTGCTAGTGCTCTTGTGTTAACCTAAAGAGAACTGAGCTGCTCTTTGAGAAATCTTCAGGTCTCATCCTAGATATTAAGTAACCAATTTTTCTGTTAAACAGAAGAAATCAATTATAAATGTTGCAATGCATTAAAGAAAAAGATAGGTCTCAGTTGAACCCAAACTTTATTAAAATATTTTTGAAAATACGTTAAATAGTGAAAGTATTGACATAAAAAGACTGATGGGCAATAAAGCGTGTTTCAAAAGAGAAACATTGCAGAGATTTGGACCAATAAATATTTCATATATAATAGTTATAATTTTATAGATTAAAATGGACTGTTTTCATCATGGTTTTAAGATTGTAAATACACATGAGAATTATAGATTTTTATGGACAAAAGGCAAGTACAAGCCATCATACCCTTTATGGAGATATTAAAAAAAAACAGACTGGATTCACAGATCCTTTTTCTTTTTATTCTTTAAATTAATTTGAAACAAAAGAAGAAAGACTGGAACATATAATATATTGATTAGGTATGCAATGGACATTACAATCCTGTTAAAAACATCTCAATGCATATTGCATGCGTCTGTGACTTCTTCTGTGATTCCCCCATTCTCCAGAGGCAATCTATTTACTAGAAAAATCTACAGTTTGGGGACTTGAAAGTTTTTTTGAATGCACTTAAAGCAGATGTTTTTTTTCCCCAGTGTGACTCTGTAACTTCCCATAGAAAGGAACAACATAACTATGCTGATTCGTATGTAACATCCTCACATTATCATGACTGACAGGGGAAACAACGATGTTCAAAAATTATTGGGGAGTCTTTGAGTCAAACCAAACAAAACCAAACAGTTTCACTCTTATTATTTCCTATTTCTACTTGTTAAAAGTGTTTTCTTTCTTTTCTTTTCTTTCCTAATATTTCCTACAAGGGATGGGGGTGGGATGGGAGGAAGGAAAAATAAATATTTGTTAATTCAAAATAAAATATAATAAACTTTATAAGATGGATTATATATACATATATTTATATATACATATAAAAAAATCAATCATCTGTACTCTTTCCTCGCCAACCAACTAAATGACATTTATTTGTCAACACTTTAAATTTCTTATTTAAGTGGCTGGTTTGCCCATTTCTATTTCCTTCATCTTCAGATAGGAACATATAGTACAAAATGTACTCGGTGTTCTAAGACGTCTGAGTGTTGTTTATAATGGAGAAAGTGCTACACTTGACAACTTGGAGAATAAAAGTGAAATTTATCATGAGAAGGAATTTTATCCCATAGAATATAAGTTTCTTGAGGGCATGAGCTGTTTTTATATAAGAATAATAAAATCTTTATAAGCATGGTGATAGTGTTTATTCAAACAAAATATTGGATAAACTAACTAGAGTCAGCAAAACCTGTCATCTAAGCTAATGAAGTAATTATAAGACACAGGAAAAAAATTAGTACAGACCTTAATTTAATCACTTAATGAAAGTGGGTCTTTATGCTGACTTTATGAACTCATTACAACCAGAAAATCTCTAGGGCTTCACAATGTTCAGAGAGAGAGATACAGCATTCACTTTATTGCCTAAGGCTTCCCCCTAATTTTTGGTCAAGTAACTTAGAAGCTACGATTCAGGATATACTAGATTTACTCACTCAGACTGATAAAGTACTAGTAAGGAAAAAAAAAAGTTTCTATTTTCCTGATTACATATTGACATAGCTGTATCTTCATTGTAAATTAGATAAACAGGTATGTAAATTATTTAATACTCAGATACCTAGCTCTAATAATAACAAACACCTATAAATTATCTATGATATATTTTATTCTTTGCGACTTGTGGCAGGAAACATATTATCATATTAAAAAATTCTTATGAATGTAACTCTCAGAGGATATTGACACATTTTTTTCTTTTAGTTGAGCAAATTAAACATCTTTGTTTAGTGATCAATTATATTTTCTTAATTTTTATTTTTAACAAGATCATAAAGCAAAGCTGGAAACCTATGATTTAAAAAGAATGACTATGAAATTAGGTCAGACAATTTATGATAGTTTTCCTTACATCATGGCTTTTCATTTCCCTTTTTTCTTCCTTCGAAATGCTAAATATAATAGAAACCTTTGTTAAGCTAATACAGGATACCAGTGTCTCTGTCTTTCTTTTCAATGCACCCTGAATATTATGATTTCATAGTTAGAGCAATGATATTTCTCTACCAATGCCAGTTGGTATCTCTTTTTACAACTCTTAGTCTTAAAGAATTGTCTGAGAGTGTAAGTGACTTACTCAACATCAAATAGCCAGTATATGACTAAAGGTGGTCTTAAACCAAGGTGGTTGTTATTTTTTTTTTAATTCTTAGACCAGTTATCTAACCTTCTGTGTTGTCTCATCTCTTTGTTATGTAGAATATTCTAATTCTCTTCCATTCATACACATCCCCATTACATGCAATGCTTCTCATCCTGTATTTAGTGTCATCAAACAGTTACCTACTGACTTTGGCCAAAGTTAAGGGATATCAGTTAAGGGACTTCCCTTTAACTATCAATGCCTCCAATTTAAAGGAGAAGATTGTGAGTTATCAAATGAAGACAAACTAGTGATTAGGATCACTATGAATTACTATTATTCTGTCAATTAAAAACATTCACTGAGCACAATATATAATACAATTAAAATGCGTGTTATTAAATTAAAAACCTTCATCATGTCCAGGTAAGAATAACATTTTCAAATGAATTTGGTTCTCTTTTGGATTGACATATGTTGACAAGAAGTTATGAATTAAAAACTATGGATTTTAATTGTAGGAATAAAGAGCATAGGAAACTAGATGTCTCAGTGGATACAGCTTTGGACATGGAATCAGGAAGAATTGATTTCAATTCTGACCTTGACATTTACTAGTTGTGTGACCCTAGGCAATTTACTAGCCTTTATCTTCCTCAGTTTACTCCTCTATAAAATGGGGATAATAGTGCCATCTGCTTCCCAGGGTAATTATAAGGATCAAATGGGGAAATATCTGTAAAGCACTTTACAAACCTTAAAGCACTATTTAAATACTAGCTGTCATCATCATCATCATCATCATCATCATCATCATCATTTTAGAATATTTCAGAAAAAATGGAGTGTTGGGAAAAATTAAAAGGAAAATAAAAAATTTAAAAAAATATTTACATATCTTAAAATCCCTATCATGATTTCACATTTAATCTGTTTAAGGAAAATTTTACTGTAAGTTAGATTATCAATAAATATTTATTAGGCACGTACTATATATGAGGCACTGTGATAAAATCTGGGCATATCAACAAAGACAAAACACTGTCCTTGCTCTAATGAGTTCAGAGTCTAATGCGAAAGAGACAACATGTGAGAAACTGTGTATAAATAATAAATATATAGGATAAATTGAAGAAAATTAAATAAAGGAAAGAATAAGAAATAAAGGGAATCAGGAATGGTTTCCTATAGAAGGTTGATTTTTAGTTGAAAATCAGAGGAAGTCAGGGAAGCCAGGAAAGCAGAGATGAGGGAGAGAATTCCAGATATGGAGGGTTGCCAGTGAACATATTTAGATCTGAGAAACTATGTGTGCAGTTTGAATATCAGCAAGGAGACCACTATCACTGAATTTGATGGTATGTGAGGACTGTGTAAGGTATGAGAAAACTGGAAATAGTTTTGTGATTTTCCCCAGCTCTATTTGGTATTGTGTGAACTGGAGTGAAGGCAGAGGATGGATGGTATGGGGGCTGAGGACTGATAGGGTGAGGTCTATCTCTGTAGGGTAAGAGGGCAAATGATTCAAGAGAAGATGGCAGTATAGGGTTGAACTGGTTCACTAAGGTATGAAGATGAGGAAGGCAGAAGAAGCCATTGCAGGGTTAATGACATAGTAAAGAACTTACTGGTCAAAGGAATGGAGGTCATTGTGAGGATGAAGAATGGGATTTGAGGTTGAGGATTCCTATTACGTCCAAGAAAGAGCATTCCTATTGCTTCTTCCTCCTCCTCCTCCTCCTCCTCCTCCTCCCTTCTCCTCCTCCTGCTCCTTCCTCTTTTTGTTCTTGTTCTCCTCTATCTCTGTATTTACCAATTTTTATTAATATTATATAAGTGCTTTAGACTTGCTTCTAGTTGGCTTGTCACTATCACTTAAAAAATAACACTTATTCTCTTAAAGGTCTATCTCCCATCTTACTTTAGTTTCACAGTCTAGTTTCTTCGAAATTAGGCTGTTCCTGACTACCTCTCCTTGGTGATTTGGGCAGTTTAAAATTTTTAGTATACTTGAGATAATTGAAAAAGGTTTATTGTAAAAAGTTTTACATAGTAAAAGTGAGTGATATCCTTTCATTAAGCTTTCATGATACACTGTGATTAAAATGTGGATTTAGATGGCCTTGACTTTTAAAATTTTTTTAACTTTTAAAATCTTGACTTTTAAAAAACTTCCTAGTTGCTACATAAACTAAATTATTGAAAAACTTGTCATTAAAACTCTGTAAATTGAGAATGTACACTTTAGAAGGCAAATACAATGTATTATTAGATAATACAAATGAAATGAAAAGCAATCCATTAGGCAAATAAAAAAGATATGAAAAGACTAGGTGGTCTAGGTGATTAGTATCTAACTTTAATTCTGCTCTCCCATTTGACCACTTTGGTATAAAAATGCTTCAGTGAATCTTTGTATATTTTAAAATATAATATATTGTTCTTTATAAACTGAATATCATCACTCTAGCATGTCCAATTTAATAGATGCTAAGTGGACAGTAGTCAGTTATATGTTCATAGTTTGTTTCCATTCCCAGAGGAATAGGAAGTAAATCTCCAATGGATGAGGGTTTCTTCCATTATCTATCTGAAATAAACTTGACTTATTGAGCACTGTACTGGCAATTTACACATTGTAATGACCAAAATTGTTACTGATCACTGGGGATTCCCATGGCAGTCGCAGTTAGGTCCCCTGAACAGTCAACTCTATTTAATTTCTGTCCTCTGTCCTAGAAATAAATGTTCCAGCACTTCTAACTTAGAACCTCTGGGATTTTTCTTAAATTTGAGGTTAAAGAGAAGTAGCTATGTAAAAATCTTCCCTACTATAGTAATTTTAGAAACTGAAGAGAAGAAGGCAGTGTGATGATGCAAATTGGAAGCTAGGATGATACATATTCCCTTTCCCCAGAAGACATAATTAGGAGAGCAGGGGAGAAAAAAAAAAGACTGCCAGAATTAGGAAGATGAGAATATAACTGCTGAAGAAATAGGCTTGGCTATTTAAAATTTATCTTTTATTAGGTAACTGATAAAGCATGTTCCAGTGCTCTGTTCTACTCCAATCCTCCAAGATGATTAGCCCCTTCCAAAAGTCATTGGTCAAAAACCATCTGATCCACCATTGCTCCCCAAAGCATACTAAACCTTTTTATATACACTCCTTCTTTGCCAAATGGATTCCAGGGTCTTTCTCTCTGCCCTGTAGCTAAACGTTAATATATGTATTGTCTCCCCTAATTGTAATATGAGTTCCCTGACAACAGGAACTATCTTGCTTTTTATTCCTAATACTTAGCACGGTGATGGGAACATAGTAAACATTTAGTAAAGTCATAGAGATCTTACTTGATAACAGAAAACATACTTTTGTCATGATTTTATTTTCATCTAGTATTATAATCTTTTCTAATAAATTATACTTTTCCCTTAAATATTTGTGTTCAATGAAAAACCAATTTTGGCTAGTCTTAGTACTCAATATTGGCTTGATTAAAAAAAAAAGACTGGTTAAACTCCTTTTTTATTCACTCGTCTATTCATTTATTCAACAAGCATATTGTTACTTAATATTTAGTAAGGGCTTAACTAGGCAGACTGCTAAATATTGGGGGAAAACAAAGTTTACATAAAAATGTAATGCATGGTTTTATTTCAGGGCTAAATTTAATTTCTAAATTCTCATAGTACTTTCTACTTTTGTTAAGTTATCATCACATTCTGCCTTATAGTATAAGTATATCAATCTTCTCTCATCTTTACTAGACTATAATTTTTTTTAAGAACAAGTAATTTCCTGTTATCTCCACATGGACCTAATAGGAAAAGTTTCATAAAGGAAGAATCACTTGGGCTATGATGCTGAAGGAGACAATGACAGAAAAAGGATTCCAGGCAGAGGGGATACCACACAGACATTGAAACATGGGATTTAATTAGGAAATATAAGCAGACCAATTTGTTTGAAGTGCATACTGCATAAAAGAAAATCATGGAAAATAAAGTTGGAAAATTAGGCTCAAGCAAGATAATGGAATATTTTATGTTTTAGCCAAGAAAACTGTATAATACTCAGTCAAGGGCATTATTTTTTGAACTAAGTAATTATATTATAAGAAGATTTTAGGAAGATTATTAATATAAAATATATTAGAATACAGAGATCACAGGTAAGGATACCATTTAGGATATTACTAGAATGCTCTAAGCAACAATGGTCTAAAATAGGGTGGTGACATTTGAAACATAAGAGTGTGTAATGATTTTGTAAAGTAGAAGTCACAAAATATTTTGACTGATAGTTTATGAAGTAACAAGGCAGAAAAATTAAATGTGATTTCTGGAGTTTACAGCCTACATCCTAAGAAGGTGTGTGTCTGACCAACACATGTGGGGGAAATGACATTTAAAGAAAAAGTGAACTCATGTGAAGGAAAATATATTATCACCTACCACCTTGTAGGTATCAGGAGCTCCATAAATATAGAATGACCTACAAATTTTTGTCCATTCTTCCCTGTCTTTACCAATGTCGTGCCAGTATCAGATGATAGTGATCATGCATTTCTTTTCTTGCTGGCCAGCAGTCACATATATGTGCCAAGTAAATTTATATCTCTATTAATTTGGAACTCATGGATAAATTATTTCACAAATGCTCATACATTCCAAAAATGTGTCGTATGTCTGGGTTTGTGTCTGGGTCTGTGTGTATGTCTTTGTCTGTGTGTTTTTGTGTTTTATATCTTCCCAAATGCATTATGAATTTTTTGAATATAGAGACCATGGCTTCTATTTTTTTGAACCTTTCTCTACACACTATTAATCACAAATAAATGCTATTGTCTTGACATCATCTACTGAGGATCCAGATAATTTTGTTCTTTATACTGCAGATATTTTCATTGTTTAGCCCATGCTAAGCTTCTCCTCTTTCTCTCTCTTTATCAATATAAAATCTCTTACTAAATTATTTGCTGTAAGTTTTCCTAACTCTCCAAGGACTTCTTAGGTTCATGGATAGATTTCATAGTGTCCATGAGCTTGAATGGGGAAAAAGGTGATCCTTATTTTCATTAAAATCTGACTGAAAATAAGCATTTCTTTCAATTATGAATGCAGGCAACAAAGAACATTAATATTAACAATACCCATTACTTTGTTGTCAAATGAAATATTTTCAGATCATGCTACATCACTGTAGATATCTCAAAATATATTTTATACTCATCACTTCTTTGAAATGACTGGTTTTGGATTTTACTACAAGATACAGCACTATATTAATTAAAACATTTTAGCAATATTTCAAAATGATTGGTTTGTTTTGTGTATTATATAATGTATTTACAAACATCATAGTGAGAAGTGATCCATAGTATTCATCAGACTGCCACAGAAGTCCATGACACACAAGAAGTTAAAAACCTAAGATTTGTTATATCAAAATGTTCAATTTCACACGTGTTAATCTTGGAGTCTGGTTCAGCAGAAGTGATAAGGGAAATGAGAGTAAGTGGATTTTTATTTGGAAATGAATTCTGACACTAAATATGAGCCCAGCACTTCTAAGATCTAGGAAGGAGTAATCCAATTTCTAGCACTACTTGCACAAACTAGGTCAAGCCCTTAAACTTCCATGAACAAGGGTTTCCTCATCTATACAATAAAATGTTTAGACTGGATTTTTGGATTGTATTTAGCACCAATTGAATCAAATATTGTGGAATGGAGCCCACCCTCTAGAGCATGTTCAGAGTTGATCTTCCTGGTTCTGGCTGATCAGCACTTGAGCTGGTTCAACACTTGAGCAATTTGGAGAAGATAATTCTCCACCTAAGCATATTTTGGTTTAGCAATGAAGGCCATATATGCTTTTAAATAGCAAATTTTGCTGTTGTATAGGAATTGCTTGTTTTCTGTGATGGAAGTGAAAATGAGTCAGTAAAAGGAGAAATAGCTCTCCTCCTGCAAATCTCTAGGTGGTTTCATGCAAGTTTGAGATTTGATTCATTCCAACCACACATAAATAAGTTTGCGGCTGGGCTTCCCTGCCCCTCTCCATCCATGCCTTTTTGCTTTGTGCTTCCTTTCTTAGTAGGTAATCAAAAATTCTCAAACTAAAATTGTGCACAGGCTTGGTCAGGGGGGATCGTGTGATTGATCAAGGAAGTTTCTCTTTTGGAGAAGATGACCATTGGCAGAAGGATGAACAAATTATGTGGATGGTGCATTAGTGAGGTGAAATATATCCATGTATTTATTTGAACTGTTTCATACATTGATGACATTTAAGTATCAGACTTATAAGAAATTATAACACAAGTTACAATTGTTACCAAATCTTATTTAAGTCATGAGCAGTGAGTCTTCTGTGTTCCTTATTATTTCTTTTTTATAGGAAATATTTATTCTTCATATAACTTGTATTGCATCCTGACTTAATTCTGCCCCAGCTGTCTCCTTCTGGAGATAACTTGTTGTATTGGTAATGGAATTTGGAGATGCCCCTGTATTGGCTTGGTTTTTGGGTTGAGTGTTAAAACCCAGAGCTTGTGAATCCCACTTGTGGGATGGATTTGTTGACGTGAAGAGAGAGGGCTGAACTAGGAGGAGCCATGAATTGGGAGAGAGGCCCAAGCCTAGAATAGGCCAGAAGGACTTTGGGAGAGCAGTATTCAGTATCGTGGAGCCTGAGTTGCTGAGAGAAAGACTTCTAAGAGCCCATTGGAACTGCCACCCGGAACTGCCAAGAACTGAGGAGGCATGGCTGTGATGCCGGTATTTTGTCTGTCTGTTTTGATGTTGTTTTGCCAGATTCACCTGATGGTGAAGGACAGTGCTGCTGTTGTAGAGGTCCTGGAAACTGGATGTTGGTTCAGAAGCCCTGAAGGAGGATTTTCTTGTGGTACCTGCACAGAAATCCTGGAAGAGGGCCTTGCTGATGTTTTCAGGAGTTCTGAGACTGTTCTACAGGCAGAGAGTGACTTGATGAGAACACTGGCTACCACAGGAGCTAAGATTGCTGAGGGCTTGCTTCCACTGAAGAAGAAAGAAGGACCTTTTGTTGAGTATTTGATGCTGAGCTTGTTAACTTAAGGGAGGATGGCCTTTTGTGTTCTCCTGCCCCTTTTGAGAATCAGGGGTGGGAAGCCTTTGAGTTTTTTTGTGCTCTGTGATTGACCAAATGAATGTACTTTGTTTATGGTTGGAGACTAATCTCCATTTGAGAAGAGACTTTTGACTGACTAAATGAATGTACTGTCTAGGGGTGGAGTAGTACCTGGATTGAATTGAAAACTTACTTGCTAAAGGAACAAGTTACACTGTATTTTGACTTTCTCTGTTCTGTGAATGTTTGCTGAATAAATGGGGTTTGCTATGCTGGTAATCTGAACCTTGGAAGTTGCCTTTGCTTGGCATTACACTTGTCTGCAATCAGTCCCCACCTTCCAATCGGTGAGTTACTGCCTAGAAACTCCATTTAAAGATGTTACTGGATTAGCCTTGGCTCACTTCTTCCCTGATTCCTCTCCTTATTTTCTGGATTTTCTACCTCTCTCCCTATCCCTCCCCTCTTACTCCCTTTTATGTCTTATCTTCCTTCATTAGAATATAATTGCAGTAGCTCTAACAAAACATGAGATGCAAAAATTTAGAGATATCTCTACTCCAAATGTTCATGTGGAATTTGTTTGTTTGTTTGTTGTTTTTGTCTCATCTGTGGTTAAAGCCTTCTGAGCTTGCATTAGTCTCATCAGCCACAGTTGGACACTCTATACCGTACCCCAACATAGTGATGTCATTTTGGTACTTTTTGAACACAAGAACAATAACCAACCAAAATGTAAACTTTATGATTTGTAGCTACCTTTTATATCTTATCATCCTACACTGGAATTTAATCTCTAGGCTTTTTATTTAAATTCTTAGTGTTTAGCACTCAACTTGGCACAGAGTAAGCATTTGATAAATGTCTCATCTGCCTATCATGCATTTATGTACATTGAGTACCTTTTTATTATTCTCTTTGAGAAAACTTGTCCTCATCCTCCTTTGACCTCTACAGAATTTGACAGTGATGACTATCTTCTCCTCTAGTATACTCCCTCATTTCTAGGTTTCCATGATACTGTCCTCTTCTGGTAGACCTCTACTTATTTAGAATGTTCTAAAGGGTCTTAGTAAATCTATATTATGCCTACTAATTGTAGGTGTTCCCGAAAGATCTTTACTGGGCCTTTTTTTTTCTTTTCACTTTGAATTATGTCAGTAATCTCAGGAGCTTCTGTGGACTAAATTATCATCTCTATTCAGGTCATTCTTAGATATATGTATTCACCTCTAATGTCATTCCTAAGTTCCTTTCTGGAGCCTTCAACTGCCCTTTGAACATCTTGACCCTGATATCCCCAAAGGCAGCATAAACACAACATGTTTGAAATAAAACTCGTTATCTTTCGCCCGAAACTGTTTCTTCTTCTGAACTTCCCTGTTACCATCAAAGGCATCATTTTCCCAGTCACCCAAGCTGGCAACTTCAATATCATCTTTGAGTCTTCATTCTCACTTATCCAATCCATTGCCAAACATTGTTTCTAATTTAACGACAGCTTTTGTATACATACTCTTGTACCTACTAAGCCACCCTTGCCCTGGTTCTGGCCTCTCTCCTCTTGCCTAGATTAATGGAAAAACATTCTAATCAGTGTCTCTGTCTCATGCATCTCTCTGTTGTGACCTATTATCTTAATATTTAGATCTGATCATGTTATTACTCTACTCAATAAATTTCATTTGCTTTATAAGCTTCCAGGATCAACTTACATGTTTGGCATTTAAAGTTCTTCACAATCTGGCCTCTTCCTACTTTTTCACTTTTATTAAGCTTAACTCTTGCAGACATTGATCCAACAACACTTGCCTTCCATCTCCTGCCCTGGCTGATTCTCATGCATCAACTGTTCTCCTCCCTCCCTCCCCTCTACCTCTTAGTTGCCTTCAAGAGTCAAGGTCTGTTGATTTTACCTTTGTCTCATCTGTCAAATATTCCTCCTTCTCTCCTCCAGCACTGCTACCACTCTAGTGAAGACCCTCATCATCTCACGGCCAGACTATTGCAATCACCTGCTAGGAAGTCTGCCTGCATCAAGTTTCCTTCCTACTCAAATCCATCTTTCATTCAGCCGCTAAAGTGATTTTCCTAAAATGCAGGACTAATCATATCACCCAACCCCTGCTCAGTAAATTCTTGTGGCTTGCTATTGTTTCCAGGAGAAAATACAAATTCTCTCTTTATCATTCAAGCCCTTCATGACCTACCCCCTTCTTCCTTTCCAGTCTTCTTATACTTTACTTCCCAACATGTACTCTTCAATTCAGTAACACTAGACTCCTGGCTGTCCCACACAAGGTACTCTCATCTCTTGGTTCTGTATATTCTTGCTGCCTGTCCCCCAAGACTGTAATGTTCTCTCCCTCTCTGACTACTGACCTCTTAGGCTTCCGTTAAGCCCCAAGTAAAATTCTACCTTTTACAGGAATCCTTCCTCAAGCCATGTTAATTCCAGTGACCTCTCTGTTAATTATTTCTTATTTATCCTGCATAAAATTTACTTTGAATAAATTTGCTTGCATGCTACTTCCCCTATTAGATTGTAAGCTCCCTGAGGGAGAAGACTGCCTTTTGCCTCTTTTTGCATCCTCAGAGATGGTAGGCACTTAATAATGTATTGATTGATTGATTGACCTCAAATCCAAACAGCTCCGAGAGACCTTTCTCAGTACTGACAGCTATTAGTACCTACCCCTCTGAAATTACTTCCTGTGTATTTTGTGTACTGCTTTTATATACCCAATTATTTTTACATTTTTCTTCTCCTAGCCCCAATTATAATTACATGCTTCATGAGGACAGTGACAGTTTTTAATCTTTCTTTGTATCCCCCACGCTGAGCACTATGTGTCAAATATAATGAGTGCTTAACAGTTTCATTTTGAATGACTTCACCAAATTTTCCCTGGGACCCCTGGGTGTGATGAATTATGAACCAAAATATGTGAGAAAAAAATTCCCCTTTTTCTCACTAAAGGGTAGGATCCCTCAGGAATGAGCCCACTGTGAACCTCCTCCATAGGTCACGAGCAGAGAAGTCCCTTAGAAAGAAAACATACAGGCAGTGCTTCACACATTGTACCCAAAAGTGTTTCCTTAATATTACAACTAGTTTAAAGATTCAGAGCTGGAATAGATCTCAGACATTATTTTATTTTCTGACTCCCACATTTTACTTTTGAGGAAATTGAGGCCCAGAGAGGATAAGTGAGATGCTTAAAAACCAGGTAATGACAGTCATGAGAATACTTAGATGCCCCAGTAGTGCTTAGCAATGCTGGGCGCATAGTAGGTATGTTATAAATTATTGCTATTTGATTACAAAATAAGTACGAGCCTTCTCCTGAGTGTAGTTCTTTTAGGCCTAGTCAAATTTCTTTCAAGCACTGGGCTTGTGGGTCCACGGTAATTTTTATGACTAATTTAAATCGTTAGACCTAATTAGCCTTAGAGCATACCACAAGTTGCCTGACTCACCCTGCTCCTTTTTCTCAGTCCTCAGGCTGTTGTAGGTGGAAGCTGGGAGCACATCAGGGTTGAGCAATGAGTTGTTGGGCCCAGTGGGAGGCCAGTTATGATAATGGGTCACCTTTATGCTCTTTAGAAGTAGGAGAAAGTAGGTTGCCTCTCTAAGGGTCATACAAGGCATAACCCATATGGGATTAGAGCCAAATAGGGTAAATGAGTATATGAACAAAGCAGGTGTACTGCATGCAAGCTTTAATAAATTTCACTACAGTCAGAATAACTGCCCTTAATAATGCTTCATTTTCTCAAGTTAATTAACTACTTTGTGGTTCATTGTCCTCATTTTAAAAAAAAGTAAAATAATAGGCATTTATTAATATAGGGTTTTGAGATGGTTGATTACTTTTTTGTCAAATTCTTCAAGATTAGTGAAATTCTGTTAAACTAAAAGCATGTTAACATCACGGTTAAACCTTTTAATTACATTTTTCATCATTTTCAATTAAAATCTCCACATGCCAAGAATAAGATCATATCTACAAAGCCTAACTGAGTCAGGCTGAGTTACAACATCTGGGTTTCACCCCTGCCAGGTTCTCTTGACTCTCTAGGAGCTTGAGATAACTGTACTGGGAAGTGCCTGGGGCAACTTTCTTTGGTGGAGCTGTTTCTGTTATCTGCTTCTTCTTTCAAAGCTTCCATCTTGCTCTCCTGACCCTGTGAAACCTTGTGAGATATTTGTACCTGACTGACACTGTGATAGGGCATGATCATGGCAGCCTCTTCCACTTCCTAAAGATGAGATACACGTTGACAGCTAGCTTTAGGCTTTGGAGTTAACTACTCAATAATAAATCCAACTGAATGCTTTGATCACCAAGGCAGCTAGGAGCTGTCTCAACACCCTAGAGCATCAGAGACCCAGAGGGATAGTAATAGTCCACTTAATAAATACGTTAGTGATGAGTTCTTAGTTTAGTTGGACTATGTAGACATAGCCTAATAATGACACAACTGTATATTAGCTAATATGTTAATCACACAGACATATACCCACATATGTATGCATAAGTGTATATATAAATGTATATGTATACACACACAGACATATACACATATATATGGGGCAGCTAAGTGGCACAGTGGATACTGTGCTGGACATGGAATTAGGAAGTCCTGAATTCAGATAATGTATCATACACTTACTAGCTCTGTGACCCTGGGCAAGTTGCTTAACCTGTGTATCTCAGTTCTTCTTCTGTAAAATGATCAGGAGAAGGAAATGGCAAACCACTCCAATCTTTGCCAAGAAAACCTCAAATGGGGTCATGAAGAGCCTTATGTAGCTAAACAACAGCAAAAAAAAATGTAATATTATATGAAAGAGTGGAAATATATGTGTATTTTATAGGGTAGGGGAACACTATATATTGTTTGCTTGGCATAAGGAAATACTGATGAAGAGATTCCCTCCACCAATCTAGACAGGAAATTTCGTTGCAACTTACACTTTAAGAGAACTGCCTGGGTTACCAGAAGACTAAATGATTTGCCATGAATAGTCACATAAATAGTAGGTGTCAGAGTTGGGCCTTGAAATCAGTCTTCCTAACTCTAAGACTGGCCTTCTCTCCATTTCACCATGTTGCTTTATGTACACAGAACATATGTAAAGTACTGAAAAAATACGTGTGTGTGTGTATGTAAGTGTGTAAAATTCCCTCTGACAATTAACACTAATATTTAGTGTGGATGTTTATATTATATGCTATTACTACTGATTGAATTATACAATATAGTAAAGCAAGTATTCATTTCAACAAATTATAAGAAAAATGACAGTAACACAAATCATCTGGTGTAACATTCTTTGTTTTTTTGGAAGGGGGAAGGCAAAGCAATTGGGGTTAAATGACTTGTTCATTTAACACAGCTAGTTATACAGCTAGTAATTGTGTCAAGTGTCTGAGGATAGATTTGAACTCAGGTCCTCCTGACTCTAGGGCCCATGCTGTATTTATCCTGCGTGCCACCTAGCTGGCTCTGGCGTAACATTCTTAAAAAAAAAAAGTTCTGTTTAATTGACCAAATGGTTTGTTTTTCAGCCTGTCATTGCTCAAGTAAGCTGCATGATTTGTGTTCATACATTTACAGAGAAAATTTTTGTATATAAGTGTGGAGAAAGAACAGACCTCGTTCTACCCCTTTCTGTCTTTATTCAGAACTGTTTATATGTAAGTTCTATTAAGATTGAATTTTTAATGGACCAGATGTCAAAGTTTCCTTGTTTTGAAATAGACCAAAGAGTTCCACCCAAGTTCAAAGATTTTGGGGCAATCAATTCTAGGCAATTATGTTGCTTCAGTGGACATTTAATGGTAGTAACTACTAACACAATAGCAAAGAAGACAATGAATCTAATAGAAAGAAGGTATTTGGCTAATACATAATCTTTAAAAGTTTGATATCTTTATCGTTCACTAGAGCAGTATATCTCAGCATCTGAAGAATAAAAAGCATTTTGAAAGTACTTAGATCCTAAAAGGTGAATGGGAAAACATTCTGAATAAAGCTCTCATTTTTACTTAGTTATTTAGATAATTAAGTGGCATAGTGTGGATTATTGGGTGTGGATTCAGAAGATTTGAGTTCAAATCCAGCCTTAGACACTATCTTTGTAACCCTGGACCAATTACCAAACTTGCATGCTTTGGTTTCTTCCAATATAGGGATAATAACAGCCTCTACCTCATAGGGTTGTTGTGTGGATCAAATGAGATAATATTAGTAAAGCGCTTAGTAATGTGCCTGGAACATAGCAGACACTATATAAATTTTAATTCCCTTCCTCTTTAGTCACTTTTCTCATGTGTGTGCTAAATTAAGAATATTTAATGAATTTTTTTCTTGAATCTATGTACATAAATTATCATATTATTACCAATGAAATGTATCTAGGACAAATAAGAAACAGTTGAACAACAACTCTCTTATTACCAAACATTCTGAATGTTCCATTGAATTGTAAAGTTTAGTACAAATGTTTTGTTTCATAAGACCACCATCTATAGGTATCTTTGATTATATCTGAATGCAGGAATATGCAAGTGGCAAGCCACTTTTCTCTAGGTCTGTGTCCTCATATAACATTGGATTTTTCCCAGATTTACTTTCAGTACTTGCTTTGACCCTCATCTATCCCCGGGATCACTGTAGCAATGGAGAAAATGCATTTATTCTATATCCCTTGTTCTTTGTTTATTTAGGCAATCACTTAATGTTTCCTCCATGAATAATTAAAGCAGACACTTCTCAGGAATTATATTGTATATTTATAACAGCCTTTGTTATGGTAGCCAAAAACTGGAATAAGGATATATCTTCCTGTTGGGGAAATGATTAAACAAATTGTGGTATGTGAATGTAATTGGATATAGTGCCATAATAAATGATGAAATGGAGGGCAGAAACAAGATGGCAGAGTAGAGGCAGTAGCCTAGCCTTAATACTTCCAACATTCCCCTTTGAACAATGTCAAAAGACTGAATTCTAGAGCAGCATAGCAAAAAAAAAAAAAGTTTTTTTTTTCCAGCAGCATCAGCAGTGTTCCCTGGAGACAGCTGCAACAGCAGCAGCAACAGTTTCAGAAACTCTGAGCCCAGAGACATTCTAGGGCAAAGAGGAGCACTAACACTTATATCTGCTAGAGAGCAGGGGATCTGGTCAGAGTTGCAGGACAAAGAGTAGCATCAGAACTTCAAGCAGCAGTGAAACAGGGATCCTTCCTGGGTAAAGACCAGAACATAAAACGGGAAAGCAGTGACTAAACCTCTCCTCAGATCATACCACTTTGGAAGGACTGAAAGCTTACAGACCCCAAGAACTAGCTGTGAAAGCGGCAGCATGAAAAAGCTTGATGGTTGGGACAATATCCTGTTCCCCACCTCCCACCAAGTGAACAAAATCCACTTTCACTTTCACATTAAATTCAAAGTCAAGAAGAAGACTGAAAAAATGAGGAAACAAAAAAAAATGGGGATTATAAAAAACTACTGTGGTGGCAGGGAAGATCAAGACACAAACTCAGAGGAAGACAACAATGTGAAAAAAATCTACAGCAAAGCCTCAAAAAATGCAAACTGTACAATGACCCAATAAGAATTCCTGGAAATCTATAGAAAGAGATAAAAACGGTAAGGGGAAAAATTGGGGAAATAATTTTGAGCAACGCAAAAAAATATATAAAAATAGAATTCATGGTTTTGCAAAAGAAGCACAAAGAATAGTGAGGGAAATAATACCTTGAAAAATAAAACAAAACCAAGAACCCAAAACAGCAGAACTGGCAATGGGAAAAGAGATACAAAACCTCACTGAAGAAAATAACTCCTGAAAAAGCAGTATTGGCCAAATAGGAAGAGAAGTAGAAAACTTCACTGAAGAAAATAATTCCTTATAGATTAGAATTGGGCAAGTGGAAGCTATTGACTCCATGAGACATTAAGAAACAACAACAAAATTAAAAGCATAAAAAAGAAGAAAATATGAAAAATCTCAACATTAAAAAAAACACACAAACAAAAATCTGACCTGGAAAATAAATCCAGGAGAAATAATTTTAAAATTATTGGTTTACCTGAACATCGTGATGAATATGTCAAGAAATTATAAAGGAAAACTGACCCAATATTTTAGAACTTAAGGCTAATATAGGAATTGAAAGAATCTACCAATCACTTCCTGAAAGACATCTCAAAATGAAATCTCCTAGGAATATTATAGCCAAATTCCAGAGCTCCTATGTCAAGGAGAAAATATTAAAATAGCCAGAAAGAAGTCGTCATGGAGAAGTGATTAGAATCATACAAGATTTGGCAGTTTCCACTTAAAGGCACAGAGGGCTTGTAATATCATATTCTGCAAAAGAAGCAAGGATTACAACTAAGAATAATTTACCCAGCAATATACTGAGTATAATCTTTTTTTGGGGGTGTGTGTGTGTGTGTGTGTGTGTGTGTGTGTGTGTGTGTGTGTGAATGGATGCATAATGAAACAGAGAACTTTTAAGCATTCCTGATATAAAGACCAGAACTGAAGAGAAAATATAACATTCAAACACAAGAGAAGTACAAAAAGGTAAACATGAAAAAGAAATCATAAGGGACTTTATAAATTTAAATAGTTTGCATTCCTATATGGGAAGATGATACTTGTAAGTCCTAAGAACTTTATCATTATTAGGACGTTTAAAAACAATCTACATAGTAACAGGGCATGAGTTTGAGTTGATTATATTGGGATGATTTCAAAAGAAATGAGTGAGAAGGAGGGATACACAAGTAGAAGGGGGAAGAGAATGACATAATGGGGAATTTTTTCTTGTATAAAAGAGGCATGCAAGGAGGAGTTTTTAGAGTGGGGTAGAAAATGGGGACATGGTGGTCAATGCTTAAACTTCAGTTACATTGGAATTGTTCAAAGAGAGAAGAATAGATATTCACACACAGAAGCAGTTGGGTATGGAAATTTAACTCAATAGGGAAATAGGAAGAGAAGGAGAAAAGCTATATTAGGTGGGTGGTTATAAAAGGTCAGGTTTCATTAGGGAGGTAATGGTTAGACACAAAACAGACCTTTGAGGAGGGACAGGATGAAAGGAGAGGAAGAAGGACAAACTTAAGAAAACAGGATGGAGGAAATGAACAGTAATCATAACTGTGAATGTCAATGGGATGAACTCATCCCAAAATAGAATCAGATAACAGAATGAATTAGAAAGCAGCATTCAGCAATATTTTGTTTACAAGAAGCATACTTCAAACAGAAGGAAACAAACATTTAAAATCAGGGGCTGGAGTTGAGTCTTTTATGCTTCAGCTCCTGTAAAAAAAGTAGTGGCAGAAACCATGATCTTGGATAAAGCAAGAACAAAAATGGACTGAAATTAAAGAGATAATGATGTAATCTACATTTTACTAAATAGTACCCTAGAAAATGAACTAATATCAATAGCAAACATATATTCACATATATGTCATTAGGCAGAGCATTTAAATTCTTAAAGTCACCATCAAAACCAACACAACCAAAATTAGGAGAAAAGCTTCTTTCTTTTGTTTTTTTTCTTCCAATTGAGAAAAAAAATATTACAGCAATTTTCTCTGATATAGTCTTTGTTTTTCAAATATATAAGAAAATGAGTCAGATTTATTAAAAAAAAAAGGAGCCATTCCTTAATTTAAAAATTATCAAGGGATATGAACAGATAGTTTTCAGAAGAAGAAATCTGAGCTATCTAGTGTCATAAGAAAAAAAAACACTCTACATTATTATTGATTAGATAATTGCAATTTAAAGCAACTCTGAGGTACTATCTCATCTATCAAATTGGCAAACATGACAGAAAAGGAAAATGATAAGTGCGGGGGAGATTTCGGAAAAGAAGGCCACTAGAGGGCCATTGTTGGGAGAGTTGTAAACTGGTCCAACCATTATGAAGATCAATTTGGAATTATGTCCAAAAAGCTATAAAACTGTATACCCTGTGACCCAGCAGTACCATAATTAGCTTTGTATCTAAAAAATACTCCAAACCCAAAAACTATTAAGATTACTTTATATGTTATACTTATATGTGTATGTATGTATAGGTGTATCTACATATATGTGCATATACGAACCCTAGGATCATCCAGAATTCTCTATTCAAATCTGCTGTAAACTTTCTTTTCTCAATCAAAGCTTCAGTTCTCTGAAGTCTTGATGTTGCTCTGATCTAAATTAATTCAGACTAATGTATGAGAGAAGCTTATCTCAAAAAAAGAATTCACATATTAAAAGAGAATCTTGTTAAGTCTGATTAATCTTTATTTGTTGGAATAATTTCGATTGAGACTGTTTTTCCCCAATGCTTTCTTTCTGGGTCAGTATTCCTT
Source organism: Pseudochirops cupreus (assembly GCA_028627135.1). Classification (NCBI taxonomy): domain Eukaryota; kingdom Metazoa; phylum Chordata; class Mammalia; order Diprotodontia; family Pseudocheiridae; genus Pseudochirops; species Pseudochirops cupreus. Next base: position 88,716,562 of record CM053580.1, read on the forward strand.
ACCTCTTCTATCAGAAAGGAAAATAGTGACACAACAGCCAATTGTATCCCTGTTTTTTTGACAAGAGTCCTTGCAATCCAAAGTACTTAATATGAATTAATGTCATTCATTTCTTGGCATGGAAGCTTGGGTTGACACAGAAAAATACACATATTTGAAATCTCAAAACCCTGCATACCCACAACTCATTGGTCAAATTCTTAGTGTTCTGTTCAAACGTAGCCACAAGTAAATGTTATACAAATTGGAAAGGATATATATATGTATGTACGTATATACGTATGTATGTGTGTGCATGTGTGTATGTATGCTTGTATATATACATATATATGTATTTTTTCCATTTACAGAGGTTAATACTGCAAGATGTTTATGTTAATAATGCAAGGGGACATTGAAATAGTTATCTATAAGAATATTACTAGCAAGAGTTTGAATTATATTTTTTCATTCTAAAAACAGATGTTTGTTAGTAAAAGTGAATAGATCTGAAGTTTATTTGGCACTCTACTTGCTCTTTTGATTTTTCTTACTAGGTGAAGGCAAACAAGTGCAGAACTCCTCTGTAATTAATGTTAAAATTTATATTCCTATAGGCTGAAGGTAAGATGCTATCCATATCATGAGAAATTATGACAATCTACAAATAAAAGTGGTTTGCTAGTCTCAGATGATTTCTTCTTGGAAACAGCTCCTTTGTGATGGTGGAATGCTGTATAAATCAAGTATATTTTAGCATTACTGTCTCCCAGAAATTGAATTATTCTCTGAGGAAATGCTTGTCTGTCTAGGTCATTGTAAAAGTGGATTAGTTTAACAGTTCTGGGAATTCCACATTTCTTTCTACATTCTGAGCTTATCTATGGATTAACAGACATTTATGCTACTATTAATCTTGTGTAACTTAAAATGACTAATTTTCTAGCAAACAATAGAAAAAACTAAGGTGCAGAAAAGTATTAACATCCATATTGAAAAAAAATTGAATTAATTTTTTTTGCTATGACAGTTCACTATATAGTTATATTTTAAGTGTTAAAATAATGGTGTCCATTTGTTATGAAACTCTTTTTTGATGACACATATTTCCAATTTTTTAAATCACTTACAGAACAATTAAACTACCTTCCATGTAAAAGGGAAGGGGGAAAAACAACTGATCGAGGTGTGTTAATTTTCATGTAAATTAACATTTTGAGATACTTAAGTTTCTTTTATGAAGTGTTCATTGAAGGACAGTTTTAATAGCTATGTGGATCTATAAATTTATGTAAAATAATTAAATCTTTTGTTTAAACATTTCTCATAACATGTATCAATAGTGATAATAAAGTTGCTTTATTTTTTTCCTCACAAAGTCAATTTCAGAAAATTAATGAGATTTTTTACTTCCTAAGGATGTAGTCTATTCTCAAATTTCTTATTTTAACTTATGGACAGAATACATATAATGGATACTGTATCTCAGGTCAAGATAGACCTTGGTTCAAATTCAGTCTCATTTTCTAGCTACATGACCCTCATACCCCATTTAAATTCTCTTTGACTAGATTTCATCATGCCATCATAACTAATATCCACGCCTGCTCTAAAATTTCTATATGATTTCTATTATTATTTTTTTGTGTGTGTTAAGCAGTTCATTTGTATAGGAAGTCATTAGTACTTGAAAAGACTTTCTGTCTTTTTTTATAGGTCTTCAGACTAAAATTTTAGAAAGAAATTTACACCTCAGTGTTCAACTGAACAATGATGGTAAATTCCAAGCTGATAGCTCTGCATGGCTGTCAACATTTGGAAAAGATGCTAAGTACCCTGTATGAAGTGTTTTCACACATTTCCTCAATTTATTTTAACATATTTTGATCTGTATAGAATAATGTTATCCTTTCTTTGAGACATTAAATGGTTTAGAATTACAATGTTGACAGGTATGTAGCAATCATTAGCATTTCAAAATGGCCTCACTTAGTTCATACAGCCTTATTGTCCTATGCAAGCTTCTCAAGTTTATACATTTTCATAAAATCTCATACAGAGCTTTCTAGAATGGTTTGCTACCACATATCAATCATTGCATGAGGTGGTTTTTAGAAAGGTTTTCATCTAAGTGCTACATAAGTATACATTTAAAAGGAGGTATGTGTATGAATATGAGTTTGTGTGTAAGTGTGTGGGTATTTTGGGGGTGCATATAAAAATACATAGGAACATAAAATTCATTCTGAAATATATTTATTTGTTAAAGGCACAGAAGTTTCTCTATCAGAAACAATTAACTGTTCACTGCTCCATTATTGTACTCCATTGTTGCATAGTAGCAAGCAAGTTAGTCTGGAATTCAAGAGGTATAGACTAACGCCAGAGCTTTTATTAAGTTGTTCTGAGACTGTAAATCACTCAGTTTCCTCATTTGGAATAAGAGAGTATTGGGTTGGATAACTTCTAAAATTTCTTTAATTTCTTTTTTTGTTGTTGTTGTTGTTATTGTTTTGCTTTTTTGGAGGGGGGAAGGCAGGGCAATTTGGTTTAAGTGACTTGCCCAAGGTCACAGGGCTAGTAAGTGTTAAGTGTCTGAGTCCGAATTTGAACCGAAGTCCTCCTGACTCCAGAGCTGGTGCTCTATTCACTGCATCTCCTAGCCACCCCATTTCTTTAATTTCTAAAGTTTAATTAAATAAGGGACATAAAGGAGAAAAATTGGGAAGATGCCAGGGGGAACAAAGGAAATGCTAGTACATATGATTAGAGCTTTATAATATTTTTTAAAATTTTATTTTAGTTTACATCATTCATTTCCATGAGATTTTGAGTTACAGATTTTCTCCCCATCTTTCCCCTACCCACCACCCCAAAACAGCCATCCCAGTGTATCCTCCCTCCCCCAATCTATTCTCTCTTATGTCTTCTCCCCTCACCCCTCTGACTTTTCAGTAGCACAGGATGCATCTCCTTACCACAGTGCCTGTGTATCTCAAGTTCCAGTTGGATGTAGTTAATAATAATAATAATAATTGTGTGTATATATATATATATATATACATATATATTTTTAACATTTGATTATAGAACTTTAGATTCTAGATTCTTTCTCTTCCTCCCTCATCACCCACCCCCACTGGACGGACCAGCAATCAAATACAGGCTGAACATGTGAAATTACGCAGAACCTCTCCATAGTGAATACACTGTGAGAGTCTGATTACATGTCCCTTCTTCCTATCCTGCCCCTCCAACCACTCTCCACCCTGTCCCTGTCCCTGTCCCTCTACAGAAGTGTGAACTTTCATCAGCCCTCCCCACCAACCCTGCCCTCCCCTCCTTCATCCCACCACTCCTCCCCCTTCCCCCTATTCTTCTATGTG
>CM053580.1:88720426-88763794 GCA_028627135.1 Pseudochirops cupreus
AAGAAGGATCTAGGGTTTGGTTGCTGTTCTTACTTTGCTTCTTATGCTTATTTTTATTCATGGTTGGTCAGTCTGTGTTTTTTATTTTTATTTTTCTTATTTTTTAAAATCTCTGTGGGGCTCTGCTTCCAGAGGGGAAAGCTCTGTCCCAAATCTCTGGGGTCCTCCCAGCTGCCATAGCTCTCAGGGAGGTGCTGGGTCCCTCCCCCACTTCCAGCTCACTGAAGGAAAAAGGACCACAAGACCAAAGCCCAAGACTGCGATCCGGATCCAGGCTGCTCAACGTGAGTGCACTTGGCCTCTGAACGATCGCTTGGTCCCCCTGCAGTCTGCAGTCTGAGGGTGCTGAAGCTGCAATGTGGAGGCGGGTGCAGAACCTCTGTCTTTCACTTCTCAGCCCTGGAGGCATTTCAGCTGGACTGCTTTTCTCCCACGACCTTGCAATTCCCACTGACCTAGTTCTGAACACTGCCGCAGTTGCTGCCAATCCGCTCACCCGAGGCTCCAGCCTGGGCTCGGCTCCTCTCATCAAGCCGCCCCCAGGGCTCAGCCAGGGCTTCAGGCCAGGCTGGTTTCGATTTGTAGTGCTGATATGGTTGCGCGTAGCCGAGCTGACTTTAGTGGAAAGTATATTTGTGTGCGTTTTGGACTTCTAGGATTAGTTTAGAGTCATATTTTATGGGTATTTTGGGGTGGCTATGTGAGAGCTGTAATATGTTGCTGCTCCTACACCGCCATCTTGGCTCTGCCCCTAGAGCTTTATAATTTGTTTTTTTACTAATTTAATAAACAGCTAAAGGTAACATAGAGAAATAGGAATGTCATTGTCTCTGGACTCTAAGGCCTAGATTCAAGTGTTGTCTCTTTTGCTTGGTATCCTTTTCATTAAGAATAAAACCCCTCATACCTAGCAATTTCTTCATTTATAAGAAGAGGGGCTAGGAAAGGACTAGCTGAGTTCTAAATCTCTGAAGGCATGAATGCATATTAAACTTAACCATTGGAAGCAAGAACACTTAAACAGTTTTCTGGGCACCATCCCTTATGCACAGAAGATGTTTAATCAATCAATCCATCAATCATTTGTGAATATTGAATTAAAAATTATTGTCATTATTTCATTATTATTTATTCTTCAATCATAAAATATCAACATTAGAAAGGATCTTAGAATTCATCTTGGTAAATTCTAACCTAAAACATGAATTCTCTCTACAGTATTGTTGCTAAGGGCTCATCTAACTTCTGTTTTAAAGACGTTTGATTCTTTAAGGCAGGTCTCTCACTTTATTTTGGGAGGAATGAAATTATTACAAAATCAACCCTTACATTGTGATGAAATCTCTTTTTCTCTGTTCCTTTCACCCATTAGCTTTAATTATGTTTTCCATGATCATGTAACAACCCTTAAGATAATTACTTTGAGTTGACTCGAATTGATCAAATCACAGCCTGCAATACCTTCCAAAATGTTGCCATTGTAAGGAGAAGCTACACACATGCAGAATTTCATTGACACATATTCCTCTATGGAGGAAGCTGGAGATGCTTCTTTTAAAAGAAATGCAGTGAAATGAAGTAGTATTGCCTTGGAGAGATTTTGGAGGACTCATGAATACTCTGTAACTCTTCTCTATGGATAACCATGTGGTGAATGAGAAACTCTTTGGCTGCAGAAACTTTCAAAAGGACATTACTCATGGCTTCTAGCAAGAGACAATGGCATAAAAAAAGAGAGCTTGGCCCCACTACCTTTAAGGCTGAAATGTGGCTTTATGAAAATAGTTTTCATTTCTTTGCTTCACCATTGGTACTTTCATTTGAGGAGATGAAAATTAATCTGTAGCTACTCACTTTGTAAGTTTAAAAGGTCAAGAGAAAAGACCCCAGGACTCAGGGATGTTTGAAGTTTTGTGTACCCTCCTGCCCCCGATATTTCAAAACTTACCAGATTAATCTTCTTCCCTTAAAATGAAGGAACCAATTGAGAGGCAAAGAAAAAAAAACAATAAAAACAAAAATCTTGTATTCACAGGGTCACATATCAGCCTCATAAAAACTATCAACTAAAGTATCAAACCAATAGCAGACATCTCCCGGGAGAAATCAACTAAAGAGAGGAACCTATGTCTGGTTCAGCAAATAATACCGGTCAGAAAGGCTGCTGTCAACCACTTGCTTAGCAGACCCAAACTAGGTACAGATTGTCTACATGTGCCCCAAAGTGTTTCCAAGGCCTTTCCATTATATTCATTATAACTCCTCAGGAAGAAGTGCTCCCTGCCTCTTCCTCATAAGGAGTAGCAAAGCAACAGAGGTAACTTTACCAGGCATTATTAATTGTGGTCGCTGCTGTCTCTCCTTAAACCAAGTAAATACAGCACTTGGGTAGCTACTATGTCAATATCCCAATGCCTGTTGTAGGTGAAGCTACTGTTTTTTAGTCTAGACTTTTCTAATGTTTTGTTCAAAATGACCTATTTTATTGTGGATTTTTATGTGTCAGCTAAGTTGGCATACTCTTGTTATGTGACTCCAATATCTTGAAATTGTGTTTGGGTGCATAATTAAAGTCTTAGGTTTCCTCACCATATGCAGTCACCACATTTCTGATTACTTACTTAATTTACATATTGTGTTTCATCCTTTATTTTCAGTACTATTGTCACGGCAAGTTTGGCTTCATTATTGGTAGCTTGGATGTCATGCTATGTGATTTCCCAATATTTTCTTTTGACTTCACATCTAAAAAACCTGAAAATATCTCAGCCAACAAAATTCTGGGTCCCATCTCCCATTACTTCTGCTGGGAGAAGTTTTTTTTTTTCTGTGAACACTGTTAAAGCCTACAATTCTCCCAGATAAGCTGTAATTTATGTTTCCCAATCTCACAGAGTTTACATGTTTCAGAAACACTTAGAAATCCTTTCAATGAAGTGCCCAGAGGGAGGCTCCATGGGATATCTGAGAGCTGAAAGTAAAGGGAGGGGAGGATCTGAAATTTATCATGATCTGAAAAAAAATCCACCCCCCCAAAAAAAACCCCAGCATTTCCAGTTTTATGTTTCTTTTTGTCAATAAAAAATGAAGGTGCTAACCCACAATACAAACAGGTGATCCATGTTTTGGCAATTTCTTACATACTTTGATAGCTCTGTCACCCTCTGACTGATATTTCTGTAGCTTTATAGTGCTATCCCATCATATCACAAAAAGAGAAAGTACCAAATCATTCTATATACTCAACTGAGAAAATAAAGGTAAACCATATTGAAAATCATCCAGGGCAAAATGTGCCATCCTTGGAAAGGCATTCATGCTCCATAAGAGGAAAATGCAATGTCTTTTGTCAAAGTGAATGGCACTGGTTATTCCTTTGATATTCAGTAGAACAGGTGCGTGTGTGTGTGTGTGTGTGTGTGTGTGTGTGTGTGTGTCTGTGTCTGTGTCTGTGTGTCTATATCTGTATGTCTGTGTCTGTGTGTGTGTCTGCGTGCGTCTGTGTCTGTGTGTGTGGTGGTTTGTTAGGAGACTCAATCCAACTCATACCTATCATTAGATAAAGGGAGAATGGTAAGGAAATGTGTAATTATGTAATAATTTTCTAAAACTTAAAAGGAAAGAATGATTTAAGTCAATTTAAAGGATGTATTATAAAATCAGTGACTAAAGTAGTACTGGTAAAGAGAAATTTTAACAAGTAGCCAAATTAACGGCTGTTCTGAACAGAGAAAAGGAAGCCTACTAGAGCTTTATTTAACTTGTCAGAGTAAAAGCCAACATTTCTTATATTCCTTCCTCTGCTCATCTTAAAACTTGAGCCAAATGTGATATTATAAAAGATACTCTGTTAGCCCTAGCTACAAATAGTTTTCCAAACTATCTCTCGGATTTGTCAGAGGGGCAAAGGGGAGTAGGACAGGGGACGTTAATGAAGCTGGACAGGGCAGAAGTGACAATAAGAATAACATAAGTAAAATGCAATAAAGTCTAATGAGAAACAATTAATCATCTGATTTAGATATTTTTAATCCATTGTTATTGGTCCTGTTAGAATGTTATGGTGCAAATTAATTGTAATGAAAGCCAGGTACTAATGACGTGTACTTTAAGTACCTGTCAAACAATGCTCTTGCATGGTGTAGCAGAAAGAAAAGGTTACACATGAGCTAAGTATTGAAATTAGATATCTAAATTACATATATATGTATATGTATATATATATATATATATTTCTATAGTTTAATTTAAGCCTCTGACATATAGCATATTCTTTTTCAGGGGGATTGACATAAATTCTTGTGTGTTTAACTATTGTAAATTATGATCCAAACAACATCAACATCTGGCCTAAGGCTTTCATTTTAGTTTTTATGAGTCTTCTTCTCTTATTGAGCCCTCAAAAATCATTCATTGAACATGCCAACAAAAAGGATATGGATAAAACGCTTACTGGTGATACATCAAAACAATACCATCATACTTCTGAGCAATTGGCCTTACACTGTTATTATTAAGGTAGTTAAATAAAGCTGCATGAGATCTTGAGAGCTAAATGAAAAATAGCAAGGGAAAAACAGTTTTGTGTTAGACTCTGCTACAAGCTTCAAACTGAGGTCAGGTTCCTATGTTCCTCTTTTCTTCTCTTTAAACAAATCTGGGCCGTATTTCAAATGTATGTGGACAACATATGATTTGGGAAGACACCATATGAAGTTTACTGGTTCCAGATAAGACCATCCAGGCTGAGTATATAAAAGAAACATCAGGGGGATAGGAAGCCATGTAAATCAAAGCAAACACAATGAAGTTGGCATGAAAATAATGTGAATGCAAGATAATAACTTTGAATCAGCTTGTAAAACAAGCTGACTATACAGGTCTGCATATCTACTCTGCTTTTAAATATTCATCATAAGCCTTAATTTTGCAATGTATTTTTTAAGTATGCAACATTTTAAAAAGCAAATTTGCATACATGAGAGAAGATAGAGAGCAAGGAATAAGTGAAAATGTCCATTTAAAATACTTCTATTTAGCTAATATACTTTGACCTGAATTCTCAAGATGAGATCATATAATATTAAGCTAGAATGAACATAGATGTTATCCAGCACAGCCCCCATATTTTATACACAAGGATACTGAGGGTCAAATAAATGATTATAATCTTTCTTAGGTTATGGTAAGGTATAGCCTAATTCCCAGTAATGTTGTCTCTCTTTGTTGCTTCTCCCTTTGTATACTTCAATATTTATTCTATTTAAATCAAATCTATAGTTTAGGATGATAGGATCATAGATCTAGCGTTAGAAGGAAATTTAGGAGGTATAATCCCTTCATTTTAAAGATAAGAAAACTAAGTCCAAGAGAGAAAAAGAGAGACTTGCCCAAAGACACACAGATAGTAATTTGTTTTGGAACCCAGGTTTTTGAAATCTAGTTCCAGGATTCTTTCCACTACAACACATTGTCTCCCTTGCATCATAAAATTTATATTAAATCATAGCTTCTTTTTTTGTAACTGATGTTGAAAGTACTCAGCAATCCTGAAATGCTAGCTGGGGGACACTTTGGGAAGGGTATATAGTTGCATGAATTCCTCTGGAAGGATAGATGAGAGCAGAGGTTGTCTTTTTTTTTTTTTTTAGACCAGAGTGGCACTTTTCTTATATCATCCAAAATTATCAAATTTTGAAGGTGAAGTTCAGGTCTTTGGTAATCATCTAGCTCAGTGGTACCAAATTCGAATATTAATGGATCCTTACAGGTCATACTATGTTGTATTACATTTTTCTTTATTTTGTTTAACATCTCCCAATTACACTTAAATCTGGATTGGTTGGGTGGTACAGTGGATAGAATTCTGAGCTTGGAGTCAGAAAGACTCATCTTCTTGAGTTCAAATCTGGCCTCTCACATGTACTAGCTATGTGATCTTGGACAAATAATTTAATCTTTCTTGCCTCAGTTTCTTCATCTGCAAAATGAGTGACAAACCAGGAACATTGCCAAGAAAACCACAAATGGGGTCACAAAGAGTCATACACAATTAAAAAATGACTTAACAGGCCCCGTTTAGAGTTTTGCTAGTGTTCAGCTGGTGGGCAATGTTTAATACCTGTGAGCCAATCCCATGTCTGAAAAAGCACCCCCCCAACATATTGCACAAGGGGTCATCAATTGCTTCTAAGGGGTAACGAGTCCTTACCCTTTCTGATTTTAGAACCCCTGTATCAAATATTACAGAACTGTAGACTAGGAACTCAGAAGACTTAGCCTGGCCCAGGACTACTCTTCACATTTTTATCTAAAGAACATTTCACTGAATTTAATTGATTTGATTATAATAAAAGTTAAACAGCCAAAGAAATGTTAACTAACCTGTTAATTTAGCAATTAAGGTGAATATTCTATTTTCCATCACATATTTATCACATAGACATTAGTATACTGCTAATTGAATATGTCTACAGGAAAGCCAATATGTTTTAAATAAAAAAAAAAGAAAAGAGTGAAATCATTGGTTATTAAGATGCCTACTTTAATACCAGTTATATGGAGTTTTCTATCATTGGTATCCTGCCTCATTAGTTCCCGCTGGAGCTAATTAATAGCTTCAGAAACATTCTCCTTCAAGTAATTTGACAGATGTCTCAATTGTGTCAGAAGAACCCATCAGAAAAACTGGGAACTTTCATCATTCTCACCCTCTGTCAATTTAACAGAGGCTCAAATAAACACAGTTCATGAAAGTTATCTTCAGAACAACCGATGGTGAAAGTGACTGTAGCCCACTTCTGAGTCTTAGAGGGAATGGCTTGCACTTCCCATGCCAGACATCCCAGGAACTTTCTCTTTAAATATGGCTCCAGTAAGAGTAGGGGAGGATTTGTGATTCTTAACCATAGTGATTATTGGTATGTCTACGATTATTGTCATAGCCCCTCTTGTCCCTTACTCAGGGTTAACATTAATTAACGAATTATTATTTATTCTATATAACACTGCATATAGTTAATTAATTGATATTAACACTCAAGTTTAATACTGCTACTGTGATCCTTGGCACCATTACTGTACCTCGTGCTCAAATGTCTTTATATGAAAGAAACATACATGAGGGCTGTGTTGTCAAGCCCCCTTGTTGAGCAGGGTCCGGTAAGGAAACAGATAAGAAAGCTGACAGAAAACCAAGTGAAACTGACAGGTCCCTTGGTCATCTTAAGAGTCAACCAATCTAATCTTTTTTTTTTTCATTTTACAATGGATTCTGGGAGAATTGTTGGATTTAACGGTGTTCACAGAAAAAAACATTTTCTGCCAGCAGAAGTAATGGGAGATGGGACTCAAATTTTTGTTGGCTGAGGTATTTTCAGGCTTTTTAGATATGAAGTCAAAATAAAATATTGGGAAATCATGTAACATCAGAACTACCAATAATGAAGCCAAACTTGCCATGACAATAGTACTAAAAATAGATGGGTGATGAAACGTAATATGTAAATTAAATAGATGATCTGAAACGTGGTGACTACATATGGTAAGGAAACTTAAGACTTTAATTATGCACCATAACACAATTTCAAGGTATAGGAGTCACATAACATGCACTAGAACACATACATAGAGTAGAGAAAAGAAACAAAAACATATCATAAACTTAAATATTGGAACTTAAATACAAAGTAAGAAAGAAAAATAAAAGCATGTCATGTGCATAGCAGAACATAAGAGAGGATTCAAAATATATAACAAATAAATTTTCACTTCAAGAAAGCCTGTATGATAGATAATATAACATATTGTGTTGCAAACTGTCCATCTTTTCTTTGCATCCTTCTGAGTTTTCTTTTGTTTTCTGTTGTGCCCTTTTTTACTTTGTTCTTTTCCTCCTCCCCCCCAGAAGTCCACAATACAGTTTAGATATGCTTCACTGTAGATATAGCTATGTGCATACACATAGACATATATAGACATATACTTTACCAAACATATTCTACTCCTGATCTTTGCTTTTATGTTTATGTATGTGTCTTGTATCTTATCCCTCCTACCTTCTTTATGTTACTTCTATCCACTACCTTGCCCTCCTATCACTTGCCTACCCCCCTCCAAGAATCCCTCCCCTATCTTCCCATTCCCATATATCTAAACACCTTCTAATACTCTCCTTTTACTTATTCCTTCACTCTTCCCTCTAAAGATCCTTCCCTTGTCCTCTCTCTCCTCCCTATGCCCCTATCATTTCATATCTTCTGAATTTGAATCTCCTAAATATATATGTATTGTTTCCTCTTAACCCCATTCCTGATGAAAGGTTATCAGAAGTACCTGCCCTTGTCCCCATTCTAATTCCTCTGAAGCAGTTCTATCTCTTGCACCTCATCTGTATAAAATAGTTACTCTTTTTTGCTGTTCCTAAATGGTTTTACTTTTTAAATTCATATCATACTCAGTTTTACCCTAATCTTTCTTATAAGCTATCCAATTATCAATAAGAATCTTGGACGTACATCTTACATTTTACATATATAAAAAGTAAACAGTCTGTCCTTATGAATCCCTTATAATCAGTCTTTGGTATGTACCTTATATTTCTCTTGGTTCTTGTACTTCAAATCTTCTATTTAGTTAGGGATTTTTTTAGACAAAGTCTTGAAAATCTTAGAGTTTATCAAATGTCCATTTTTTTTAAAATTCAAGATAATACTTAACTTTGCAGGTTCTGATATTTTCGGCCAGAGCCCCAGTTCTTTTGCTCTTCAATTACATTGTGTTCCAACACCTGTGGTCCTTTAAGGTCTCTGCTGCCAGGTCTTGTGTGATTCTAATTGTGACACCATATATTGCCATCTTGATACTCATAGCAGTTGCTAAGAATATGCAGACATATTTCCAGAGTTGAAACACAAAATACAACAAACTCTCTTCATCAAAGACAAAACCAAGATATTTATTCATATACCAGAAAGCCAGTTCCACCGTGGTAAGAAAGAAGTTTATACACCTCTTCAATACAGGGAGGGTCACCATCCCTAAGTGTTCCTTCTGTTAGGCCTCTCCACAAATGAGCTCCCCTAGGCACAATTCCTCCCTCTCTCACACAAGCTTGCTGCTCTGCCTCAGCTCTCTCCCAGTTCTACCTCCCTCCCAGCTCTTCCACACTCTTGCTTCCTACTCCACCCTTCCAGCTCCGCCCTCTTGGCAAGCTCCTCCTACCATCAACACCATGTGACTCAATCTGTAGTCTGTGTCAAAGCTCAAAGCAGGTCACATGGGCCTTTTAAGGGACAGAGAAGATCTTCAAATTCCCTTAACATTACATACCACCATATTTAAATTGTTTTAATATGGATGCTTCATATATTTTATCATTGAGCTGGGAGTTTTGAAATTTGATAATGATATTCCTATGAGTTTTCCTCATAGTATCTCTTTTAAATGATGATTAACGAATTTTTTTTTTCTTCCAGCCTCACTTTCTCCTCCAGAGCCATCTGGATCCAGGTATTCATCAGGATGGCTAGAGATGACCCAGGATGCAATGGGAGGCCCTGGCCCTTTTAGGCTCAGGCCTTTTCAGGTACTCACTTAGATTGAGGTAAAGCCCATTCAGTGAATAGGCCTCTTTAAGAAGTGAGTCAAGGGATGGATCCTTTAATTAGAAAAAATTTAATTAGAAAAAAAATTTCTGTTTGGTACAGCAACCCTGAAGGTTTTAAGCTGAGAGGGTAAAACCTTCAGGATTGCTGTTCCAAAGAGAAATAGTTACCATTGACATTCACTCTAAGCCTGGAGGGCCCAAAATAAAGCCATTAAAAGGGGCTTGGGCTCCGGCCTCTTATAGTTCAATCTTTGAGCTGCAAAGTGATCTGAGTGGAAGGAAGGAAGGAAGAAAAGAAGGAATGAAGGAAGGAAAAAAGGAAGGAAGGAAGGAAGGAAGAGAGGAAAGAATGAAGGAAGGAAGGAGGGAAGGAAGGAAAGAAGGAAGGAAGGAAGGAAAAAAGAAAGGAAGGAAGAAAGGAAGGAAAAAAGGAAGGAAGGAAGGAGGAAAGGAAGGAAGGAAGAAAGGAAGGAAAGTAGCCAGTAAACCCCAAGTTAAGTGGGCAGCTTCTGACCAACAAGATTTACCTTCCTTTAGAGAGGAGAGGAAGAGGAGGAGGGAGAGGGAGAGGATGAGTTGAGTTACCCAACTAACTAGGTACCCATTCAGTTTGGTTTACTCACAGGTTGTGTTTGTCCTAAATAATAAAGATGATAATGGACATCTTTGCTTCACCCCTAATTATACTGGGAAGGCTTCTAGCTTATCCGCATTAAAGATAATGCTTGCTGATGGTTTTAGATAAGTTTTATTTATCATTTTAAGGTAAGCTCCATTTATTCCTGTGTTCTCTAGTGTTTTTAATAGGATTGGCTGTTATATTTTGTCAAAGGCTTTTTCTGCATCTATTGAGATCATCATATTTTTTCTGTTTTATTATTGATAAGGTCAATTATTCTAATAATTTTCTTAATATTGAATCAGCCCTTTATTCCTGGTATAGATCCTACCTGGTCACAGTGTATGATCCTTGTTAGGCATTGTTGTAATCTCTTTGTTGGTATTTTTATTTAAAATTTTTACATTAATATACATTAGCAAAATTGGTCTATAATTTTCACTCTCTGTTTTGGTTCTTCCTGGTTGGGGTATCAGCACCATGTTTATGTCATAAAAGGAATTAGTTAGGACTCCTTCTTCACCTATTTTTTCCAAATATTTTGTATAGTATTGGGATTAATTATTCTATAAATGTTTGGTAAAATTCATTTTTTAATCCATCTGGTCCTGGGGAATTTTTCTTAGGAAATTAATTGATGGCTTGTTCAATTTCTTTTTCTAAGATTGGGTTAAGTATTTTATTTCTTCTTCTGTTAATCTGGGTGTTTTATTTTTAGAGATATTAATTTATATAGTCAAATTTATTGGCAAATGATTGGGCAAAATAGTTCCTAACAATTTTCAGGATTTCCAATTGAGTGTTTAATCAGGGATTTTTTAACGTGTTCTTTTTCTAGTTTTTAGTTGCATGACCAAATCATTGATCTGCTTTTTCTCCATTTTATTGATGTAAGCAATTAGAAATATAGTTTTCCCCTATTTGCCACTTTGTGTTCTATAAACTCTGGCATGTTGTCTCATTATGGTCATTTTCTTTTATGGAATTGTTGATGGTTTCTATGACTTGTTCTTTGACTCACTTGTTTTTTTAGTATTAGATTATTTAATTTCCAATTAATTTTAAATCTCTCTTACAGTTGTCCATTATTAAATGCAATATTTATTGCCTTATGACCTGAATAGGAAGCATTTACTATTTCTGATTTTTTTGCATTTGTTTGTGAGGTCTTTGTGTTCTAATACATGGTCAATTTTTGTGTAGGTGCCACTTACTGCCATGCTATTACCCCCTTCATTATTCCTTTTCCCTTCACCCTTATATTCCACCCTTTCCCTCTGCACAAGTGTTTTACTTGGATCACCACCTTGCCTAATACACCCTCCCTTTTATCAGTCCCCTCTCCACCTTCTATCATCCCTGTCCCTTTTTAATTCCTTATTGGGTAACATAGTTTTCTATATCCAAGTAAGTGTGTATGTCATTCTCTCTTTGACCCAGTTTTGATGAGAGTGTAATTTAAGCTTTACTTGCTATGTCTGTGCCCCCTTCCCCCTCTTCTCCTCCATTAGAATAGCTTTTTGATGCCTCTTTTACATGGGAAAATTTACTCCATTTAATATCCCCCATTCTTTTTTCTTCCAGTACAGTTTTCTTTTTCTCCCCTTTATTTTGCTTTTTTTTTTTTGGTGGGGGGGGAAGGTATCCCATCAAAGTTACCTTATATACATACCTTCTATCTACATACACTCCTTCTAATTGCTTTTATAGTAATAAAGTTGAATTACAAATATTATCTTGTCATATAGAAATATAAACAGTTTAACCTTAGTGAATTCCTTATGTTTTCTCTTCTTTGTTTCTTTTTTACCTTTTTATGTTTCCCTTGAGTTGTGTATTTGGAGGTCAAATTTTTTGTTAAGCTCTGGTTTGCTATGGCAACAGAGTCTTTCTGGTGGCAGGCCCTAGAGGAGGGCTCTAGTTGCTGGTCAGCCCCAGGGGTGTGGGCCTGTTGCTGTGTTGCTATGGAAATAGAGTCTCTGCTTTTGGCCCCAGGGGAAAGGTCTTGCTGTTGGCTTGCCTGAGGTTGGGTTTCATTACTGGTCAGCAATGGAGTCAATGTCTTTTTGGTGGCTTGCCCAGGAAGGTCATGTCCCTGGGGTGAGGACTTACTGTGCAGCCCAGATTGCTCACTTGCCTAGAGGGCTGCTGATTTGTAGGAGGGTGGGACCTCACTAGAGAATTGCCCCAAGCTTGGAGCTCTGCTGCAGACACCCTGCTGTGAGGCTGGCTGCTGCTACTGCTGCTCTTGGACCTTGCTCTCATTTTACCCCAGTGAGACAGACCTTTCCTGCCAAGCTGGTAAGCTACTTTCCTGCTCTGAGATCAATTCTGAGGTGTTTTCTACTTGTTTGGAGGGGAATTTGGGAGGGCTTCAGAGGGTTACTTCCTCACGCTACCAGAAGTTAGTAATATTTTTTGAGGATATTTAGTCAGAGAATTTAAGGTATTATTATCAAACTCAGAAAGTTGTAAAAGGCCTGTTAGGATGGGTGGAAGAGTTGATCATCTTTGAAGGACTAGGAGGCACAGAGTGGGGGCCTTGAATAAACAAAAGACCTTCAGGGAGAATGAAGTAAATGAAATAAAGGTGCTTTAAGAGTTTTAGCTAGAGAAAAACAATTACACAAGATAAGAAAACAATCAGAGTACATATTCTCTCAAGAAATAAAGACTGTCTATATAGCTACAGCTTTCTTAGGTTATATTACTAAGAAGCTTAAGCATAGTTCGGATATAGGAAGGGGGATCCCAACCCATTCTATCACATGTCCAGTGAGAAAGTTCTCCATTAGAAGGTCAGGTTCTTAGTACTTTTTCCCAAACCTGGTCAAACTCTTCAAATGTTTTTTTTCAATATCCAAGTAATAATCTAGCCATCCTAAATTCCCTCTCATTCTTTGGTTTTGCATCCTTCAATACATGTAGATGGTTATCATATTCCTGCTTATTTGCAGCTCAGTCAAGCTGAGCACATTTATTTTCTTCAAGGAGAACTCCAGGGACTTCAGATCAGTACTGTGCAAATGTAATAACTATTTTCAGAAGAAGAGATCAAATTTGCATCCAAAATATATATATTTTTGATAGGAAATTCTTGCTGTTATTTCACTATGTCCATGAAGTTAGAGTATATATATATATATATATATATATATGTGTGTGTGTGTGTGTGTGTGTGTGTGTGTGTGTGTGTGTGTGTGTGTGTGTGTATCTATCTATCTATAATCATATAGCCTTCCATTTTGTGTTTTGAATTTTCTACTGTCTAACCTAGGTATGATATTTCTTTCTTAAAATGTATATATACACATATATATATATATATATGTATATGTGTATATATTAATATGTTTGAAAAAAAGACATGAATACACATGTAAGCATTCAGTTAATAGGCTAAATTTCTAGGAAAAAAATCTACCTGAAAAAAATTGTCAGTAATTGAAGTCCCTTCTTTATAATAAAATAATCCTCATCTCATTAAATTTAGTTCTAAGGTTGTCTAATTCATCTGTTCCTCTGAAACCTAATTCTACCTGTAACGAGGGATAATACTTGCATGTAGGTGACTTGGGAGCCTCTTTGAAGTGTCATAGAAATGACCTGTTCCCTATTTTGAGCTTGCACAGACGATTAATAACTGGTTCTAGTTAGATAACTACATGATGAGTGCTCTTTTTTTCCCCTTAATACTGTTTTCTTATCTCCCCTAAACTGAAAGTATAAGGACTATCCTTAGACACAAGCCCACTCTGATCTGCATGAGACCTATGACCTGGTCTGTTTACAACTCAGGTTGGTTCACTCCTCCTTGGACATCCTGGTTCCTCCACCCCAACTTTGGTCCTACTCCAGAGAGATCACCAAAATAATGCTGAAGGTAGTGCAGACACTCAATCATTTAGCCTATTACCTTCCAGAAATCACAAACTCAAGAAATTTACAGGCCTCGGCCCCAATGACAGCAGATAGAGAGACCATCTCCTAGGGAAGGATGATGTGGCCATTACATATGGGCCTCTGTTCTTTCTTCCATTGTTTTTGCTCTTTCTTGTCCTCAGTGAAGGAAACTGGGGATTGCTAACACTATGTGAGATTTGAAAAGTTAGCAAAGCAAGCCCCCAAAAGTCCAAGAGAGGGGGACCATATAATAATTTGTTTGAAGTTAGATGGTAAGAAGTAAAGTTGGCTTTCTTCACTCAGTAGCCATCATTAGGGTACATGGTATGTAGAAAGTGTATTCAGTTTGAGTGAACTTAAGGATGAGGGCAAACCTAGGGGTTGGGGGAATATGTTTGATTTTTTGTTTATATAACCTCAAAGTAAATATCACTTTGTAAAACCTAGTTGATGTTAATTGGTTAAATGGAACTTTCTCTCTAATCTCTGATGATTAACAGTGGGGAGAACACACCAAAATGGCGATCAAAGTGATGTCATTAGAAAAAAGTTATTTGCAATTCTTATGGGGAGCACTAGAATACTAAAGGGAAATCTAATAAGGCTTGCTCTCTAAGACTGAGTCCAGAGTATCACAAAATACAAATATTGCTTATAAAAAGTAGGCCATGATACTTGGTTTGGAAATTAATTTCCATCTTTTGAAATGGATGATATAATAAGATAGAACAACATTTAAATTAATTGTCTTTCTAACCACTATATCTAGCACATTGCCTGACATGCAATAGGAAAATATTTAATAATTACTTCTTGATTTTATGCGGAAGGGAATGAGACCCAGGGAGTTCTGTAGAAAATCACTGGTAGAATCAGGATTAGAATCTAGGTATCTCTTTTCCACTTGATATCTTGATGTTATTTCCACAATAATAAATGTTTAAGAACCAACTTCCCCTGCCCCCCAAAAAAACCCCAATAAAGCAAAACAAAACAAAATAAAAACTCATTTCTTAATTGACCAGTAAGCTTTACCTTAGAAAAGGCATTATGTGGCCTCAGAAATTTGAAATGTTATTTTAAGCTTAGCAAATTCTTTGTCATAATTATGCAACACCATGATGATATTATATCGTCATTTTTTTTCTCTCTGTAGGTGAAAGTTATATTAAATGAAAAACATTTCATTTCTGTATGTGTGTGTGTGTGTGTGTGTGTGTGTGTGTGTGTAAGGTTTCATAACATATATATGAATTCTCTCTTTGAGGACAAAATTCTAAGCCTTAGTTTGGCCTATCGCTCCTGCAACTACCAAATTAAAGACTCACTTGTTGCTGAGAGTAAGCCACCTCACTCAAAGATATTATCATTATTATTTTTCCAGTTAAGAATAAGAAGAAAGCTGAGTATAGCAAAAAGAGTACTGGACTCCATATCAAGAGACTGTGTTTCTAAGTTGCCTAGTGAATAGAGCCAGGAAGATCTGAGTTTAAATCTAGCCAGCAACATTTACTAATTTACCCAGACAAGTCAGTTAACATCGAGCTGTCTCAGTCTTCTCAAGTATAAAGTTCAAATAATAATACTACCACCCAAAGGTTTTGTGAGATCAAATGAAGTAATATTAGGAACTCATAATAAATCCTTCATTCCTTCCTTCCTTCCTTCCTTCCTTCCTTCCTTCCTTCCTTCCTTCCTTCCTTCCCTCCTTCTACTTTGGTTCGACTACTTGCTAATTCTGTGACTACAAACAAATGATTTCATCTCTGTGAGACCAAGTTTTTTTCTTCTGTAGAATTAGAGAAAAGGATTAGATTATCTCTTATGTCTTTTCCAGGCATAGAGTTCTATAATTCTAAATTGACTGTTCTTAATCATGTGAAATGACAAAATTGTGACTTCTGATTTATGTAAAGTAATAAATAATAGTAAAAAATATGAGGGATAATTATAAAGAACAGTGAAAAAGAGGAAGGAGAACTCATACTGCTAGCTCACTGAATTCACTATAAAGTATTTCTAAAACTATCTGGTACAAGGTCAAGAATAGAAAAAAATGAATAGAAGTGAAAATATCTATGTATAGATATACACACATATGTTAATATACAAAAGTCATATAATAGACAAGTATTTAAAAAACCCAGGATTACAATTCTTTAGGAAGTAAATAATTATTCACTAAAAAAACTGCCAATAGAATTTATTGGCAAAAATTATGCTAGATTCATACTATATACCAACAGTTCTCAACCTGTGGGTTGCAACTCCTTTAGGAGTCAAACAACCCTTTCACAGGGGTCACAAGAGTCGCCCAAGACCATTGGAAAACACATATTTCCAATGGTCTTAGGAACCAAGACACCACTTCTCCATCCGTCTCCAGGCGGGTCTACCCACATGCAGATATGCCCACACATGAGTATTAAAGGGTCATAGGCATTAGGAAGGTTGAGAACCACTGCCATATACCATATACTGCCATAAATTCTAATTGAATCAATAGAATGAGTAATTTTATAAGTCATAAAAATGAAAGAAAGTGGAATAATATACATTTTGCAGTGGTTTGGTGAGGGAACTACTTATTTATTGAACAAATTGAAATCATACAAAATAATATAGATTAATTTGTTTATTTAAAAATAGGGTATTTCTATTGTGTTATAAGAAATAGGGAGGAAATGGACTTCCTATTTACCTGGAGAGGCTTATACAAATTGATGCTAAGTGAGAAGAACAGAACCAGGAAAAACTTGTACACAATCACAGACACATCGTATGTGTGACGACCAACCTTGATAAACTGGACTCTTCTCAGCAACACACAGTTATAAGACAACTCTACAAGTCTTAGGATGGAAGGAGATAGCTACATTCAGAGAAAGATCTAGAAAGACCAGAGTTTAAATGGAGACTGAAGCAATCTACATGCTATCGTTCTTTTCCATGTTTGGTATTGTTTCCTTTTTCCTATTGTCCCCTCCATTGGTTACAACCCTTCTATACAACCAGACTAATGTTCAATGTGAAAGTATCTGCAGATCCTATACTTGACTGCATGCTGCCATGGGGGAGCGGGAAGACGGAGGGGAGAAAACTTGAAACTCAAAGAACTCTGGAACTGAATCTTGTAAACTAAAAGTAAACAAACAAATCAATTTAATAAAAAAAATAAAATAATAAAAATTAAAATAGGGTATTTGCACAACAAAGAGTACAATAAATAAGAAAGAAGATTAATAAACTACCAATGACATAAATATTACTGATAAAAATATGATTTCCAGAGTCTAGAAAGAATTTACAAAATATATGAATGAGATCCATGTTTTCAATAGATAACAAAAGCTCACATTGATGTAATTTTTTAGGTGTTGAAAACACTTTGCTTATGTTATCATATGACTATAGACATTATCGTAAAACAATCCTTTGAGATTGATATGTTTTGTTTTTATTTCCAATTTACAGTAAAGGAAACTGAGGTTCTAAGAATTCTATCACATGTCTAAGTTTAAATGGTTATAAACTAGTAGAATTTGACTTTAAATCTCATCTCCAATCCATGTTGCCAAATAATATAACCAGTCAACATGAAAAGGAGTTTTATGAACTTTTTAAAATACTTAGAGAAGTTCCAAATAAAGAATTTGATAGCAGCTTACACTCATTATATTTGAGAAAGCTTAACAAAATAAAAATGAAATTAAAAGTCGGCAAGATTTCTGAAGAAGACAATGAGATAGCTTATGGATCTGTGAATTAGAAAATCTTTCAAACCAATAATTTTATCTAGGTATATTATGAAGTGATTTCACTGCTCTTTTGTTTGTTTAAATTTGTCTGCAGAGATATGTGGATTTTTTTTAGGCTAATAGTTCCTGAGTGATATCTTAATGTGTCTGAATATAGTAATGTTTGAGAAATAAAATGTGTTTCTACTATGTGAACAGAAGAATTAAGGAATTAGAGATTTCATCAGCCAATTATACCTTTTCCGTGATTCTCCAACTAACAGCCAAATTAAATTGAGTGTTACTTCATATTTTATAGATTCTACTCAATTTCATGATAAAAATATAAATGGAAACATTAACATTGTACTTTGAGATTTTTTTATACACACATGTGTATGTGCATACACATACACAAACACACAATGTCATGTGATCCTCACTGTGAGAATTAGATGCCATTACTGTCCCCATTTTATGGATGAGCAAACTGAGGACAAGAGACGTTTAGTGATTTGCCTAAGGTCACAGAAGCCAGCAAACATTTATTAAGCACTATGTGTCAGGCAGTGCCTTCAATTGCAAACATTGTAATTGGTGAAGACAACACATGCAGAGAGGAATGAAGGTTGATTGTCGTGGCATCTTTCTCAACATGGAGGTGATAGGAGGAACTGACGAATAGGAGTACAGGTATTCAGAGAGGATTATAGAGAGTGGGTTGAAATGTATATTCATTTTCAATAATGTCTAAATAAAAAGTCTTAAAGCCTTCAATTATAAATATAGGCAATCAACATTATTTTTGAGAAGGGGTTTGGAGACTTTACCAGATTGTGACACAAAAATGTTTCAGAACTTCTGGTCAAATGAAACCATTACCATTAGCATGAAAATCATTTGGAAAATTCCCAACAAGTAGTTTTCTAGAATCTTCTTAAAGATCTTCTGTGAAAGGTAATTAATATCCTTGTGAGGCAATTCAATGGAAAGTTCTAGTTGTTAGGATGTTCTGTATAAATTGAATTGAAATATAAATAAATCATAACAACCAGTCTCCTAGTCCTATTGAAATGATCAAAATTTAGAACTGGATTGCACCACAGAAGCCATCAAGTCCAACCTGCCCATGTTTCAGATAAGTAAACTGAAATAAAGTGAGATTTTGTTTTTTCGGTTACTTGCCCAGAGTTATACAACTAATATGTGTCTGAATCAGGATTGAAACCTACCTCCTACAGACTCAAATGTTTCACCCTATCTATCAGACCATGCCACCTCAAATCTTTTTTTTTTTAATGGTATATGGGTATACTTAACTTGGAGAAATTTTGCACATGAACATTGAACTAGGTCCAGAATTGTAGAGAACTCTGGATTCTTCAAGACATGTGAATGGTGTACTTAACTACCTTCTACTATAATCAAATCAGCATTTAAATCTGAACTGGAAGTTGAAAGCAGTTATCAGTATAGAGCAAGAAATTAGCATTAACTGTGATATTTTGATTTTATAACTTTGAAATAAAATCCTGAATCTGGATAGTGTAAAAACAAATAAATAAGAAGTAAAGACAATAGAACAATTGTGTCTGGAAAATAGAAACCAGAGGAAGTTTGAAACAATTTACATGTTACTGAAAATATAATTTGAGTGGAATTATATTATGAATATTATTATCTCAGGACTCATTTGATGTTATTATGTACAGACAATAATATTTTTGTAGAAGAACTTTTAGACTTGAGGAGCCAGAAAATGAGGTCGTCTCTGAAATAAATAGTTTAGTTGGACGTGAACCACAGAATTATGCTCGAAATACTAACGTAAGAAAATGCACTTTAAAAAATCAATATCTATGTGCATTATAATGATTGCATACACATGACTTGGAAGTTATTGTGAAATTTTTCCTCAAATGGATATATCCCTTATTTATGTGTCTCATGGACTTTATAAAATAAATGAAAGATAATTTGCTAATTACAAAAGAGTAAAAATGTTCACACTACAATGGTAGAAACACATACAAATCTATATATTTTCATATATTTAGGAAAGGTAGCAAGTATCAAAGAAGGACAGTTTTATCTAAATATATACAAAGTTGATATGTGGTTACGGATCAACAATAATAGGGAAAAAAGAGTATTTGAAAATGAACTGTGAAAGGCTTCATGTTCAAAGAAAAAAGATGAAAAATGCAAACATCAGGGTTCTTTGGAATGTTTGACCTGGCAGAATGAATCAGGACTAGAGACTGAATCACCCCTTTCCCACCACCCACCCTTACTTAGATTTAAAACCAAAATTTTTATACTGTGTAAACAAAGACAATAAGCATGAGTAAACTTTAGATTTTAACTGTTGGTTAATCTGAACTAACCTCTAAGGTCAAAATGACAATGTGATTTAAAGGGACTGGGACTTGGCTGTATTAAATATGTTCATCTCCTTGCTTTTGGTAGGCTGACTGCAATTAAACCCACAAGGTGTTTGAAATTGATTTATAATTTTTTTTTCTTAAAATATTTAGGTAGTCAAGTTCTGAAGTTGTTGGGTCTTCTGGGTAATTTGCCCTCTTCCTGGCTTTTTATTTTGCTAAGTAGCCTGTTGCTACAAGATTGGGCACTTGTTTGATAATTAAAAAACATTTTATTGTTTCTCTCTATGAAGTGCTGATCCAACAAGATGACAGTGGACAGTAGGAGTAGCTTATGTACAGGCAGTTCTCAGTTTACTAACAATTAATATGAATTATACATCATATAATAACAAAATATGGTATAGTATATTATATAATTATACACAGGTGCATATGTATATACACATATATATTATATATATATGTACATATATATATATATATACATACACATACACACATACACACATACATACATGCATACACACCAGGAATTTGAACCTTGGTTCTCTTACTCCAAATCTAGTATGCTTTGCATAGAAATGGGCTAATTTCAAAAGAGAAGTCTGACCACTGTTCTCTGAGAAATGTAAGGGAAAGAGTTCATTTCTTGGGGATAGTATTAAGGGAGGCTTCATGGAGTTTAAGGAATGGAAGATCAGTAGTAGATGGGAATGGGTGGGGAGATTTCGTCTAAAGAGTTGAAGATAGCATGAGATAGGAGAAGAGAACAAGACTGAGAGGAAAAGAGTAACCCATTTTAGTTGAAGTGTGGTATACATGGAGAATACTATATAAGACTGGACAGACAGTGTCATATTGTAGAAGGCTTGAGATGCCAGTATATATTGTATTGTATGGGCAATGACGCACAATTAAAGATTTTTTAGTAGGTGAGTGACATAAGCACAGAAATACATAACAAAAATAACTCAGACTGAAGTATCTACAAAAGGATGGAAGAGGTCAGATAACCACAAATAATACACAATGCTTGCCACTGCAAAAGACTTCAAGAATAGTGTCAGGAAGGACAAAACTAGAGTGAATTATGGCAACTGAAAAATGCTAAAACAATAAACAAGAAAGACTTTCTTACCTATGCTCTATTTACAGAGAAAGAAAGGATAAACTCCTATCTAGTGCTAGTGAGTGACCGAGGAAAAGCAAAGCTCCTCAGATTATATTTTCTACCAATATCCTCCGTCATTAAGATATAATCCAAAACAGTAGGAGTAAAACAGATTTTATTAAGAGAGAATTGAAATCCAAAAAAGATGAGGGAAGAGTAGAGCAGTGCCTGTTATAAACGAATTCATCTCTCCAGACTCATGTGAATACAATCCAGATAACAAAATGTATATCTTGATTTGGCAACAGAAATATTGTCACTAATGTTTGAGAGACATCATTGGAAATATCAATCAATTGGCAAATGGTCAAGGGACATGAATAGGAAGATGTTAATGGGAGACACAAAATGCTCCCAATCATTAATATTTGGAGAAATGGAAATAAAGGAAACCTGAGGTTTTACCTCACATGCATCAGATTTACAGAGGTGACAACAATCAAAAATGGCAAATATTCAAGAGAGCATGGAATAATGAGCACATTAACACACTGTTTTTTGAACTGTCAATTGGAACAGCCATTCTGGAAAGCAGCTTGGAACTCTGCTCAAAACTTCACTGCACTGCATATCCCTTTTGACTCAGTATAGTATCTCTAGTATGCCTAAACCCCAAAGACATTAAAGAAAGAATAAAAAACCCAGGTGTAAAAAAGCTATATTTACTCCTTTTGTTATATCCTTAAACTAGAAATTATATCCATTTGGGGACTAACTGAACAAATTGTGTTAAATGCATATAATAGAAGACAATTGTTAGAATGACAAAAGGGATGTTAAGAGAAACCATAGTAGAGTTTTTGAACTGATGTAGAATGAAGTAAGGAGAATCAGGAGAATACTTTATGAAATGACAACAACATTATAAAGACAATCAACTTTGAAAGACTTAAGCTCTGTAATCAGTGCAATGAAAAGCATGTTTCCAGAGGACTAATGATGAAACATGTTACCCACTTCTTGAAAGAGAGGTGATTGATTGATTCAGGATGTAAATTGAAAAATTTTCTAGTGTCTTCTAAAGTTTGCTTCATTATTTATGGCCTAACTTGTATCTTTGGCTTATGATGATTTTTAAATTTACTTAAGTATAGAAACTTATTAGCCATTTTGCTAAAATTCCCATTATCCAGTTTCCCCTGAGAGTGTACTCTCATAGGCTACCGTTCCTAAAATAGAAGCAGCGCTGCCAAGGGGCCCCAAAAGCTGGAATATTGGCTGATCCTTTCATACCCTGTGAAGATAAGGCCTTACATACAGTGGCTCAGAGGCCCCATCTTCACTTCAGCATCAAGAAGTACACCTCCCTCCTACTTGGGTAAGGTGGAATGCCCCACTCACATCCTAATAACTAAAGGGGGGGGGGGCCCAGAAAAACTCTATATTAACCACTCTGAAATCCCCAGCCAGTGGAACAGTCACTGACATCCTGTGGACTGTTCAGTTATCTCCCACTTTCTCATCTGATGCTCAGAGATCTTCTTCCCTGACCCTCAGGGATCACTGAATAGACCCACCTTGGGTTCTACCTTTCTGGTTCTGCCTTTGTTTTGCTGTTGTTTCAATGAA
Source organism: Pseudochirops cupreus (assembly GCA_028627135.1). Classification (NCBI taxonomy): domain Eukaryota; kingdom Metazoa; phylum Chordata; class Mammalia; order Diprotodontia; family Pseudocheiridae; genus Pseudochirops; species Pseudochirops cupreus. Next base: position 88,743,420 of record CM053580.1, read on the forward strand.
TGTCTTTGGTGCCGCTGCTGCCTGCCCACTAACTTCTATTGCTGGAAAATGTTAATACACCACTAATAAAGCCTCCTTTAGTGACTCTTAGTCATCCTTTCTTGCCAGAATTCAAATGAACCAGCTGGATGGGCCATAGATCAAGCCCAGGGCCCAAAGTACCTTCCTTTAGTCTATGAGCCACTTTCCAGAACTGTGACTATGTGCCCTGAACATTGTACCTCTGTGGACAGGGAAAGACAAGAAACCTTGCTGATACCTTCCATCCATCCTGAAATAGGCAAGATTCAGACCACTGGACTGTGTGCTTTGGTGCTATAGGGATTTCTGTATTCCCTTTTTATAGCTCATGAACCATTCTTCTGAATAGGGATCACCTGGGCTAAGCTTCAGCACTACTATAGTAATACGCATGGTGATGTGTGATTCAGGAAGGAACCAGCTGGAGGATTTTGAGATTCAATGGGGAGGCCCATTAAACTTACAAATTCCCTACCAAGACTGGGACTAAGATCCTTGACTGCCACCCTAATATCCTGATAAGTGTGACTGTGATTCAGTACTGCAAAACAAGGGGGAGAGTAGGTGTGTGTCTTGATCTTGTGCCTTAGATATAGAGAACTCTTTTTTCTTTCCTTTAGGCCTATGAGTCCTGACTAAAGCTGTAACCAGGGTCCTCCAGCTGTTGCTATCAGGATCCAGGCCTGAACCATATGCCCCAGCAAAAGGGAATTTCTCCTTCCTGTGGTTGAGGCACAGCCAATACCCTCCAGGCCAGTGGTTCTCAACCTTCCTAATGCCATGACCCTTTAATACAGTTCCTCATGTTGTAGTGACCCCCAACCATAAAATTATTTTCGTTGCTACTTCATAACTGTAATTTTGCTACTGTTATGAATAGTAATGTAAATATCTGATATGCAGGATGTATTTTCATTGTTGCAAATTGAACATAACCCACAGGTTGAGAACCACTGCTCTAGGCAATGTAAATGTCTACAATAGTAATACTGACATTACCAAAACTGTGGGAAATGAAGAAATGGCTAGTCTTAGTATCCTCCTAAAAAGCAGTTGCTGAAGGAGTTCTCTGCTTTGTCCTCTAATCAGAAGGGCTCAGGGAAAGAGGGTACCTATGAGGTGTATCAGGAATGATGTGATCTTGAAGGATGATGAGGTTTCTGTTCCATATCTGAGAAATCCAAAGGAATGTTACTGGGTAGGAAAGGTCCATATAATAATTGATAACTTTACCATTACTTAGGTGATATTTGGATTTTCAATTCTGGGGGCCACATTTTAAGAGGGAGATCGACAAATCGGAGATCTTTGAAAGAAAATACTAGGGGTGCCTGCGATTTTTGGATCTGAAAGGTTTGTAAATTATGTGATAGGGGGAAACATAAAAAAGGATGTTTCATTCTAAAAGAGGCTAAATGTTGGGAGTGATAATAAACTACCTATCTCCAACTATTTCATGGGATGTCATATGGAAATAGGATTAGGAATATTTTGTGTTGCTCTAGAGGGCACAACTAGTGTTGAAATTATAGGAAGTCACCCGAACAAGGGACTTTGTAAAAATGAATGTGAATAAATTCTCTTTTAAAAGTCAATAAGCTACCTTTTAAAGTAGAAGATTACCAATTACTAAAGGGTTATAATAAAGGTTAGCTAACATTAATTTGTTATGTGATTCTACAGTAGTTTGGAAGTTGGACTTGATAAACTCTCAGATTTCTTACAAAACTAAAACTATACTTGTAACTTTTCTGATGTTTCCATTTACATAAATATACATATTTCAGTCAACTAAATGTAGAAAGTATGCCCTTTTCAATGCATTCAACCAATATTTCCTCTCCTCCCCAGTTTTTGGAGAGGTGAAACATATTGTTCATTATGAATGATTAAGTAATTATGTTTTTAGACACTTGAAATTAATTTAGCTTTAGGATTGTTATAAAGCATGAGCCAATGCTTTTTTTTTTCTTTGGGACATGGAATTTGATTTCTAAAACTGCAAAATGTATATGACGCCTTTGTTGGATGATTTAGGAGAGGTTATCATACCTTGCAGCACATAGAGAAGAGTAATGAAAATAATAGTAAGGGATAGGTTCAGATTTGACATATTCTGGCACTTTTCAAGCTTCCTTATAGACCAGAGGGGAGAAGTCTTGTTTCTATCACAAAGGAGTTTCAGAACAGAACTTGACTGCTGTGGGTGTGAGTAGTCCCCAGAGTACAGAGAACAAAGGGAATGTGGTAAGAGAAAGAGAACAAAACAAAACACAATGCTAGAGGTATAAAGAACCTTAGATAGCATCAAGTTCAACTCACTGATTTTATCTATTCTAACAGAATCCAGAAAGGCAAAAAGATAAGGTGATCTATATGCTTGCACAGCTCATTTAAAGGCTGTCTTGAGAACTGTTCTAGCCATAAGCATTTGTTTACTTGCCCATATAAAAGATACAACACATCTCAATATATAAAATATTTAACAAAAGACACTGAGTAAATGATGAACTGCTCACGGTACCTATATAATGCTTTCAAGTTCAGAGATAGATTCGGGGGTGAGGAACCTGTAGCCTGGAGGTCACATGTGGCCTTCTAGGTCCTTGGGTGCAACCTTTTGACTGAGTCCAAGTTTTACAGAACAAATCCTTTTATTAAGGAGATTTGTTCTGTGAAATTTGGATTCAAAGGGCCACACTTGAGGATCTAGAGGGCCACATGTGTCCTTGAGGCCGCAGGTTCCCCATCCCTAGATTAAATGGATTTAAGCCATCTTAGGTAAATTGCCAGAATTGAGGGAATTGGGGTGTGGGAGTAAAAATGCCTGGGTTCAAATTCCATCTCACATATTTTTTACCTGTATGGCCATGGGCTAATCACTTATCGTTATTTTTAGGACTCAATTTCTCCATCTGTGAAATAAAGATGTTGCATGCATATGGACAAAAATATCCATACCAACTCTTTTTGTACTAGCTAAAACCTAGACCTAAGGTGATACCAATCATTCTAGTATCATCTAGCCATTGGGTATTATTTAACCATTGGGATCAATGGTAAAACACATTATGTTCTATGAATATAATAGAAAATTGTTGTGCCATAAGAAATGCACAAGAGGGGCAGCTAGGTGGTGCAGTGAATAGAGAACCAGCCCTGGAGTCAGGAGGACTTGAGTTCAAATTTGGCCTCAGACACTTAACACTTACTAGCTGTATGACCTTGGGCAAGTCACTTAACCCCAATTGACCTGCCTTCCCACCTCCAAAGAGCAAAAAAAATAATAAAAAAATTAAAAAAAAAAGAAATGCACAAGGGATGGGTTCCAAAAGAAAAGTGAAGTCTCCTATTAACTAATGCAGAATGAAACAAGCAGAACCATTTTAATTTTTACAATAACACAAAGATTGTAAAGACAAGCAATTTTGAAAGACTAAGGATCTCTAAACTTTCGTTCCAGAAGACTGACAGATTTGATGCTTTGTTGTTCTTGTTCTGTCATTTCAATTGTGTCCAACTCTTTGTGACCTGATTTGGGGTTTTCATGACAAAGATGCTCATTTTACAGACGAGGAAAACGAGACAAACAGGATTAAGTCACTTGCCCAGGATCACACAGTGTCTGAGGGCAGATTTGAAATCAGGAAAATAAGTCTTGACTCCAGGCCTAGTACTCTATCCACTGCAACCAATATCTATTCTACCTACTTCCTATTAGAAGTGTATAGATACAAGATACAGAATGAGCCATATATTTTCAGACATTGATAATGTAGGAATTGTTTTCTTAATTATGCACACAATTACAATGCTTTTGTTTTTAATTGGAGATGGGTAAGAAAAAGAAGAGGGAAAAAAATAAATGCTTGTTAAAAGAAAACAACGACAACCCAGAATGAAATCAATATGTAGTGCAAATGTTAGACTTTATTCTCTCAAAGTCCCCTTGAAGGCCCAAGTTTATAAGCCTCAATCCCATGAGTTAAATTAGAAATTTAAGACAAGAACAAAATCTGTCCTTTGTATAAGTTCATGGCTACTTGCACAGTAGAAAATTTCTCAGAATCCAAACAAAGCCATGGATTGTATATCTATGAGAATAGGTCCAAAGTCACCATTGAAATGAGTCCAACTTGTCCTCCAATCACAATGTGTAAAGTTCTCAAAGCATAAAGATTAAAGAAAGGGTATCAGATAATACTTTGTTTTCCCACCAATCACCACCATTGAAAAAAGGACAGAACAAGTCTAATAGACTTCAGAGATGGGACCTTTCTTCTACAAAAAGAAATATCTTAGAAGCCATCTTTGAGGAATAAATACCTCCCCACAATCCCAATTAGACTTGGCCTAGCATCATGGTTATATGTACCTTGCTATAAAAATACCCTTAAGTGAATTTCCTTTGTAGATAAGTCTTGGGCTTTGGTTTCCTCTTTTAGCTTTCCTAGTGTGAACACTCAAGTACCACATAATTATTCACTTGGAGCAGTCTTTGCTTCCATGTGTAAGAATGAAAAGGTAAAAGGAGATGATTGTCTCCTCATTTTAAAACTAGAACTCACATGAATACTTTTTCAAATTGCTACATTTCAGGACAATTGCTGATTTCAGGACAGAGCCAGGTATTAAATTGAAGAATTCTTCTGAATCCTAAAGCAAGGCTTTTAAAAATGCATCATGCTACCCTTAAAAACCAGGACATATATACTTTTCTCTTTATCTCATGCTTACCAGCTCCTTTAATGCTTACACAACTCTCTCTTCTCTACCTTTTTTTTCACCCCCAGTGGGCCCAGAATTGTGTTTTCATTACTGTAGGGAACTCCCAGGGTAGAAAGTTCTTTTATAGATGCAGATTGGCAACTCATCTTTTTCTTAGAATCTCAAAAATTTATTTTGGATTACTGATAAATTTCTTCTGATTAACATTTTGGCTCAGTTGTGACTCACTCAGTGGCCCCATTTGGGGTTTTCTTTGCAAAGACACTGGAATGCTTTGCCATTTCCTTCTCTAATTCATTTTACAGAATAGGAAACTGAGACAAACAGGATAAAGTACCTTGCTCAGGGTCACACAGCTCCTAAGAATCTGAGACCAGATCTGAACTCAAGGAAATGAATTTTCCTGACTCAAAGCCTAGCATTCTATCTACCCTGCCATCTAGTGGCCAATAATGGACATTGCCAGAATGTTCCAAAGACAACACTTGAATCCAGGTCTTTCTGAAATGCAGGTTTACCCTTATGCATTATGCCACATTCTCTGTCAGGGTTCCATTATAATTCAGTCAATCACCAAATATGTATTATGTGTCTATTATGTATCAGACCCTATTCTAGGTGCTGGGTATACATAGGCAAAATTCAAATTTGTCTGAAATGCTTAGTGTTCAAAGCTCATAGTAGAAAAACTTTTGCTAACTCACCTCTATTGTGATTAGTATAAATCCCAAGAAATGGCTATAACATTTCCCCCTTCTCCTCCAGAGGAACAAGAAGAAATGTGGGAGAACAGTTGTCTCTTACCTTGGTATACAGTAGCATCTCCCAGGTTGGAGAATTAAGCTGACTGGACTTAGCAAATAAGTTTTAAAGAAAACATCTGCCAATAGTGAGAGCCTGTAATATCAATGCAGATGGCAACAGGGCACCTAAGCAGTGACTATATGAGAAGGTGAAATAGACTAACATAAGCACAGTGGGTATAAGGTGCTTCCAGCATAACACAAAGCAATCTAACATCGTCACTGATCCTCAGGAAGTGAAGGCAGCAGGCAGACTGGCCCAGCATGTGATAATCCAAGATACATTGGCTCAATTTCAGCAAAACTGTCAGGCAGCCTAGAGGACAGATCTATAAAATAGAAAGCTAAAATTGTGCAGGAGCTTACAACCTCTCAAATCCTGTTTGCAGAGAGATGGAAAAGGGCTGAGAAATAGGCCATATATTGGCAAGAGAAGCAGGAACTCCAATATATGTTTTTATTCACCATCAAATGCCTGATAAAAATGACAGTGTTCACACCAGCAAATAAAAGCCAAAAGTCCATTCTCTAAATAGAAAGTTACCATCCATCGACCTTTTCAGTCACCTTCACAAAGATAAGAAGAATACATTATTGACTGCAGTGCAGGGGTTCCCAAACTTTTTGATTATTATTTAATAAATGATTAATAAATATTGCCCACCCAACACACATACATACTATTATTGCATATTGGGTAGAAAAAAAGGCATGTAGTACTTTTAAATTAATTCGTATTTATTCTAACATCAACTACATATCTTTGAAAGCAGTGTTATCAAAGAGAAAGCAAATTTGATGCTTTATGTAATCTGGAAGGAAAAAAAAACCCCAAGAAGTCTCACTTCAGAAGGGCATTAGAGTGAGGGGAAATCTGGGTAAAAAAAGGCCACATATAATTCTGAAAACTCAGAACAAAGGAATTTCTATTAGGTACAAATAAAGCATCAACATAAAACCATGGACCCACAAGTCATTATTCAGGCAATATATTTTATTAAAGCTAAAGATCAAAATGACAATGACTGGAGAGTACATGGACCTGTGTACCCCTTGTAATAACTTCATGGCTCCCCAAGACTGGTCAGACTACACGTTCGGGACCACTGCTCTATATGTTTTCAATCAGTGATGTAACTGTGAAGATTTTGTGTGCTACAGAAAATCTTTTAAGTTATCTTATATTTTCTTCAAGGATATCCTTGATAAGTTTTTAGAACATTTAATGAATAACTGAGAGAAATGAGCAAGTAGGCATATACGTCAGTAGTTATGGATATCCTCACAATTTTCCCCCTCCCCAACTTTGGTAAAAATCAATGATTATATGTGATTATATATGCATTTTTTCTTAATGATTTCTTAGCCATTTTCAGATACTCTGAAGATTGTGTCTGAATATTTTAAAAAATACTTCATCCTCACAAGGACTTCTATCTGTATTACATTTGGTTCAGTAGGTTCTGAATTCATCTTAAGTGCCATTTACATTTTTCATACACTGCATGGAGTAAAGAAGTATTAGTCTAAATGTCATAGTTTTCATTGTATTTGTAAAAGAATTGTTTATATAAGGAGAGAAAAAGGATCATACATGTTGTTCTTGTTGTTCAGTCATTTTTCAGTTGTTTCAAACTCTTTGTGATCCCATTTGGGATTTTCTTGGCAAAGATACTGGTGTGGCTTTCCATTTCCTTGTCCAGCTCATTTTACAGATGAGGAAACTGAGGCAAACATGGTTCAGTAACTTGGCCAGGGTCCCACATTTAGTAAATATCTGAGGCCAAATTTGAATTCTGAGAGATGAGTCTTCCTGATTCCAGGTCCAGTACTCCATCTACCCTCCCATATATGAAAAGCATTTTAAAGAGAGATTTGGCAATGCATTGGATATGTAGAGTTAAAATAAGAAGCTGAGGATGACACTGATGTTGCAGACCTACTAGGAAGGTCTACGTCTGACAATTTCTGGTTGACGTTTTCAGACCAGAGGATCAAAAGAAGAAGTCCTCTTAGTTGGCTCCCTTGATCGCATGATCTAACTATATTAGACTTTTTCTTGTGGGGTCACATGAAAACTATCTTGTATGCATTAAAATATCTTTTTTTGGATGTTATTAAGGCTAAGATTATGAACACAATCCTTTCTGTAATTGAGCAGCAACTGATGAAAGTTTTTACAAAGTTTAAAAATCAGCTTAAGAGACATACAGGGGTTATGTTAAATTTTAATAAGATAAACATCAATATTTTAAAATTTAAATTATTAATATTTCAAATGTTGTTTCTTTGTAAGTTTGTAGCATTATATGTCTAAGGTTATTAAAGTTTAAAACAGCACTAAAACCTTTGGGACACCCCTGTATAAGGTCAAGAGAGGAGAGAAGATTGTATGCCAGATGCTGAAATAATTGAAGGAATAACTGAGAATACCCTGGGGGACTATCGAAACCAGCCACCAGCATCTGGATTGGGAGATAAATTTGGATAGTATGAACCTCAGAGAAAGAAACGCTGCTAAGTGAAAGTGATTAAGGGTGGGGGATGGGGTCTGTAACTGGCAATGGGGAACAAGTTGTATATTGACTAACACCAAACCAAGTGAGTCATAGTTTATAAGAGACAATATAGATTGTACTTTAAAAGTTGGTGATGGAGATCCTATCAGTGAAAGAGCAGAAATCCCTGGCCAGAGGTTGAGGGAGCAGAAGCTTGGCAGTGTCTTATCTGCCAGGTACCCCATAATGGAGAATGTCCTAGGCAAGGGTCCCAAAGATATGGGAGTCAGGAAAATGATCTCATCTGTTTGTGGTACAAGGTAAGTTCTTGGAAGCTGATGAATCAGAATGGGAAGAAAACTTTCTAGGGGTGCGTGTGTGTGTGTGTGTGTGTGTGTGTGTGTGTGTGTGTGTGTGTGTGAAGATATTATTCCAGAAGTATATATCAATAAGCCTTGTTGCTTCAGGAAGAGGCCTTGGTTCATCATCTATTTCTTCCTGTCATCTGAATGGCCTAGAGTATATACTCTAGAGTATTTACATCATCACTTTTATTTCTCTTTCCATTGATTCTCACCAAGAAGCCCCAGTTCTTATATTTCTTCTATGGGCTTCTCATCTGTCTATGCAATACAGCCCAACTTTTAGTCTAAGGCTTTCTTTTGGGGTGGGGGGGTGAGTATAACCCATAAATGGTCATATTTCATGAGTCACATCAAACATTTATTGTGTCAGTTATGTGCAAAGCATTGTGCCAGGCACTGTAGATACAATGATAGTGACGAATCACTGTCTCTACATTTGAAGTCTTTATTCCACCAGTACATACAATATATAAACAGTTGTATTAGTGACAACCTGTTGTATCCAGGGGTCAAATTCAATTTACTTATTACCCATACAGTACATATTTTGTCTACAAGTATCTGAGGCCACTAATTTTATTCATGCATCTTATTCGATCATATTTTCCTTCTATTTCTGTTCAGATTATACCTTTTTTTCTCCAGAATGAGAAGGGGGAAAGCTGAAAAAAGAAACAGCTAGAGATGTTGATAAAGATGTAACCAGAAACCCTCCAATTATACCTATATCAAGATATAACCACTGACGACCAAAAGAGTTTTTACTCACTTACGTATTCTTATCTAATTTACTCACGTTTGATGTATTTAAAATGTGGCTTGAGTCAGTTTATCCTAGCAAATGTTTGTGAAAGTGACTATTTCCCTTTGTGTTTCTGAAGAAATTGTTTTAAGCTCTAATATTCAGGATCCACTTTGCTTATTCTGTAGTCCTGGCAGAGGACTGATTATACTGCATATATTCTGAGAAATGTCCTGAAACACAACAAAAGGAACTTTGATGGTTGTCTCTGACTAGTATCTATCTTTTTATGTTTTTTTGTTTCAATATTTGTAACTTATAACCAGTTAAGTTGCTTATGAGTGTGAACTGTGTTTCTTTTTATTAACTTCAGAATAGACATTCTCTACAGTTTCTTGACTGCTAACTTTGGCTTCTCTTCTGAAGCTTGTGGGTGGCAATGACTCACCAACCACCTAATGAGTAGACACTTCAGTCTAAATCTTTCCCACTTTAATTTTACTAGGTTTTAATTAGAGACCATCTTGCGAATTGTTTTGAACCTACTGTGGAATTTCACGTCAGACCCGTGAAAGAAAGAAACATCCGAGCTGAACAAGTTGAGAATAAATTTTATAAAATTAATGCCCAATTAGCTTCTGAATAGAGGGAATTTAATGAAGTTGAAAAGGGAAATTGAGGACCTCTCAGCTTGTAGAGAAACACTGTCATATTTAAGTTGTGGAATGTATTGGGATTACAGTCTTCATGTGATTGTATAATTTTGAAGTGGATAGCCTCTCCCCAGACTGACTCCTTGCTTTGGGCCCTCTCCTTGTTCTACTAGATTACAGAGGGAAGTGACAGGAGTTACTCATGAAGAAGCAAATTAACATAAGCCATAAATAAATTTTAACTCTCCCTTAGTGTTTAGCCTTGTGATTTTCACACAGGTACTAGTAGACATAATAAATGTTGTTGAAACCATTCAATTAAAACACATTTATTGAACACTTAAGTTCTAGGCACAGTGCTAAGTGCTGAGGAAATAAAGTAAAAACTGTCTATATCCTCAAGAACAGCAATTCAAGATACACACAGCATAGATTAGAAGGAAGTTTAAAGGAGAAAACACTAGCAGCTGATGGGACTAGAAAAGGCTATTTATAGAAGATAAGACTGGAACTTAGATTTGAAGGAAGGCTGGGGTCCTGAGAAGTGAGGGAAAGGAGAAAATATAGGGCTACCTTGTGCAGAAGCATTTTCTTCAGTGATGCAATCATTGGAATCCCTCTCCCTCATAAATTCAAGGAACTACACACACCTTCCCACTCTTCCTGCCCTAATGCTATTCTGCGTTTTGTTATGGCAGAGAAAGAGCATCCTCTTAGGGGCAGCTAGGTGGCAGCAGTGAATAGAACACTGGCCCTGGAGTCAGGAAGACCTGAGTTCAAATGTGACTTAAGACACTTGACACGCTTACTAGCTGTATGACCTTGGGCAACCCACTTAAACCCAATTGTCTTGTCTTCCCCCCATCAAAAAAAAAAAAGGAAAGAGGGTCCTTTTGTAAGAAGGTGGAAATAATATATGATGTCGTATATATTTAGTTAGAGATAGGGAGAAAGGAGGCAAAGCATCTGACTTACTTTTGTCACTTAAGGTGTTTATTTAATGTAAGAAAACTAAGGAATATGGAATATAAGGATAAGGTTGATTGCATAAAGTCAAATTATTCAACCACCCAAATTAAGCGATAAAATGCACCAGGTTAGCATCTTTACCAGGTGGGAATATGTCTTAATTGAATCAAACCAATCAAAAGCATTTGGAATAAGTGTGCAAAGGCCTTAATGAATTTAGATCTCTCTGTTAAAACACTGATGGAACTAGAATGATGTTCAACAGAAAGAGTGATTAGATTGACTGAGGAAACATACCCTGTGGATCTTTTATAAAATAGCAGACCAACATCAAACTGAGAAATTCGACTATTTCAGCAAGTGGCAAATGAGGAAAGAACACTCCAGCTGAACCCTTTTCAAATAGTTGCTTGGTAAGGGAGAAAAGTACTTTGGACTATGACTTTGTAGCCTTCCCCTTCTCCCTTTAACTAGAGGAAGACCTTGAGAACTTTGAAGGGTCTGAAAGATTTTGAACTTTTCCATCTTCCCATTGACATGCTAACATAGGTCTCTCTGGGATTGCTGAAGCTGGCGGCACTGTCTATATTTGGAGCTAAGGAGAGACTGGAAGAGTTCTATGAAGAACCCAGCAAAGAACTGCTTCTAGTTTTTCTGTGTTTCTTATTCTTGGAGAGTAAATGTGGCAATAGGATACCTCACAGTTCCTAGTTGCTGGAAGTCCTTTTCTTTCCTTTAATGGGCGATCGAAAAGTTCCTTTGAATGGAGAAAAAGAACTTCTGGCTGTCAGGAACCGTAGTACCCTTTGCATTTGTATTCTGAAAACACGAACCTACTCTTCTATGAATTCTGTATGTAATGATGGGTGTGTATTTTAACATTGGGAGAGAATGTATAGATGTTTTATACTAACTGTTCTTACTGAACCATATTATTAAATAATTCATTCTTCAATCAGTTTAAATCTGGATGACAAAATTATTCTCAAATGATAATTATAGTGGGAAGCATATCGATTGGGTGCTTGTGACTTATACCATTAGAAAGACAACCTTGTAACCTTTCAGCTTTACACCTAGAGATCTGACGAATGTAGTAGCTGAGCTGTGGGGACCTAACTCACAGAGATGAGTAGGAGTTGTAATAAGCTCTGTTAAAACATGCTTATACAGAGACAGAACTTTAGTGAAGGTCATGATACTGATGATATAAAGCAAAACCTGTCATCCCAAGGAGATAATCTGTTAGATATGGTGGAAACCATATGTCTTTTTCTCTTTCCTGGAATGTCTCTTTCCTTTTCTTCTCTGCTTTAAATGGTTCCAAAATGCCTAGCAGATGATCTATTTTAAATGTCAATATAGTGTGTTGTACTAGAAGGGTCAAGAATAATTTTGTTTCTCCTTGAAATCTAAGAAAAGTGAACCTTTTTGAGTCACTGCAGCCCCTGGAAGATAGTCTTCCTAGCCATTCTGGATATTGCCCATGCTACTTTGCTTTCCAAGATTGTTTTTACAGGATTCCCAAACAAGTAGGTCTGGCATGTAAGGTTGTCATTACAATTCAGTAGGCTCTTTGTAAAGGGTTTGATTTTTTCTTTCCCTGAGAGTAAATATGGAGTGCAGCTGAAAATTCAGAGCCATATTTCTTCATTTGGCCTTGGAAATGTCCTAGAGTGAAGGAGAAAAACAAAGTGCAAATTGTACCCCCCAAACATTCCTGTTTTTTCAGGTGTGGATTTCAGCATTAGACGTAGTGTGACATAATGATGGATAGAGAGCTGTCCTCAAGCTAGGAAGACCTGGTTCAAGTTCTGCCTTTAACAAAGATATGGTTGTGTAACCTTGGGAAAGTCACTAAATTTCTTAGCACTCTAAGAAAATTGTCAAAGATTATATACCGTAAAGAAAATGCTGACCTGAATTCTGAGCTCGAACCCTAAACCAATGAAATTACAAGTCCAGACTCTATCTCTTTCTTCAACATCAGTCTCTAATCTCACATATGTACTCTTCTTTCAGCCAACAACTCTCCTTTGGAATCTACAGTGAACTTTAGAGAGTGGAAAACACAGAACCTCGGTGAATGTCACAATGGCATTATATTGCTATTCACCTCAATTGTAACAGAATAAGATTCACACCCCCTCCCTAAAACATCAGAACCTCTTTAACTTTCCTGAGTTACTCTGATATATCAGATTGTGAGATGAATGACAAGAGCTTGATATAACATTGTATCAAAATCTAGAAACACCTCTTATACCTTCCTCTAATCCTTTTATTAAAGGATTAGATGTGTATTCTAAGTCTATGTGTATTCTATGTCTATGTGTATTCTAAGTCTAACATTGTGTTTTACCCTTATATCACTGTTGAATATGACTGGCCCCATGCACCCTGGCTTCTCTATAGTGCAGGTGTATTCTATGCTCTACTATCCATGCCATTGGGCATCACCATAGTACATCCCCTTAAGACTTCGATACCATAAATAAAAAGATTATTGTATTTAGTAGTATTGGCCCATATAATTCTTTTGTGAAAATCCTAGCAACAGACAACTTCAAATGAGTTAAGACTTAAAAAAAAATAATTGGAGAACTTTTAAAACCGGTAAGGTGTTGAGCAATTATTGAGTATTTCTGAGCAAAGCAGAAAAGCAGACACCCATTACTGAAAATGTATGCTCAGAATTTGCCTCTTCCAGTGTGTTTTCCTTATTAACCCTACCTGACTCCAATCTCTCCTTTATTATATGTCACCTCAGCACTTATGCACTAAATGTGTTCCATAATAACCTGTACTTGCAGAAATGTTGCTTTTTAAGTCTTTTAAAGTTATTTATGTGTACATAAATTAGAATGCACACATTTAGAATCTACAAATAAGCTGTAAATTACTGAAGGGCAAAGACCATGTCCTTAATTTTTTTTTTTTTGGTATCTATCACCCCCCATGGTGTCTAAAGTCCTTTGTATGCCATGATTGCTCAAAAAAATAAATTTTCTACTTTTGTCTTTGAATTATCTTGATATTTTGTATGCACTATTCACCAGGATTTTGCTCCATTCTCTTCTTTTCTCTATTAGCATACTCATAAAACAACATATTGGCTTATGTTGCTCCTGGTGACCTAGTCCCTAAGGTCCCTTTGAATACTGAAATTCTAGGATTCTGTCAAGTATTTGTGGCAGTGAATTTTGGTGGCTTCTAACATTCTCCTACCACTGAATCAACATGGGGCATTAAGAATTAATTTCTCTGCAATGGTAATACATGTACCCCAACTAAAATTCCAAATTTAATTTGTGGAAAAAATATTATATGTTGGTATTCATATTTCTTTAAGGCATAATAAAAGATAAAGTGCTGGTCCCTGGAGTCTGGAAGACACCTCTTGATAAGTTCAAATCTTGTCTCAGACACTGACTAGCTGGGTGACCCTGGGCAAGTCATTTACCTCCATTGTCCTTAGGTTCCTCATCTGCAAACTGAGCTGGAGAAGGAAATGGCAAACTACTCCAGTATCATTGCCAAAAAAAACCCAAATGGGGTCACAAAGTATTGGACACAACTGAAAAACAACAGCAGATTTATAATTATTTACTATATTGAATTATTTTTAAATCATAATTTCTACATTCATGCTGATTTTTCAAGTATGACGTCAGAATTCTTGTATATTTTAATATTTTCTTTCACATATTTGTAAGAAGACACATTCACATTTAGCCTTATGACAGGCATATCATTCCTAATTTATTTGTAAATTCTTTTTTATATCAAATCTTATTATAGAGATATCAAATAAATATATGCCTCTGAGAATTCAGAATGGTTTTAGGCATTTAATTACATTTTCAAAATTCAATTTTGCTCTTTTAGAATAGTTACTCATGTTTCACTGATATTATCTCAATTTATAGTTTACTTAAATTCAGTACTGATTCTTATATATTTTTTCTCTGTCTCTATAGTAGATTATGTTTACCAGACACAGAAAACTAGTGAAGATGTTTCTTTTAGAAAAGAAAATATAAATGAGAAGTAGCTTGCTTCTGCTTCCATAAATGATTCTAAAGAAAGAGTTGTATAATAAATGTCTTTGACCAGATTTTTCACTGTCTTTGTGTACAGAAACGTAGTTTTCTTCTGGTATTCAAAAAGCATACAGGCATAGATAGATAAAGGTAAATTTTCATTTTATGTCTATACTTATTTCCTTCAAGAAAAAGACTTTTTTTTCTTTTTTGAGTTTCTTTTGAAAATTAGGTTAGTTAACTTTCAAAAGATGTTAATTCTGAGGTATGCTTCCATAACAGTTTATCATGGAAGGGTGTGTTAGGAGTCACATACATGTAGGTCAACTCTAATTCATAAAATGACTTCCTCCTTATCTCAGGGTTTGGAAAGAGACCTGTTTCTGGAGTCAGAGCACCAGACCTGTAATTCTACTTCCATCTCTTCCTACCTATGTGACCTAGGGTAAATCCTGTGACTTCTCGGGGACCATTGCCTCATTTAAAAAATACGCTTATTAGCTTTTGTGTCCTCTCAGTCTCTTATGGTCCTAAATCTATGCTCTTATCTATGCTTGAACTGTCCTAAAAAATATGACAACTTCCAGGGAAGGAAGCAGCAAAATATCTCAACCCGTTGAAAGTCCCCTTTTCCTTAAAGGTTCAGCAGAAATAGAACCATATCCAAGACATCTTAATGACTCCTCCCAGCTGAAAGTGACCTACTCTCTCCAAATATTCCTTGAGCTTATTGTTAGGCTATTTTCTTTACCCCTATAACATTCTATCTCGAATCACATTAGTCTACATGTTTTGCCTCATGTAATCCTTCAGGCATACTGATAGTGTAGACTTCCTTCACTGATTGCATGTCTGATGTTTTATATGATTGAGGATCTGACTTAGTAAGACATGTATTCAAATCAGACACTTAAGAGTTGAGTGACCCTGCACAAACTGCTTAACTTTTCTCAGCCTCAGTTTCCTCATCTAAAAAGATGGGAATACGGGGCAGATAGGTGGCACAATGAATAGAACACCCTCCCTAGTGTCAGGAGGACTTGAGTTCAAATATGGCCTCAGACACTTAATACCAGCTGTGTGAGCTTGGGCAAGTCACTTAACCCCAATTGCACTGCCTTCCCCCCTCCAAAAAGACACACAAAAAAATGGAAATAATAACAGCACCTACCTCGTAGGGTTGTTACAAGTATCAGATGAGGTAATATATGTACAACTGGCTTGTAACCATCAAGAAATGTTAATTATAATAGCAATCAATATTAATGGACATGGTCACCCTAAAATTTTGTTTTTATTGAGTTGAATTAGTAAGAGATAATAGGGGAGAGAATAGAAGTTTAAACCAGTCATAGATTAAACTGGTTTCATTTCAATCTTCCTTATGCCCCTTCTTTCTTCCTTTGCTCTATCCTCGACTTCATCTCCCTAGTGAATAAATCTGACCTTTTCAAAGAGCTCATCGTCTATGCAAATTTACTCAGTGCTAGGATGAGTAAAACAATTAATCTGCATTACTAATCATCTCTTTTCTTAACAAATGATCTTAGTTCACCTCCCTAAGCATTCATTTTTTTTAACCTATTTTTTAATGGAAACTCATTTTTAAAAAATGTCCAGTCATTCAGAATGCATTTTCTGTGTTGTTTACTTGCAATTGATAATCTCTTTCAATTATTCACTAAACTTTTCAGACATAATTTAAGGGCCCCTACTCATCCACTGGGGAAGGATTAGATATTGTTTTCCACCAAGGAGTTTTGGCAGTGTTACTTCAAAAGATTT
Organism: Pseudochirops cupreus; assembly: GCA_028627135.1. Lineage (NCBI taxonomy): Eukaryota > Metazoa > Chordata > Mammalia > Diprotodontia > Pseudocheiridae > Pseudochirops > Pseudochirops cupreus. The sequence goes on from CM053580.1 coordinate 88,760,027, forward strand.
TGTTAGGTATTTTGAGTATGGAAATTGCAAATAGTGGCTAGAATTTCTCCTCTGAATATATTGCCTATGAAAAAGAAATGACAAATGTGTGGCTGTATTATATTTCACCTTCACAGCTTTGTCTTCATAAAAAGGAAGAACTATGGAATTGTAATATAAGCACAAATTGAGCTACTGATATAATATTCTAATCTTTTCTATGCCCTTTTCTTCTGTCTTCATAAAGTAGAAATCAAACAGCTTGATTAATGCACTAGTGGACTAGTTCATGGAATAATAATCCTTACTTTGCCAAATCAGAGAATTAATTACTTAAATAAAGCACTGATCAAAGCTTTGGAAACACTGACCCAATATTTTAAATATTCCTGTTTGCCACTGAGGTGATCATTTTGCCCCTAAGATTCACCAAATCATGGGCAATCTTGAGGCCTTTCAGAAAAGGCACTTTAAAGAGTAAATTTAAACCTAAATTTGGAGCAAAAAGGACTGGAATAGTATCTTGAATTTTAATTGAATTAATATATGATAGAATCCCAATTAAACAAAATTCAACTTGTATAATAAATTAACTGGAATTTTCCCATACTATCAGGAGAAAAAAAATAAGGTAAAAATGGCAAATAGGGGTTAAGAGTCTTTGTGTTTAAATATTTCCAAGATATGTCCTAGAGTCATTGTCCAACTCTTTACACAAAGGAAATCGTGGTATTTGGAGTCAAAGAACCTGGTTCAATTCAAGTCTGACACTTATTACACTGTGTGACTATGAACAAGGCACTTCAACTTTTCATGTCTCAATTCCTCGTATGTAAAATGAAGAATTTATACCAGATGATCTCTGAGCTTCCTTCCAGAGCTGGATCTCTAAAGGCAGTTCTATCCTAGTGTGTTAGTTTCTTCTAGCACATGGTGAAAAATCAACCACATAAATTCAGAGAAACAATGGTATTTCCTAGTAAGAATGAACAAAAAAATCACTTTTTGAGGTATTTGGGAATGGAAGAGATGGATTGTATAAGATGGAAATTTAAGGCAGCCATGTCTATGGGTTTTAACATGGTCCCTAAATGTTCCTTATGATAAAACTAGGTGCAATAGGTGTTCTGCCAGGTGCCAAAGTTCTTGGTAGCAGCAGTTCTACTACTTCATGCAGAGAGAGTTGCATTTCCTGCTATATGATGCTGCACAGATCCTCCTGGAAGGAAGTTGCATTAAGAAAAAACACATATATGTTTATTGTTGTTAATTCACTCCATGGCCTATTGCCTCCCTGGGGAGAGAAAAATGAGTATTATCTATAACCCACCCCCCAATCTTTTAAACTTTCATAATCATCTGATCCATTCTACAATTTAAAATGGTAATTGGTGCAAACATAAACATCTGAACTCATATTCTACCTTTAATGTCTAATTGCCTGCGTTCATGCATTCCTGAGCCTTGTATCTATGGATGTAAATTTCACTAACTGCTTCCAGCTATCAAATATCTCTGACCTTTCCCTTTGCTCATCTTGGTGATGACAATTTGTATGTCTTTCCTCTATCTCTTCTCATCAGAGCTTACTCTAATTCTCCTCTTCTTAAGACCCACATGGATTTCTCTGTTTTCTATTTCTTCTTTCTTTCTGTTTTTTAAAACAATGCAACAAACATTTATAAAGTATGTGGGCAAAGTGTTAGATGCTGGAACTACAAAGAAAAAGAAGACAATATAGCCTTTTCCCTGAAGGACTATCACTTATAGCCGTTTTTTTATTGGTCTTAACATATTCTTTTTTCATTTTTTAAATATGTGCTGCCAGGTTTCAAAGCTGAGCTTTTTCCTCTCTCCCCACTTCTCCCCCCCCACCAGCCGTAGTGCGGTAAGCAGAGTAGGTTGAATTGGCTTACAGGGGCTATACCAGGACTTGGTGCTCAGAACTTCCCTGAGAACTTTCTGGGTCTCCAGAAGCAAGGTGATTCAGTATTTGGGTATATTGGAGATAAAATACTTACTCTGACTGCTTCTGACCATGTCAGCTACCACCCAGTGTTAAGAGAACTTCGTTTTTTGCTATGAAGTAGCAAACCTTTAGTAGCCCCTTATTTCTCTCATTTCTCAATAGCACTTTGGGTAGGTGTGTCATTTAAAAGAAGAAATGGCTTTTAGGTGAGTCTCTTGCTTCCACTCTGCTTTAAGGTAAGTCAAGCTTGCTTTCTTTAGAGTCCCAGAGGGTTAGGTAGAAAGGGGGTAGTTTTGGCTTTATTCTTTCCCTAATCCCGTTGTCATTTCCAGTGCAACACAGAATCAACTCGTCTGAGTCTTGACCACCTACTCAGAAAGTAAAACAGAAAAGGCATATGGAGGCTAAGCTCAAGTTCTCCTAATCATGTTTATAGTAGAAGACGTACTGGTAGTTGAGTATGGATGGGGAATTTAGGGACAGAGGGTATAACTTACCACAGTGTAGAGTTGAAGCAAGAGACTAACCCATAAGCTAGCTCTTTTTAAAAGAGAGAACCATGGCTCTCTGCTGCCATGGGAAAAGAGAAAAACCAAGGGACTACCCAGGTTTTGTCATTTCATAACAAGAGAGTTTCCTTGCATCCAAATGATCCAAATACTTTTATGATATCCCTGCAAGTTTCCATGTGGTTATGTGGGAACATGCTTTATGGGATGACCCCTATAGGGCAATTTCAAACTCCATTACTGCAGTGCTTGCTCTGTTAGTCCTGAATTAGTTTCATTGGTCCAGTATAGACAGTTATCCTAATACACAACAAATTTACACATTAGGATCTTAAGTTTGCCTGACAGTCCAAAAGATGAAGTAGAAATTCTAACTGCAACCCCTAACCCTGCCACAAGACTCAGTTCTTTGGTAGCAGTGATGATCAAACTCCAAACTCACGACCTTGGAATTGTGATCCTTCTGTGTGATGATTCTAGTCATGCTGATTTGGGGCTGATTTATACCAAAAATGGAAGTTTCTGGTGACAAGAAAATTGAGGGAATATGAAGCTAAGAAAATCAGTGGATTATTGACATAGATGTTGAAGTCACTGAAAATGATGGGAGCCATTTGCAAAATTCCATGCCTGTAATTACTGTTACATTAATAAATTGAAAAGAATATTATAGAAAGATGAAGCCACAGCAAAATGAATATAAAAATAACAATAATTCATATTTGTAGAGTGCCGAACAGTTTGGAAAAAATCCTTATTTGGGTCTCACAAAAATCCTGTGATAATATGGTATGTAAATACCATAGTATTATCATAATTTAAAAAATGAAGAAATAGACCAAGAAAGGTTATGTAGTTTGTGTCAGAGATTAGATTTGAACTTAACACAGAATTCTAACCACTATGTACCATTACTAACACATCTGACCCTTTAAAGGCAAAATGAGGGGCGGAGCTAAGATGGCGGAGAGTAAGCAGTGACTTCTCCAAGCTCCCCAAGAATTTCGTCCTTGGGAACTCAAAAGTAAATTTGAGCGGATTTAAGAGTGACAGAACCCATTGGGAGACAGAGAGTGACAGATTCCCAGCCCAGAGAAGTGCCTAATCAGGTTGGGGCTGGGAGAACGGAGCACACAGGAGTGGCACCAGCACGGACCTGAGAGCAGAGTGCGGCAGACTGAGAAGCCCCACCCAGCAGACTCACCAAGCCGGAGGCTTCTGCAGCCCTCTCACAGCCGAGGTGAGGACCAACGGAACTGGGTAGGAGGGAACGCAGGGCTCATAGCGGGGTCAGCGGTTTTTCCTGGGGCT
>CM053580.1:88764294-88782875 GCA_028627135.1 Pseudochirops cupreus
CGGGAGGGGAGAAAATCTGAAACTCAAGTGATTGTGGAACTGAATCTTGTAAATTAAAAGTAAATGAGTAAATAAAAAAAAATAAAAAAAAATAAAAAAGGCAAAATGAGACCACCATATATTCCCTCACAATAATTTTTAATTTCAATTATCCATGACTACTCAGATAGAAAAATATTCTTAAATAATAGTTGTTAACATCAGTGAATTAAACATAACATCTTTTTCTTTGTTTAGTAAAACATTAATTTACTGAAAGCCCATAAAAATGGAAATAGCTTCAGGGTTGTCAACTAAGAATATATATTTTTAATGAAGTCAGATATGAAGTTTAGTAGATTGTTGTTAATGTGGGTCATAGAGAAGTCCATGATACCACTGGACATTTACTTAAGGAGATATCTCTCGTCTGTAAAGGTAAAATAATTAATAATAATGAAATAATTTAATGGGATAATATATTGTTGATTATGTAATATAATCAATATTAAATAAGTTAACAATAAAGATAAATAATTTTACCGTGTATGTCTTTGAAAATAAACAATGTAAGCTATCATGATTTGCAGATGATATAATGATATTCTTAGAGAATCCTAGAGAATCAAGTAAATACTTGAGACAACAAATAAATTTGGCAAAATTGCAGGATATAAAATAAATCCACACAAATTCTCAGCATTCCTATATATTTCTAACAAAATCCAACAGCAAGAGATAGAAAGAGAAATCCCATTTATAGTTACGGTAGACATTATAAAGTATTTGGGAATCTACCTGCCAAAACAAACTCAGGACCTATATTAACACAACTACAAAACACTTTTCATACAAATAAAGTCAGATCCAAATAATTGGAAAAACATCAATTGCTCATGGCTGGGTTGAGCATATATAAGAAAAATGACAATTTTTACCTAAATTAAGTTACATACTTAGTGCCATACCAATCAATCTACCAAAAATTTACTTTATAGAGCTAGAAAAAATAGTGACGAAATTCATTTAGAAGAACAAAAGGTCCCGAATATCAAGGCAATTAATGAAAAGAAATGCTAGCGAAGTTGGCCTACCCATACCAGATTTTAATCTGTATTATAAAGCAGCAGTCATCAAAACTACTTGGTACTGGCTGAGGAATAGAGTAGTGGATCAAGGGAATAGATTGGGTACAAAAGACTCAGTAGTCAACATTATAGTAATATACTGTTTGATAAACCCAAAGACCACAGTTTTTGGGATAAGAACTCACTATTTGACAAAAACTGCTGTTAAAATTGGACTATAGTATGGCAGAAACTCAAGTCAAAATGGGTACACGATATAGGTAAAAAGGCTGATACTATAAGCAATCTTGGAAAGCAAGGAATACTTTACCTGTCAGATTCATGGAGAAGAGAAGACTTTATGACCAAACAAGAATTAGAAAGCATTATAAAATGCAAAATGGATAACTTTGATTACATTAAATTGAAAAGTTACTGCACAAACAAAAATTTTTTACAACCAATATCTCTGATAAAGGCCTCATTTCTAAAATATACAGAGAACTGAGTCAAATCCATAAGAGTACAAGTCATTCCCCAATTGATAAATGGTTAAAGGATATGAATAGGCAGTTTTCAGAGGAAGAAATTAAAGATATCTATAAGTGTATGAAAAAATACTGTAAATCACTATTGATTAGAGAAATGCAAATCAAAACAACTGTGAGGTACCATATTTCACCAGTCAGATTGGCTAAGATGACAAAAGAGGAAAATAACAAATGCTGGAGAGGATGTGGAAAAAATTGGAACGCTAATGCATTGTTGGTGGAGTTGTGAACTGATTCAACCATTCTGGTGAGCAATCTGTAACTATGCCCAAAGGGTTATAAATAATTTCATACCCTTTGACCCAGCAATACCACTTCTAGGGTTGTATCCCAAAGAGAGCATAGACTTGGGAGGAAGACCCAGATGTACAAAAATATTTATAGCAGCTCTTTTTGTGGTGGAAAAGAATTAGAAATTAAGGGGATGCCCATCAATTGGGGAATGACTAAATAAGTTGTGGTATATGAATGTAATGGAATACTATTTTGCTATAAGAAATGAGGAGCAGATGGACTTTGTATTTTCCTGGAGAGGCTTATACAAACTGATGCTGAGTGAGAAGAGCAGAACCAGGAGAAATCTGTACATTATTACAGCCACAACATATGTGTGACAACCAGCTTTGATAAACTGGACTCTTCTCAGCAATGCAGGGCTATAAGACAACTCCAAAAGACTCATGATGGAGAGAGATATCTACATTCAGAGAAAAAAACTAGAAAGAAAAGAGTTTGAATGCAGATTGAAGCAAACTACTTGCTCTCTTTCTTTTTCTTGTTTGGTTTTGTTTCCTCTTTCCCATTGTTCATTCCATTGGTTACAATCCTTCTTTATAACCTGACTAATGTCCAATGTGAAAGTATTTGCAGATCCTATACTTGATTGCATGCCTCCATGGCAGGGGAGGGAGGAAAGAAAGAGGGGGAAAAATTTGAAACACAAGGGATTGTGGAACTGAATCTTGTAAACCCAAACCCAAAGTAAACAATTGAACTAATAAAAACCAAAAAAAAAATTAAATAGCAAAAAAAAAAAAAGAAAGAAAGAAAATAGTCAATGGCTACTGTTGTAGTCGGGTAGGCTTCTAGCTTAGATAACAAATATGGCTACCTAGAACTTATGTTCAGAAACTTTATAAAGAAGTTATTTTCTTATATCCATGTATCCATGACTCAGTACACAGGGAAAAATTGGAACAAAAGTGTTGAGAAGCACAGTCATCAATATTAGTATAGTCACCTTCAATCCTATTATACTGAATATGTGCTACGCAAATATGAATAATTGGTTACCTCAGATATTAGAGCAAGGCCAAGATTATGCATTAAATCTCTATCTTTTACAAATTTACTTAGCTTCATTGTAGGGCCACATATTATATCCTTAATCTAATCAAGCTACCTACAAAAATCTGTGTTGTTGATCACAAGAAATACCAAGCAAGTATGTAGAAGAATTATTACAAAATCAACATTGCTACTATAGAAGAAAGATGACCTTCTAATGACATGTCAATAGAGTAATTTTTGAATGAGAAAATGGCAATTAAAAATGAAACTACCCAGTATACTTGCTTTTATCCATAGTTCATAATATTTTTAGAAGATAGGTGCTTTTGTGCATCCTTGTTTTGAAGGGCAGAGTTGAACTATTATCATGCATGCTTAATACTTAATGGACTCCAAAGATAATAATGACTCCTTTAAAAAAAATGGGTCAATGACCTGTGAACTGAAAATTCTCCAAATAGCTTTTGCCAGTATAGACCATAGTAAATTACTTGTTCTAGCCATTCTCTTATTGCTGTATTTATTTTTAATTATGTGTCTTCTAGAAGACAAGGATAAAACAACACTTTTTAACTGTGCTATGAATTAGTTGAATCAAAGTTGGAATTAGAATACCCAATTACTCACTTCAGTTGAAGTCAGCAGGTAATAATTTTATGAAGCTGCAAATACACAAATTAATTTCAGGTCATAATGCAAAATTTAAAAAAAAGTTAGCTTCTAAGGTTAGTCAGTATGATTCAGCATATACCCCATACACCTACAAGTACATAAACAATGTCATTGTTCAAGGATTATAATTGACACCAAGCAAATCAAAAATCTTGCTAATTATAGATTTTTAACTCAGTTTTATGCATGAACTGTAACTGAGATAACATTTTTGAATTTTTTTCTGAAGACATTTCATGGACATGCTTGACAATTACTCTTTATTCTCTGAAAGGTTGATGGTATTTCACGTTATGATAGAAAGACAAAAGTCAATTAACTACTAATCAATAAAAGGTCATTTATTTCCTGCTTCAGATTAGGTAATTCATTAGGGATATTTAAATATATATATTTTTGACTTTTTGAGACATAATCACTACAAGAAGTGTTAAAGTGAAAGTAAGTAAGATAAGGGTGCTTTATTATAAACATCAAGCAGAATTGACTGTCATAGATAGACTAAATATTTCTTTTATGTTTAGAGTCATAAATGAGCTAATGTCAGTATTAGGTAATTAATTTCAATCTTATAATTAAAAAATGATTGGGTATCACCAAAATAACCTATATTTATTTTTTCCCAATTTATTAAATTATTTATTTTTTAGTTTTCAACATTCACTTCCATAAGCTTTAAATTTTCTCCTCCTCCCTCCCCAGGGTGGACTGCAATCCAATATAGGCTCTACACAAACATTTACACTAAATACATCTTCACACTAGTCATGCTGCATAGAAGAATCACAAAAGATGGGAAAAGCCACAAGAAAGAAAAAGATAATGAAAAACAAAAAAGAAAATAGTCTACCCTGCTCTGAATACCTATTCCACAGTTCTTTGGACGTGGCTAGCAGTTTCTGGTTGTGTCCTTTGGAATTGCTCTAGGTTCTTGCCTTGCTGAGAAGGGCTAAGTCTATCAAAATCAGTCCTCACACACTGTGGCTGTTACTGTGTAGAATGTTCTCCTGGTTCTGTTCCCCTCACTCAGCATCAGGTCGGAATAATATGAATAATATGACATATAATTAAGTCTTTCCAGGCAAAATAACCTATATTTAGTTAAGCCTAGTTTTAACCCAAACCTAAATTCACCAAACCAATTAATTCCTTCTATATAATTGCAACAAATTTCCAAATTTTCACAACCTTTTACTCTCTTTAAGTTAGGTGGGATAAGTAAATATCAAAATCTCTTCTTGTTTTCAAATTATATAATTATATGAAGATAATTTAAAAATTTAACTTCAGAATCCCCTGAGTTTGGCCTTAGGTATTATATTTTTATAAATAACTGATGAATAGTTTATGTCTATTTATTAGTTTTATATTTTGTGGAATCTTATAATTAGAACGCTATATACATCAGGTCATTTGGATGACATAGCAACTTGCCACTTATATATGTGATACTTATAGACTCAAGGGACCATTATTATAACCCTTACTGTTGAATCACATCAATAAAGCTTGACTACTACTTTCTTAAGAGTTCTTGGAAACATTGACAGTCGGGGATGTGTTTCTTCTAATACTATTTCTTATGAGCTCCCATCTGGTGTATTCCTTCCCTAATATTCTCCAGTGATTAATGTCTCAATGTCAGTTTAAACACTTCTTTTATCTTTAGTGTCAAATAAAAAGTGATTAGTGCCCCGATACAATTTTTGACCATTTGAAAAGGTTGTGTGGTTCAGCAGAAAAGAGTGCTTGGCCTGGGGTCAGGAAGACCTAATTTCAAATTGTACCTTAGATATTTTCAGTGTGACCCGAGTCTTTTAGTCTCTGCCTCAGTTTCCTCACTTCAATATTACAAATGACAAGTTAATATCAATTAACTTTTACAAGTGAGTATTTACTTGAAAACCAACAGCAATACCCAAAATATAGAACTCTGAAAACATTAGCCCACTTACTCTTATCACCTTATTTCCTGGAGAGAATGGACACAAAGTGGTTGCTAAAAACATTCCTTGTACCAAAATCATGTTTGGTTGCAGGAGAGTCAGTGGATAACTTATTCCCTCACGCTTATAACTTGGTTTCTCAGCTTCTAGATATTCGCTGTTTGTCTTAGTCAGCCAGTAATTCATTGTGTATCATGTCTGTGCTGGTTCCCTGGGCTCGCCCTCTACAAGGTGCTCATCTCCATGAACCTCCATTATCTCTTCTAACAATTCAGAGTTCACAAGGTCATTCTGTCTCTAATAGTTACTTACATAGAAATAGAGAAAAATAAAGACAAGAGAAAGGGAGCAACGAAAACTACCATACGTTACTGGCCACAGGGCAGTCTGTGTGTGGAAAGTAAATGTCTACTGCTACCTCTACTATTATCCTCAGGCTTCACAGCACTTCTTACTTTTCATTCAGAATCCATATTCTGCTAGGGAAACTGACCCAATGTACTGTCCAATACAGGACTACACTAGTTAATATGAAGAAGAAAAGACCACTAAAATCTTGAGGGTTCAAGAAAATCAGGGAAATCAGGAGTGATACCTGAGCTGACTGGAGAAAGAGGATCTCACCCTCATCAGTACTGAAGAGGTAAATGATGTTCAGATTTGGGTTGTCTGGAAAGAATTCAAGGGGCAGAAGTTCTCCTAGACAAGGGAGCTTTATTGTTGCAAAAGGCTAGTCCTTAGGAGCACTAGTGACCTGAGATAAGACAGGGACTTACTTTTATACTCAAGTTTTGGGTACTCAGCTAGGGATGGGGGGATTGTGCTCCCACATGGGCAGTTCACCACAGAGAAGGATGTCAGGAAAGGGGAAACAGGTGAATAATGGGAGGCAGGAAAGGAGACACAGGTATGTTGGGTACTTTACAAAATGGGTTCAGGGATGTGATCACAAAGCAGGGAATTTAACTTGCAATGTTCAAAGATGTGGGCACAAGCTGTAGGGGTTAGTCACGTACACAGAAAATAACAAGATTTTCTTGTCAACAGATAGAGCCCCTGTTACTGGGTAGATTTAGATTTAGGCAAAGCTGTCATTGTTGCTAGGCAGAAGTCAGCCACATCAAGTACCCTCATCATTACTGTCTGCCCTGGGAGCCCTCCCCCCCCTTTTTATTTTGACTTGGAGAAATCTACCAAAAAACTTCTATTTAAGGAGGAGGCCCAGTCCAGCCATTTCTGTATTTCTTATTTTGTGGGATGGTGAGAATTCTTACTCAAAGAAATAATAGAGTCTCGGTCCTAGCAGTAAAAAGGAAAAGTCTTTTATTCTTTCTGGAGAAAGGGCACTTTCTACCTGTTTAAGATGGAGATCTCAGAGAAGTACACAGGTAGTTTCAGCAAAACAGAATTTATAGACCCTAACCGCAACCCCTTCCTACCCCCCCGCCCAAGCCCATTGGCTCAGCATGTTGGAGGTACAATCTATCTGCTGAAACTCTAATTTTTCCCTAGCATCAAAGAAATAAGGAGGTAGGGGACCCAGGGCCCGCCTGGTGTTTATTGAACATTCTGTGTCTCAAAAAAACCAAAACAACAAACCACATATACAGTTTGAACCAGTTTGAACAGGATGTGCTGAGGGGACCAGGAACAGTTTGGAACAATCACAGGCTATGTAAGCATGCAGGCAAACAGCCAAGCTATTCCCCGAGGGGGCTTCATGTTTGTCCTACTCAAATCCCTCCTCTTATTTTTCTGTCTTTGAAGACCTCTCATGCCAATCCTGATATACCTCATCTATGAGTTTTAGGTCGTTTCCTGTGTCCTCTGCACTAATATTCTCACTTCCCCTGCACCTACCTACAAGCTGGAGGTTTGTATACATGGGTCTTGTTCTGGTCAAAGTAGTTTCTATTAATCTTTGGACCAATCCTGGGGCACAAGGGATTATACAGCATCCTACTGCCGTAAGCACTCAGGCAGCTACTATAAAGGAGGAGAGTATACAGCATACCTTTCCATTTCCCAAACCAGGACTCCAACCACCTAGTCAGTAATTGGGTTATTAATGCCTGAGTTTTGGGCCAGTTCCTAGGAGAGTGCTGTTAATCCCTGTAAGGCCCTGGTGATGGTACCATCTGGATCAGTGTTATTTGGCATATATGTGCAGCAACTGGCTCCTATAATTTTACAAACCCCTCCCTTCTCAGCCAATATCATATCTAAGGCAAAGCAATTCTCCCAGGACATTTTATTGGTTGCATCTAGCTGGCCAGCAATCCCTTTCACCACATCCTGGGTAAAATGAATGAATCTCTATTGATTATAACAGATATAATTAATCCAGTCTAAATTTTTGTTAATTTTCACACACCAGAAAAGAAAGGATTTAAACTCTGATGTCACCTGATTTCTGGCCTTGAATTCATCCAGCACTCCTCTGGGGACACTTATACCATCCAGATAAATTTTCTTATAGAAAGATTGATGGGGGCCCTGGAGGCTGACCTCTCTCTTCCTCTGAACTCCTTTTCCCTCTCCTACAGTAGCGGCCCTCAAGGAAGCTAAAGTAAAGGGGATAGCCATTGGGACCAAGGCACAGGTTCCTTTCCAGTGGAGGGGCAAAATGGGCCGAAGGACCTTCCCTACACACAGTCCACAGAGGACCACTCAGGGAATGGTCAGAGGCAATGGAGCCCTGCTGACATCCCATAAGAGGTTGCAGCTCTCAAACTCCCCAACTGACTTATTCCCTAGAGTGTTTGTTTGGATAAGTCAGGCAGTGTAATTTACAGTGATCTTGCCAGTAGTTGGGACAACCTTGGTATTTCCAGCTTTCATGGGTGGTTATAAGGAATGAAAAGCACTGCAGTTCCCTCCTGGGTCGCTGTTATTCTGGAATAGCCTTACTACACTTTTGAACTCTGCCTCATGCCTGCCCATCCCCAAGGGGAAGGGTACCACTTAGCCTACTGGTCAAGCCGTAACACAAGCATAGCAATTCAGGCTTTTAGCAGTATATTTCACCCATTCGTACCAGGAATTAGTGTCACCGTACCCTGTCTCAATTTCTAAAGTTTGTTTCAAATCAGTGACTTCTATCATTCTGATTTCAGGATTGGTTTCTTTGGGCAATGCTGTTAGGGCCAGTGACTGACCAGATGGGATATTGGTCGAAGGGTCAGGTTGGACTGGGACTTCGAAGCTAATGTTAATTCCTCCTGAAGGATTGACCCCTCTTCCCTGGGCCCATATCCCAAATCCGTTCATCCCCACAACCTGATCATCTGCATTGACAAAAGTTAGGGTGTTAGGGCTACACTGATTCTCTTGGCAGTTATCTTCTTGGATTGGTCCTTTAGTCAATGTAATTTTTGACATTAGACCTTTGTAATCTCAGTTCTGTGCATATCAAGATCACCAACCAGAGGTCATTAACCACATATCTGACCAGGATGAGCAAGGGATCTTCTTTCAGTCTTTTTCATGATTGTGTTGTGGTTCAAGGCACATGTATCTATTATAATTCCTATTGTTCCTTTGTGTCTCCACCCGGTTGTTACAAGTGGCTACAAGTGACAGGTATCAAACTGAGCAGTCTGGACGGACATGTTCCATTTAAGCACTATCTGGTGTATAGGAATTGGGTCAAGGCTATAGTAATAAGCATGATTAAGGGAAAAACACGAAGCTACAATTACAAGTGAAGTGGTTGAGGCCATGAGGACAAACACACAGCAGGCTAAACAAATAAAAGAACAAGAATAGAATAACCACAACAGTCTTTTCACCCATCAGCTGGAGTTTTCCTGAGCTTTACTCTCAGGCCCTCAGGATTTTGGGATGTATCAAGGGTGCAGATGTTCCTTTAACTCTGCGGTGATGAGTCCAGCCCCATTCCTTGGTCCTGATTGCAGTATCAGAAGTCAGCAGGATCTGGAATGGCCCTTCCCAGGAAGGGGTAAGCTTGTCTTCCCACCAGGCTCAGATCAAGACCCAATCACCAGGCTGGAATTTGTGCTCAGGGAACCCCAGAGGAGGAGCTTGAGTGATCAGCCCCTTTATCTGCAATGAAATCAAAGATTTTGCCAGAGAGTGTACATATCCCATGAGAAACCTATCTTTAGTATCCCAGGAAGGGATCTTTCCCAAGGTTGTGGGATAGGGGTGTCCATATAACAATTCATAGGGTGATAATCCAGTGTCTCTATGGCGTAAAGAGTATAGAAACAAGGGGATACACACCCAGTCAGGACTGCATCACACAGGTGTTGGATATCCCAATGACTCCCCTGATGCAAATGCTGCAGAATTTGTCTCATACTGGCTTTGTTGATCACTTCCTGCCCATCAGGAAGGAGACACCTTCCTTCATCATTCTAGGTTGTGCCTAACTGCTGGGCTGCCTGTTTCTCACTCTCAGATAGGTGTGGAATATCAAGATTCGGAGGGAGAACAGGTATCAGGACTAATAATTGGTCACCCTTTCTTCCATGTTCTCCTTCACCCACCCTCCTGGCTTGCTTGTCTGCCAAGTGGTTTCCCCTAGCCTCAAAGGATTGTCTGGGATGATGTTCATTTTTATGAACAACTGCCACATCCTTAGGCAACTGGAGGGTATCTAGGACCTCAGAAAGCAGGGTGGCATGCACTAATTCCTTCCCCAGGCAGTGAATTCAAGAACCACCAGAAAGTATCCACATAGTGTCTGCTTTGGAGTCTACTTTCCAAGAGAATTCCGGGAAAGAGTCAGTCCTGGATGAGCCCTCAAAACTGTGTGGGACAGCAGGAATCCTTACTCAAAGAAATAATAGAGTCTCAGTCCTAGCAGTAAAAAGGAAGTCTTTTATTCTTTCTCAAGAGAGTGCACTCTTGGGGTGGCTAGGTTGCGCAGTGAATAGAGCACCAGCCCTGGAGTCAGGAGGACCTGAGTTTAAAGAAAGCCTCAGACATTTAACACAAAACTAACCATGTGACCTTGGGCAAGTCACTTAACCCCAATTGCCCTACCTTCCCCCCTCAAAAAAGCAAAAAAAAAAACATAAAAAAAAAGAAATGCCACTCTCCACCTATCTAAGATGGTGAGTTCAGAGAAGTATACAGGTGTTTTCAGCAAAGCAGAATTTATAGCCCCTAACCACAAGTCATATAACCCTTTTATACCACTTCTAAAAATGGATATAATGCTACCAAGAATAAGTAAAGAAATCAGAAATAGTATCTACTCTTCCAATTCTCCTGTCTTTCACTATGCTGATACTTTAAAATGATTAGCAAATAATGACAATAGTTCAATTGTGCTAATCAAAGATGTTGTCTCCTCCCCCCCAAAAAATCCTTATAATAATCTTCCAATTCAAGTGTCAGACCACATATTTAAATTCAATAAAACTCTTTAATGGGACTTAAATATTGATTGTTATGATATCAGCTCCAGAGAATTACTATATGTGAGAAATAAATCTCATTGCCACATAATTATCTCAAAAATTAAGGGGGTAATACATGTATAATTTCAATCCTGAGAATTGAAGGAAATGCTTTAAATGTTTTAATTAGCAATTGACTAGATAACTACCACTATAATAAGATAAATGCTAATTAACATGCTAATTTTTGTCAATTAATTGATATCCAATCAACCCACTACAGTTATTTTGTTGAACACCAGTTAAATGTGCAAACTCTTTGCAAGTTTAATGTATCGATAAGGGTAAAATACCACATTTATTGCTTGCCTAGTTGGGTTAATTATATGGCAACTAGATTAAACTGCTCTTGCTTATTTAAGTTTATTAAAATATCATGTATTTAGTGTATAAGAACTATTTTCATCTAAATTGAATGTTCAACTAAGTGCTAAAGTTTTATGTAATTCTGGAATTGTTCCAGGCAGTTTAATAAATTTATTCCAGTACTGAGTAATGCATGCCTATATCTATTTGTTTATTATTTTTTTTATTTTTGTATGATAAATCGTCACATTATAGAGCTGGAGAGGATCTTAGAGAACATGTAGGTCTAACGCTTCTGCATATGAGGATGTTGAGACTGGAAAACGTTAAGTGTTTCACCTAAGGTGACCCTTTAAGTTTCTGGCTAAGCCATGATGAGAACTCGTGTTCTTTTGACCTCTGCAAAATGCTTGGCACCTATTTACACACTGTTTTTTCATTTGTTTCATTCAATCACTCTCTGTGAAACAGTCTTTTCAACATACCACCCTGATACTTAGCAGTCAGTTTTTAATAAAAATAAGTGATTAAATTAATATAATTTTAATATCTTTTAACATAATTTATTATTGTGATAATTCCAAAAAGGAGAAGCTAGGTGGCACAGTGGATAGAAGGCCAGGCCTGAAGCCAGAAAGATTCATCTTTCTGAGTTCAAATCTGGTCTCACACACTTACTAGCTGTGTGACTCTGGGCAACTCACTTAAACTCAGTTTCTTCATCTATAAAATAAGCTGGAGAAGGAAATGGCAAACCACTTCAGTATCTTTGCCAGGAAAAGCTCAAATGGAGTCAAAATGAGTTGGATTCAACTGAAACAATTGAACAAAAATTCCGAAAGTAACATAATTAAACTATAACCTCATGGACTATTTCAATAGATAAGGAAAAGCATCACCTGCTTCTAAGTGGGGAAATGTGTCATCTCAGAGCTTTTATCTCCACCAAAGTAATTTTGCCTATCACTGAATGATCAGAAAAGATTCATAAACTGACATGAATGTTATATTTCCTGCTGATGTTATTGTAGTGATAAGATAATGAAGTTGAAAGTGACTCAGGAGTCAAGCATCTGCATATATTTCTCTATAAATAAGTTCCTTACATTTGAAAGTGATTTTAATTAGTTAAATTAGTTAATGAAAACAAAATTACTATTATTCAGCTAAAACCAGGAGAAAATTAATTTTATTTAAACATCTAAGGGAATAGAGGACAAATAAAGCTTAGCAATCAGAATTATCTACGCTGACTGATTGTATCAGTAAATTGAACTTGATTGTTGTCAAACTACATATATCTACATATATCTACATTGAAGGAACAGGTAGAATGGGAACTAAAGGAAATTAAGAGTCAGAAGACCTCACTTCAAATCTTGCTTCTAATACTAGGCTTTGTGAACACAGACAACTCAATCACTGTCTATTTCTTCTGCAAAATGTACATCATAATGCTTTTGGTTACATCATCTACCTCACAAGGTGTGAGGTACTATATAAATGTTAATCTTTCCTTTTATTGTAAGCAAATATACTGTATCTCTTAGTATTCCAACCAACAATTCTAATGTTACAGCTCTATTTGCTCTCACAGCAGTTCAGAAACCAAAGAGTGAGAAAGTAGATAATGAATAGAGTTTTGTACATGAAGAACTAGAGATTGAAAAAAAAAGGTGTTTTGTTTTTTTATATTGTTTAGTATGATGACACAGAGATAAACTACTAGGTCATGTAGCCATTGAGAAATCCATCTGGAAAAAAAAAACATAATCCAATAAAATCAATCCAAATTTGTAGTAGTCAGATTTGAGTCTTTTTCTCTTTTGTTTTTGTAAAATAAAAAGTTACATCTTTCCAAAAGTTGGATAAAATTATTAAATTAAATTAGTTTTCTTTTTTCAATAACTGGATGAACACATAAACCCTTCAGACCACAGAGATCTTTCCTGTGCTTTTGTCCAAATTCTTAGTTTAGACTGGACTTAAGCCTGTTAAGAAGTAAGTCTTAATTCTTTTGACAAAGCAGTTTGTACTGACCAAAGACCACATAAACTTTGTATGACACTTTGATGCTATTATGAATGGGTCATCTAATTTGACACTGTAAAACCAGAAAAAATACTGACACCACACAAATTGCCATTTGTGCCTCTCTCCACTTTCTAATTTCTACACTTATATAGAGAAAGTTAATCAGGAGAATATGATTAGCTAGAGAGGGTTACTGAAGTGAGCCTTTTATTAGGGACCTTAACTGCAGTTTCTTTACCATCTGTGTATATGTACATTGGTACCTAAGTGCAAGGGTCTAAGATGTTTCAATAGCCTGGGTACTTGTCAACCCCTTAATGAGAGATTAAGTCTCAGCAATCAGGGAAAGTATGATTGACTTCAGATATTCCAGATTTTGAGCCAAGCTCTTTATATTGTAATGTTGAGAAAGAAAAAACAAAAGATGTTCAAAGAGCTTAAGATAGTTGGAAAAAGAACTAATAAAGAGCTAAGATAAGTCCTGGATAGTGTGGTTGGGTCTGGGGATCTTTAATGGCTAAATTATCAAGGCAGGAATGAGTCATATTGCAATTGTCTATGATTTCATCAATGCTCCCCAAGAAGTCACAGCAAATGTCCATGTCATGGAGCCTTGAGAGGATATAGGTTCACACAATTCAATTTTCTGGATAGAGGAAGAGAGAGTTTCTTTACCCAGTTTCAGAGAAGAAGTAGAATTACTTTTCTGGCTATGATATGGAAACCATGGAGACAGGAACCACAAGGCCAAATAGCAGAAAATCCTGAATGCTAGATTTGCATGGAATGTCAGTGTTTTACTAACTATTCATTCTGAGGAATTTTGAGAATACCTGAAGTCCCAGACTTTTGGAGCTGTGTCAAGAGTTCCTGAACTAAGGATCTAGTAGGTGGTCCATAAGATAATGGGTCAGCCATGACCTAATAATGAAGTTGAGAATCAAAACTCTGGAGTTTTTGTTCTGTTACTATCATAAATTAAATTAAATTGGGTCACTCTAATAGGAAAAATCTAATAGTAAGCCCATTTGTTTCCCTTAAAAGAGAATCCAAAACCTTATAGCAGCACTGTAAGGTCTGAGACCTTTAGAAGCACTGGAGCTCTTCTGTCAGAAAGGGAAGGGGAATTGCAGCTGCTGAGAGTCCTTTAAATTCTTTTGCATTTTCTATGGGGTAAAATAAAGCCTGTTCTATATATAAGGTACATTTTTAGTTTGAATGCTTACATGGTAATTTTTTAACTCATATCTGTGTAGGCTCAGACGCGAGGTGAAACATACCAAAGAAATAGCCTTTAAGGAACAACATCCAAGATTCTAGTTGGTGTCTGTAAACTCAGACCTTAGGGCTCTGTCTTGTGGGTTATATATTTAGAGGTTAGCAACTGAAAGTGTTTTGGGGACAGTACAGCATTCATAATGGCATACTAATTTAAAGTAAGGAGGAGGAAAAATATTCTCCTGTCTTTCCTCCTTCCACAAACCAAGGCTTCACTGGATTTGTTCATATACCCCTATCCTTGTCAAAGTGATATTATTTTTTTCGGCCTGTCCATAATTTAACTCACATTTTGTTTTATTTATTTGAATGCATCCTTGTTATACATTTAGACCTGTCATGGATAAAAATCTAGATGAAATTGTTAAATATCACCATTACTCCTTATTACTGTTTCCACTGAACTATGGAAGTAATTACTAAAGGCAAATTTCTCTGCAAATAGACTAGTGGACACGTAGAATTACAGACGTTTAGAGCTGGGAGAGACCTAAGATATCTTCATTTCATAGTGGAGGGACCTAGTAATGGTCTAAAAATATATGACACATTATAGGTTATATAATTTGTCAGTGAGAGCCTAGAACTGATAATAGCAACAACAATGATAATCATGATGATAGATAATCTTTACGTAACATCTTAATGATTCCAAAGTATTTTGCATACATAATGTTATTTCATTTTCATAATAATGCTGTGATGTAGTTGTGATTATTATCATAATTTTATAGAAGAGAAAACTAAGGCTAAGAGGAAGTGACTTACCCAGGCTCACACATCTCAATATATGAGGCAGGACCTGAACTCAGTTCTTCCTGATTTCAAGTTTAATTTTCTAGTCATTGTGTCATACTGTCTCTCTCTACTGGATGAAAATAATTCCTTTTGACTATATCATAGTATTGTAGTTCATAATTGCTATCTAGTAAAAGTAGTATTTTCTTACCCTTATTTGTAACTAAATAAACTTTGTATTTTGAAAGTAAATGAAGAAAATTTAAATTATATTTTTTAATCTTAAAGCCATCTTTGGTAGTAACCTCTACTTATAGATAGATTTATAATTTAGACTAACAATTTAGGCCTATCATTATAAGAATCAATTTACTCTAAAATGAGCCAATATTTTTTTAAAATAAGAAAAACAAACATTAACCAGTTGTTGGATGCTACTGGCCAGCTGTTCAACTAAACAAATTTTTTTATCAAGCATTTACTAATGAATTACTTTATGTCAAGAATTCTTCTAGGTGCTAAGGATATGCACAAAATGAAATGGTCTCTGACTTCTTGGAGATTATATTCTATTGGATGAAGTTCTTAAATGAATGATGCTTAAATATCCCTGATTCTAAAATCCAAACAAGCAAAATCCTGCATTTTCTTCAACATAGAAGTAGAACCTTCCTCAAGTTGTCATCCCTTGATTGTTCTTTTCATCATCTAATCTTCTATGAAGACTAGACTATACTGGTACAATGAACCCCTATATTCCCTTGTTTCCCCCTCAAGGCACAATATCTTGCTATTTGACTCCCCTTTCCCTAAATTCTAATGAAGTTGGTCTTCTGATCGCCAATGAGTTCCTTATGGCAAAATCAAATGCCTTTTTTTTTAAAGCTTCTGTATTCTTGCCGTTATTGAAAGCCTTACCAATTTGAAGGAATCAGAGACAGGAGGGACCAAGGTTAGTATAGTATAGAGAAATTGCTAAGGGTAGGGAAGTGCTGAATTTCTAATTGGTGTAGGGAAACTGAATAAGTAACACAAAGGGAAGATCGAAGTTAAAGTTTTCAAGCAAGGCATGGATTACAAAAATCTAAAGAGGTAACAAGGCAAAGATCAGGCTGGCATTGCATTTATGGCCCTTTGTAATTTGTCGCTCCCTGAAATCATATATATTTATACCTATACACAAGAGATTTGTATTTGCATCGCCATTGCCTAGTAAATCGGACAAATAGTAGGTGCTTAATGGATTGCTAATGATTGTTAGATTGATTCAAAATCCTATCCATTCTTTAAGGCCCAACTCAAATGTTATCTTTTTCATGTACTCTCTCCAGAATCCCTATTTTCTGACCCCTAAAAAACTATCTCTTGCCTTTGTACTTTCATCACTTTGTTTATACTTACACTTTAAAATTTGTCATATTTTGCTTCATATTTTTCATATTTATATACATGTCTTATCTCCCCTATTAAAGCTATAAAGATCTTGGGTTATATGTCTCTTGCATATAGTGGACATTCAATAAGCATTTGCTGAATTGTATGTCAAAATGATCAGTCAGTTCTGTGAGGGAACAATCAATTTAAATTGACTTATTCTCACAAAATACATTGAATCAAATTGGAATGATGAAGATAAAACAGCCTGCTATTTGACCAATGTTTCCCACATTAAACTAGTATATTTTTTTTCTGTCATGTAGACAGGGTCTCAACTTATCAACAACAAACTGAAAATACGCCATTTTCTTCTCTCTGTAGCCCTATTTCTACCTTTGGAACACAATGCTCATTTTTCAAGACTTCTTCCATGAAAATTCCCTTGATTTCTTTAATCAAAAACAGTTCCTCTTCAGAAATTGAATTGTACTAGGAGATAGAAAACTTGGCTTGGAATCAGGAAGATATGAGTTCAAATTTAACCTCAGATAGTTGATTACTAGCTGTACGACTCTGGGCAAGTCATTTAACCTTTGCCTCATTTTCCTTAATTGTAAAATGGGAATAATAATAGTATATTCTTCACAGGATTTTTCTGAAGATCAAATGAGATATTATTTTAGAGAATGCTTATTCTCTTTTCCTTTCCTTTACCCTTCAATATTTCTACACTCATGTGTTTTTATGGTCTACATTATTTTCTAGTTAAATATGAATATCTCATCCTATACTAGGTTATAATCTCTATAAGGTCTGCTTTAATTGTCTCCTCCCATAATAATTATTCAGTCAATGTATTGCGCACATTGATTAATTAATATGAGTGTTTGACTTTGACTATCAGGTATATCTAAGTTATAGTAAATAATTCTTTCCGAAAGCATTTTATTTTATCTATTAGTATATCAAGGAAGCAAGAAAATCTAAGGAAAACTGATGCAGTAATTATATAAGAGAAGACCTTTCTTTATTCTATGTCCTCATTTAGAATGACAAAAATGGGTTAGAAAGGATTGCAGAGACCATGTTCAACATGTACCTGATATCCCCAGCATTCCATGTCATCCAAAGTGGCCATTCAAACTTTGCTTGAAGATCTTCAGTGAAACAAAATGTTACAGCTTCTGAGTAATACCATTCAACTTGGTGATAGTTCTTCCTAATTTTTAGAAAGATTTTTTTTTCTTTACATCGGGCCAAAATTTGTCTTTTTACAACTTCCTTTCATTCCTTCCTTCCACCATTCCTAGTTCTGTACTGTGGGACAAAAGAGAGTAAACCCAATTGCTTTTCCATGTGCCAGTATGGAAAGTACTTGAGTAAAACAAGCACGTCATCCCCTAAGTATTGTCTGTTCTTAGATAAACATGTCCAGTTCCTTTAACCAGTCTTCAAATGATACGAATTTGTAGGTAATCATTATTTTGGTTGTTATGCTCTGGACACTTTGGAAGTCATAAGTGTGCTTCCATAAATACAATGCCTGGAAGTGAATATAATACTCCAAATATGTTCTGACCAAGGAAGAATACAAATGGGTCTATGAATCTTACTCCTTAAAAATTTGCTTCTCTTAATGTAGACAGATACCCCATCAGCTTTTGAAGTTGCTATATAACACTGTTAACTCATTTTATATTTAAAGTTCACTAACATACTCATTTCTTCATGAAAAAAAAAAGCTAATGTCTAACCATGCTTCCCCCATCTGTACAACTGAAACTGATTTCTAAATGCATAGACAAGACTTTACATTCACTCTAATTCAATTTTATTTAATCCAATGTTCTTTTTGAATTTTGATACTTTCTCCTGCACTTAAGGCAGTCCCTTAAATTGAGGCATTAATGGTTG
>CM053580.1:88783375-88803751 GCA_028627135.1 Pseudochirops cupreus
TATTTTTTTCACTTGTTTGGATCTGTTTAATAATATCTTGATTTCTCATAAAGTCATTTGCTTCTATTTGCTTCACTCCAATTCTGAAGAAATTATTCTCTTCAGAAAGCTTTTGAGATTATTTTTCCATCTGGCAAATTTGACTTCTTAAGACAATTTTCTCCTCATTGGCTTTTTGGACCTCTTTTGCCATTTGAGTTATTTGAGTTAATCTATTTTTTAGTTTCTTGTCAGGTTATTGACTCTCTTTTCATGATTTTCTTGCATCATTCTCATTTCTCTTTCCAATTTTTCCTCCACTTCTCCTCTTTGGTTTTCAAAATCCTTCTTAAGCTGATATATGACTTGTAGGCAGTCTACATGTTGCTTGGAAGCTTTTGGTGTGGGAGTTCTGACTGTGTTATCTTCCTCCCGTTACATGCTTTGATCCTTTTGGTCCCCAAAGAAGGAATCTAAAGTTGATTTGCTATTCTTACTTTGCTTCCTTTGCATGCTCATGTTGTTGCCAGTCAATTTCTTGACTTTTTAGCTCTGTGGAACTCTGCTTCCAGAGTGGAAAGCTCTGTCCCAAATTGCTGGGGTTTTTACAGCTGCTGGAGGTATTGGGAGGCTGACTTTATTTTGCAGCCCCCACCAGCTTTGGCTGACTGAAAATGCACACCAAGACCACCACCCAAGACTACAATCCAGATCTAGGCTGCTCAATGCAAGAGCACTTAGCCTCTGTATGATTGCTTGGTCCCCCTGCAGTCTGCAGGCTGAGAACTCTGAAGCAGTTATGTGGAGGCGGCTGTAGGGCCACCATTTCTGCTGCTTCCTTGCCCTGGAGGCCGTTTGGTCAGACTGCTTTCACTCTCAAATTTAGCTGAGTTCCACTGACCTTTGACTTTGTCCTTGTTTCTTATGGCTTGATAATTCTGGAAACTGCCATAGCTACTGTTGATCCACTCTCCTGTATGCTCCAGCTGTGGATCATCCTGGCCACCCTGGGGCCTAGCCATGGTTTCAAGCTGGGCTGGTTTTGGCTCCCAGCAGGCTGTGATGAGTCCTTCCTGCTGAGCTGCCTTTAGTGGGAGATGTGTTTTCCTACATTTTTGTGAGTTTGGGGGCCCTAAAATTTGTTTAGAGTCATATTTTATGGGTATTTGAGGTGGCTATGTGGGAGGTGCAGAATCTTGTTGCTTCTATGATGTCATCTTGGCTTCACCACCTGGGGAAAATATTAATCAGTACAGTGCCAAGTAAAATATCTTTGGGTTACTCCACTGGAGACCTCCCAGGTTGATATGAAACCATCACTGATTGCTTTTTGAGACTAACCCCTCAACCAGCTTCAAACTCATGTAACTGGACTATCATCTGGCCAATCTGTTTCATCTTTTCTACAACAATAATACGTAGTACTTTAATAAACTCTTTACTAAAATCTAGGCAAATCATATCTACCATATGGCTATGATTCTACCTCTTAGAAATTGTAACGGTAATTAATTTAAATTTGAAGACCCCTTTTTGTTGTGTCAAGTAAGCAGGTACTTAGCCCTTAGTAACTAATCAAACATTTGTGGCTAAGAGACAGAGGGTGTGAACTCTGTCTCCTGTTGCTGACATAACAGGAAGAGTTTGGCTGAAACAGGAAGCCAATGCTTTGTGTATAGATAATAAGAGGCCCAGAGAAAGACAGTCAGAATTAGAATTTTTGCTCCTGGTGGATGAAGCAGAATTGTCCCAGCATCTGGAAGCTGGGCTCCTACTTGCTGGACTGAGAAGTGTATTGGGGTTTTCTTGATACCAGAATCTGGTGAAGGCTGAAGTTGCTGCTGAGAAGGTCCTAGGGATAGCCAAACTGCTGGAGGACTGAAGAAGCATGACTGGGGTAAGACTTTGTTTGTGGCTTGGTTGATCCTTGAGTTCCCAGCAACAGAAGTGGTGAAAGTTTTGAGATGTGCTGGATGCTGTGAACTTCAGTGTGTAGCAAGAACTGCCTGGAGGACTGGATGAGAACCTGGGACCTGTCTGCCTCTGAATCTAGGTGACTGTTTGGTAGATTCAGGTAGGAGCTGGTACCATGGAAGGGGATCCAGGGAATCTGAGAGACCACCTGGAGCCAAAATGAAGAAAAGGTCTCTCCTTGGATGTTGAATGTATGATGAAATTGAAGTTTACGAGACACTGAGGGGTAGGGTTTGTGTAATTTTCTAATGATTGTATTTAGTGAGTAACGATACTTAGTGACTGATTGCTAGATAAGTAACTGATTAAGTTAACCTATGATTGCGTTATGAGTGGAAGATTGATTATTGAATTGTGAGATGACTGAGTGAGGAGGCAAACTTCCTTAGGGATGTCAGATGATTGTTCTTTTGTTCTTTGTTCTAAATACTGTGACCACTTTGGTGAAAACTATGTGGCCATTGTAATGATAAGCTGTTGTGAATACTACATTGTGATTTCCTGTGATAAGATGTAATGCTGTGAATATTGTATTGTGATTTGTTGTGAATGTTTGCCTTGATTTGTTATGGAATTAATGGAGTGTTCACTCTACTGTGTAATCAGAAACTTAAAAAATCTTCACAGTATCATTCTTTTGAGAAGCTGCTTGTGCATGGTGTTACAGAAATGGAATGAGTTTAATCTGGTAATATCTAGTCTTAATGAAATCATTTTGGCTGTTTGTGATAAGTGATCCCTTTTGTAGATATTAACCAAGCATCTCTCTACTAGTACTTTCTAAATGTTTTCCAAGTCAAGATTTCTGGCTTACAGTTTGCAAATTCTTTTCTACATTCTCTCTCCTTTTGATGGAATCCTAATAAAATTGCCCCCAGCCCTGACATTCTAACTTCATTATAGGCCTGGCCCCACTGAATAGCAGGCACACTGTACCTACCTGCCTGCTGACCCCTGCCCCCCCCCCCCATGTCCTCACTACTCACTGCTCACTGGAACAGCAGGTGTGTCCCTGAACTCTTAGTTCTCATAGAAACAGTAGGTGTGTCCAGGTGATGGGAACCTAGCTACTGCCTCTACCTGGTCACTGCCCTCAGACCCATTCCCGCAGAAACAGGTGTCTTCTTATATTCAATCACAGTCACATCATCCATCTAGCCCAAGACAGGGACACAAAACCTAACTATCTATCTTAATCAGACAGAACCATAGTAGCTAGCCAGTTGGAGGGCAGAATGACTAGAATGTTTCACCACCAAATCATAGTTGGGTTCCCTCCTCCATTACCTAATCTCTTAACAAACTCCTCCTGTCTTTATAATATTAATGATATTCCTCTATTCTAAGTAAATTTTTATTTTGTAATTCCATCTTTACCCTATAAAAATCCATCTTGCTTTCTCTAAAGTTGCTGGTTCCTCTTGGAATTTAGCTTGCTTCATGAGAGGTGTCAGTCTCAAATGCCTATACTTGGATTAGAGGTGGTCTGACTCTGAATTCTGTGAGATGGTTCCACCACAATACATCATGAAACCACAACAGTTTTTGGGTGGGTAGAGACGCCACCTCAACAGTTTTTGGTGTCCCTGGATTTAAACCACAAAACTTTCACCCTGATTTTTTTTAATTGAGATTTTTTTTTTCACCAATATTATGAAACCTCTTATATTCTCCTAAATCTTTCAAACAATATATAAAGTGACCCAGATTTTTTATCTGCCAGGTTTTTTTTGGTTTTTTTTGGTACCTGACTATTTCACTTATATAATGAAAGGTAGATTCTTAGCTTGTATAACTCAATGCAATATTGAGAGAGATTTGGGTAGAAAAATCAATGCATCTGCTGCAACTATGCTTATCTTATAAATATGCATATGTAAAATGAACTCACAATTACCTATGTTAGTATTTCATTCTGCATTTTGCTCTCCTGAGAAGTGTGGCATATTTGGTAGAGAACTGACATTGGGATCAGGAAGACTGATATTCAAGGCCTGCCTCAGATATACCATAGAAGTATGACCACGGGCATGTCACTTAACTTCTCAGAGCTCCCAGCAAATTTTCCAAGCCTATACCTCATAGACAAGTTTATGATTTGCATTGGTGGAAAGGAAATTCACACTGAATTTTAAATCAAAAGTGTCACAGACAGGCCTGTAATACCTTTGTATGAGAATGAGATCAAAATATAATTGGGAAATATTTTGCAAAATAGGTAAAAATACAATAGAAAATATATAATATTAATGTTTAGTTTTCTAAGTCAATATATGATCCTTGGGATCCTTAAATGTGATTTAGTGGCCCAGGTTTTTTATTTTATTTTATTTTTTTTACATCAGTGCTCTCAATCAATAAAATCAGAATTAAGAACTACTTGCATCCACTCAAAAAAAAATAGAAAAGAAATTCAGAATACAATCAATTTTATGTTTATCAATTACTATTAACACTCAGTAGTGTTCAAAAAAGGGACAGGTTTGACAAAGAGGCCACAGTATTAGAAGCCAGTAGGGCAAAGGGGACAGTTTGACATATAGACAATCCATCACAAGCAGGGATTTGGTTAGTATGGAGTCAAGGAAACAGAAAAATCACATCTTTTCAAGGGTAAAGTCTAGGTCAGAGCTGGATATATCAGACCAATTCACAGGCAACAGGGAAGATATACATTTGTTGAGATGAGACATTGTCAGCTTCCAGAAATCCAGAGAGATTATGAGGGGAGAGACATTAACAATTGGAGAATACAGACAAGGGCCAGGGTTAAATGTTCAAACCAAGTATAAGAGAAGAGCCAGAAAAATGTCCAGAGAAGGAGATATTTGTAATACCTCAGGATCAAACTTAGGCAGGCAGGGTCAAAAAACAGTGCAACCAGTTTTTTATCTATTGATTGTAGGACAAGGGTTTTATGCCCTCTGCCATGCTTTTAAACTTTCTTATTCTGTGATATTAAGGGCTAGGAGAAATCTGCTCACCTATAAGAATGAGTATTTCTGGCTGGTAATTACAGCCAGGTCCTCTAGAGAGTCCTTAGTTTCCATAACTGATATTCAATATAGTAGAATGTTTACTGCAGTCAAGATTAAATTTGGCTTCAAGCCAAAGAATTACCTGGTTACAGTATAGAACCACTTTCCTTATTGACTTTTTGACATTCTAAAGGTGATGCTAGTAGCAATGCCTATAAAGGATAGAGGAAGGAAAAGAGAGGGGGCAGTGTAAGAAAAAAAAATCAACAAGAGAAACACTGACTCCAAAGAACATGTTCACAAATGTGACCTTGACTGCTTTCTTTCCTTTCTTCCTTCCTTCCTTCTTTCTTCCTTCCTTCCTTCCTCCCTCTCTGCCTCCTTCCCTATCTTCCTTTCTTCCTGCTTTTCTTCATAATAGAGTTGGTATGTCAAGGTAGTATAGATTTGGGCTCATTCTCCATAACAGCAAGCACCCTAGCAGCATATCCAGGATGGCTCCTAGCACAGGTTCTTTGATCTGCTTTATTAAAGGAAAGCAACTTTAAAGGGGTCAACAATCTTTAATTAAACATATATGTACATATATGTATATGTGTGTATCTTTGTATGTGTTTATATATACATACACATACACATACATACATACATATATACATATGTGTGTGTGTGTATAAATATATATATATATATATATATATATATATATATATATATATATATATATATTTTATATTCACTTATTTCAGGAGAAAAGTCAGTACCCCAAACTTCATAAAATACAAACAGAAATTACAAGCAGACAAAAATACAGACAGAGAAAATAGCATGTTTCAACATACCAACAGACAGGGCTTCTAGCTGTCTGACCATTATATAAATAGTTAGTTACCAGAGAGAGAACCACCAACATTTGGGGGCTCAATGACTACCCAGACTCTCATCTGGCCAAATCACACAATTCTTCCCATAAGTGAACTCCAAAGCAAAACCTCACCTCAGAATATATATAGCCTTCTTCAGGGTCAGAAGATATCATAACCTTTGTGACCTACTGACTAATTACAAAGAAACAAAAAGTATGGGCCTTCCTGAAAAACAAGCCTCCCCCCCAATCAAGGCTCTCATGTTGGGCTCCAAGTGAGGCCCATTAAGAGGTAGGGAAGATCTTCAAATTCCCTTACCATTAATACTCTCCCAACCCCTATTGACAAAGGAAGGTGGGTCCTCAGAAGGTACCTGGCTACTCCCCTCAGAGTTAGTGTATTCCTAAGGTTAGAATTCCTAGAACACGTATCTAGTTCACAAACTTCTATCTAATGAACAGAATCAGTCAACCAATGGGCATCAATTCGCTTTTCACAAGTTAATAGATTTAAAATTAGAAAGTATCTTGGAAATAATTTGGTCCTTCCTCCTTATTGTACAATTAAGAAATCGAGGCAGGGGTGGTGAGGTGGTGCAGTGAATAGAGCACTGGCCCTGGAGTCAGAAGGACCTGAGTTCAAATCCAGCCTCAGACACTTAACACTAGATGTGTGACCTTAAGTGATCTAGTCAATTAAACCCGATTGCCCTGCCTTACCCCCCTCCAGAAAAAAGAAGAAATTGAGGCCTACAGAGCATTAGTGACTTGTTTGATATAACACAAAAGGGTATTTAATAAAAAAGCATAGCAAGAACATACCTGAAAAACAGTGCCCTCAAAGTAGCAAGCCAATTTTTGTAATGCATACACATGGTCCTGGTGGACAATGGGCTCAAACTTAAAGCACAAGTCATGATGTACACATATAGGGAATCCATGGAGTTTTAAGGGTACTCCAAGAATCCTCATCATTAGAGTATTTTTTTTTCCATTCCTGGGAGCCGTAACAAGTTCCAATTCAGGTAATTGCGTTCCCCCACTCAACTGGGTTGATTCCTTGCAGGGTGTTGTCTTGATTAGTAGGTCAATTCATTCCTGAGCTTGATACTTGTTCTGGCTCTTCACTAGATGTGCTGCTGAGGCTACTGACTCTGTTGAGACTTGAGAATATCAAACCCAGTATCAATTGCCTGTATGTTTTTTCACAATATTAACTATTTATGGATGGCAAAACAAACAGACATATCAAGCTAAAAACATTTTTTTATGACAGAATTATTATGAATCAATCAACTAACAGAAATTCATTTAACATCTACAATGTGCTAGGACTGCAAACCAGATGCTAAGGTTCAAGGCTAACTCCATTTTGTAAAATGTGTCTTAGTCTTAGATTTGTCAAATGCATCTTCAAATATGTCCTGCAATAATTTCTTTGTTCTCTGGGACAATTTGTCCCCCCTTTTAAAATAATTACCTAAAGAAAAAACATACCCCCCCACCTTATTCTAGAGTAATTATACAAGTAAAGGCTTGTTCTTACATCCTAATATGACCGTTTTGATGAGACAAGCTCCTTGATGAAGATATGTAGGATACAACTACAGTTTGATTTGATAAGGTTTGTAATTAGGACCATAATCTTTACTTAAGTACATATGCCATTAACCTTGCAACAGATATCTAAATATTAATGATTTTAAAAATCTTTATTAATGGAGCTAATTTACAATAAACATAATGAAATTTTATTTATCTTCTTTCAAGGTATATGATTAACCTGAAACTCCTAAAATCAAGTGACTAATCTGAAAAATAACAAGTAGAACCATATAAAATTAGATATTAAAGTTATGAGAGACCTTAAAGATAATTTTGTCTGAACCTCTCAGTTTACAGGTGGAGAAATTAGGACAAAGAGAGATTGAATATTTTTTAACATACCAGTGATTAGTGGAATTAGGACCAGAATTTTAATTTCTTGAGTCCTTATCTAGAGTCCTTTCTATGGTGGACTTGAGCTATATTATGCATAAACACACAATAATCATTACATTAGCAGATATTTCATTGGTCCTGATGAATCTTTAATCACAAATTTTCACTTAAATGTAGAAACAGTTTTAGATTTTTAAGTATCTTTTGATTTTTGATTAATAATTGCCCTTAAGTATGAAAAACATACTTTTATCTTCCAACATGATAAAAGAGTAACAGATAGGCTGTATGCACCATATTCAAAACACTAGTTCTAATATTATAGGATATTGTGATTTTTTTGATATATGATATTCACTAAGACATTTCTATGTATGCCTGACAAGCTAATATACAACACAACACTATTTATTTTTCATCTCATAGCACTACTCTGGCAAGTAGTACAATTGTGAAATGACGCCAACTGTCTGCCTATAATTTAATATCCATAAATAGAATACAAAATACTCAAGATGGCTCTGTTTCAGCTCATTTTTTGCATGCCATCTTGTTACGAAAATTAATATGTTAGTGGAGAAAAACTGCTATATTCACTTTCCCTCTTACCCCAATGGGTCCTTCTTTTTCTTTTCTTCCTTCCCTTTCCTTTTTCTCTTCTTCCCCTTCCCTTTCCTTCCCTTACCATCTCTTCCTTTCTATTTCTTCCATTATTCCTTCCTTCCTTCTTTCTTTTCTTGCTCCTCCACTCCTTTCTTTCTTTCCTTCCTTCCTTCCTTCCTTCCTTCCATCCTTTCTTCCCTTGCTTGCTTCATTGCATGCTCCAATTTTAGTATTAAATCCACACACAATATTTATTCAGAAAGTAAACTAGGAGGGCAAAATTTACCTTGTTTAAGAAAAACAAAGTAGTTTATTGCCAGAAACAGAAAACTATGCAAGAATCCTAAAAGACTAGAACAGGAATGGAATAGTAAATGAAGTTGATTTTCTCTTTCACTTAAAAAAGTCAAGTTCAGAATTATAAAAAGGAAAATCACTTGAAAAATATTTAAATATGAAACAATATGTATCATGTAATTATTTTAAACTCTTTAGGTTTTTAAGATCACATTCCCAATATTTATTAAGTAATCATTTAACCATTTTGGCATCAACAACTCTTTCAAAGAATGGCAGTTCCATCAGATCCTATCCCCATATCCACCTGTGAAAATAAGTTTGTTCAACAAGGCAGGCTGTGGCAATTCATGCATTCTTGAGATTTTTTTTTTTTGCTGTATCTGAAGTGCCCTGACTCTATATAGGTAATTTTTTTTTTATGCCTTTAGGTGATGAGGAAATTACATCAATACAGGCAGAGGTTACCAGGAAGTTAAATTAAAAGAGGCACAGCTTGAGATTTGTTTCTTGAGTCAATCGATTCCCAGGGATTGTTCCATCATCTTTCAGGGAAAAAAACCCAAAACAAACCAAAACTAATAAGTCAAATCTATATTGAATGTATTTGGGGAAACCATGGTTCTATCACATCTCATTCTGACCTTTAGGTCTAAACAAAATACATCTTTCACATGATAGCTCCTCAATTATGTGAAGAAACCTATCGTGCCCTCTTAAATTTTCTTTAGTTTTGGCTAATTAAAGGTAGTTCCTCAAACTCTAACTCATGTGGTGTAATTTCCCTTCTTCCCAGAAACATGGTGACCTCCTCTGGCCATGATGCCATTTTTTCAGTTGTATTTCTGTAAAGGACACTATGTATCCTATATTGGTGCCTCTGCACTGTGTTGCCCCCCATATCTAGAAGCTCACTTTATTCCCTTCTACTTCTTCTCTTTTTTGGTTTCCTTTAGGACTCAGTTTTAAACTCTCCCTTATGAAGGAGACCTTTCATGGTTCTCCCAAATGCTGGTAACTTCATCTCTCAGATGATTATATATGGTCTGTATATAACTTCTATGTCTGTCATAGTTTTTTCCCCCACACAATTTCAAAAATTTCGTATTCTTCTCTCATATCAGAAGACAAGAACCTTTAGGTCAAGGACTACTTTGCTCCTCTTTTTTATCCCTAACACTTAGCACAGTTAATGACATAAAGTCAGTGCTTAATAAATATTTCTTGGGCCGACTAGGTGGCACAGTGAGTAGAACATCAGCCCTGGAGTCAGGAGGACCTGAGTTCAAATCCAGCCTCAAACACTTAACACTTACTAGCCCTGTGACCTTGGGCAAGTCACTTAACCAACACAACAACAGAAACAAATAAATATGTCTTATCTTGTTGCTTGACTGACTGAAATCTACAGAAACTTATGCATAGACTAGATAGAGAGAATTCCCAGGGTTGTTTTTTTTTGTTTGTTTGTTTTGGGGGGCAGGGAAAAAAACCAACGGTTCAGACCCAGGACTCTTGACTTCTACTTTCAAAACTTCTTTCAGTTACAACCACTTCTTTATATTGCTTTATTTCTTTTCTTCTGCTGTGGAGGTACAATTTTTTTTCGTTCCTCTCAGGAAGATTTATTCAATGGATCCCTATATATTTTCATAACTTCTCAAAATATCTTTCCTCTCTTTCTTCCCCTTTCTCTCTCATTATATAATAGCAAGGACTGTCCCTGAAGTTACTGTTTTGGTTTTATAACAAACTGTCTGGGATATCTGAGTGCAATAAACAAGACTGAATAGTAATTTCAGCACCACTTTTATGACTTCTACAAAATGATACATTTTAGCAATAATAGGGGACACCAGTGTTCTTTTTCAATATTTTCTACATTTGATTCCATGATGTTTTCAGTTAGAGATTTCTTTTTTTTGCCATTTTTAGCAACCTTTGCCTCCACTGGAACTGCTTTTGTCTTAAAAAACAAGTACAATTTTCTATTATGTATCACCTTCTATAGTGAGAGAAATGGATTTTTTTCATTTCTTTAAGAAAGAGCTTTTTTGTTTGAAAAACAGGGGATGTCCTTTTCTCCTATACAGAGATGCTCAGGTTAAAGGCGAAAGCAAGATTGTTTGAATTTATACTCTCTCTGTGGCCCAGGGTAGCTTTTGCTATTTTATCTTTGTCTTCTAAATCTGACAGTTTGCATTTCAGTTTTTATCAGTTATGGCATTCCTATCCTTTTTCCTCTTTTGGACTTTGTGTCTCTTTCTATAGAGTATTGATTTCCGTCCTTATTTAAATATTGCAAAAATTACTATTGATTGTCTGGAGAGTGACTCAGATGTACCTTATGTACTTTTCTCCCTCTCTCCAGTGTGTTTTATAATCCCAGTGTCTTCTTGTTAATAGCATCAGGGTGACTTTTGTAAGTTGAAAGCTAAATTAAACAGGGGGTTCTTTTTTCTGCTTTGCCCTTGGAAATTTTTTTCTCTCCATAACAGCACATTCTCTCTCTCTCTCTTTTTTTTTTCACCCTTCCCGTTCTTGTAGTTTTGTACACCAACTTATTCAGATATGCAACTATGGTACTTGGTCCAGCTTTGTATCCATGGTAGCAATTTCTGCCCTAGTTTCATCTGACTTTTCCTTTAATTCTTCTGAAAGGGCATTCATGCCTTTGTGGAGGAAACTAATGAGGCAATAGCACCAGAGCCTCCATTCCTATCTGCCAAAAATGGCATCTTGCCAGGCTGGAAGGCACATGACCTTGGGGAGTAAAAGTCCTGTGGAGTAAATTTTATTTTTCAGCAATCTTCAAACACTGTCCCATAATATCGAGCTTTAATAAGAATGGGAAAAAGAAGTGACTCAATAGATTGCCACTGAAATATTCTCTCACTTTTAGAAAAATCTTTCCTTGTTATACCCACCCATGTTTGTTGAGATTTATCAAGTTCTGCAGAAATAGAGCCAGTGCAGCTGCTGCTGATTCTAACACAAAGCAGTAAGATAATAGCTTAATTTAAGCTGCACTGTTATTTGTACTTAGTAAGATCTCAAAGATTTAAGTTGAATTTTAGAATTAAAAAATCATGTGAATCTCCTAGAAGTTGTAAAGAAGTTATATAACCTATAAATATTTTAACATTTTATTGAAAGAATGAAGAAAGACTGCAATAAAATCAATTTCAAGAAAAGAAATGATACTGCTGGAAACAGATTTTCTTGGTATTTTGTAAGAAAACAAGAATGATCCATATAGAGGTGTCACCCTATTTTGAACTGATTAGTTGAAGAAGATAAACCTGGCGCCATCTAGGAAAGGAGAAAGGGTAAGTGCTAAATAAGGTAGGGGCGACAGCAGGGCATTGTTTTAATTCAGCTACAGCATCAATGAAAAATTACCTACCCCCTAACCCCCCAGAATGATAAATACCAGGAAACAGAGAGGCCCAGGGAGTGCTCCTAGCTTTCTGTGATCCACCACTGATTAGCAATAGGACATCTCCAAATCTTAGATGAGGCCAAGATTCCCAGATCTTAAGGAAGCTCAGCTTCCAAACATATTAACTATTTAACATATTACTTTGGCAGATATGTGATTTCGTTGCTATGGGTGCTTCCTCCATTAATGCAGATGGTATCAATTGTTCAATCAATATGCATGTGTCAAGTGTCTACTAGATGTCAGGCATTGTGTAAGACCCTGGGAATACAAGAACAAAAATGAAGCAGTCTCTCTCCTCAAAGAATCTGCATTCTTTCAAGGAGAAATATATCTAAACAAAAGAAATATAAAGGAAATGATGTGTACCTTCTCTTATGCAATTATTTTCCATATTTTCATAACACCTCATAGAGGATCTACCCAATGTTATGGTAACCATTATTATTCTTTTTAAAATATTTTTTTTCTATTTTACATTAAAAAAATGAGTTTCAAGTTCTCTCTCTCCCTCCCACAACTGAGAAGGCAAACAATAAATCAACTATGCACATTCTTATTATTTTGCCCACTGTAGCCAGCCAGCCCCAGAAAAACTTAACATCCCATCTAGCCATGTACCAGGGCCTGCTCACCCATCTATCTCTTCTGCCATTAAAGATCAACCCCACCCTACCCTGTACCCCCTCTGCTTTCTATCTAATTGACTATACTTTGGCAATAATAATCAAATAAACAATACTATTGCTACCAGAAGGTACCTGATGATCCAATTCTTTATGACTGCACTCATAATTCTTGTTATTTCCTAGGTCCTCAAACTCTCCTCTAACTACTTCTCAATTATGTGCATTGAATATCTCTATTAAAAGATTCTTAAGGACAAGGAATCCTCATGCCTACCACAATTAAGCAGAGGCTTAATAAATGCTTGTCAATTGATCCAAATTACCAAATTACCAGTGGATCACTAACCTAATTACTATTACCAGTGAATCAGTGTCCCTCCACTGTATGTCATTCTAACTTTATTAATTTGTTTTTTTTTTTTTACGTTTAGTTTACAAGTTTCAGTTCCACAATCTCTTGAGTTTCAAATTTTCTCCCCCTTCTTCTCCTCCCTCCCTTCCCATGGCAGCATGCAATCAAGTGTAGGATCTGCAAATACTTTCACATTAGACATTAGTCAGGTTGTCACAAAGGATCATAACCAATGGAATGAACAATGTGAAAGAGGAAAAAAAACCAAACAATAAAAAGAGAGAGAGTAGGTAGTTTGCTTCAGTCTGCATTCAAACTCTGTTCTTTCAAGTTCTTTCTCTGAATGTAGACATCTTCCATCATGATAAACTATTAAAATTATCATTTAAAACTTTAAATTATTTTTGTCATAACTGTTTTCTACAACCTAAATAACTAGTTATGTTCTTGACAAAACATTTATTACTATCAATTAGACATAACACTAAAGCTAAGCCTTTTCATTTTTTAAAAAGTAAGCATACTAATTTCTGTGTTATAAAAACAAAAATTTGGAGTCAAACCCAGAAAGAAATGGAGACCACTAAACCCTACACAAGCATCCCTGTGGCCTGCATAATGCCTTAGTTCTAAAATGCAATGGTATCTATGTTTATTTTATTTTATTTATTATGCTAAATATTTCCCCATTACTTGGGAATATTATCAACCTTATGCTATCCATCCCAGGCCATGTGTTTTACACCTTCCCCCTAACCCCCCAGAATGATAAATGCCAGGAAACAGAGAGGCCCAGGGAGTGCTCCTTGCTTTCTGTAATCCAGAAAGCACCTCTGACATTGAAGAAGATAATTTTGTTTCCTCCTTTCCTATATTTACTGTGTTCTTCTCAATTCAATTTCCAAAGGAGTACAGATAAATTTGGATGGAGAAAAAGTCAAGTATATAATCCACATTCTAACTTGAGTTTTTGACTGAAGAGTGACTGAATTCTGATGATTGTGGTTAGGATGACTCCTGGGATCTCCTTGCTGTCAAATGATATGTTACCTACAATACCAGGTATGAAGAACTACAGTCAGAGATATTCACTGTGGATGATTGAATTGCAGATCACACCTAGACTTTGTGAGGAACTTATATTGAACTAGCTTTCTCAATGTAACTTTGTGCAAGTAATGCAGAGGGATGCATCCTAAAATACTCCCTAAAATATTCATAAATAAGCTATTATATGCTATCTGCATCTTGTATGTTAGGAATTTTGATAACTCTCGAAGCATTGCCATAGCAATATGGATAGATAATGCATTTATTTTCTTGAAACTTCCTCAGAAAAAAAAGGAATTGTGTATATAAGATATAAGTAGAAAAGCTTCTATCACAAATTAAGATTTTAAAAGCAATTTCTGCTTGGAATTAATGATGATGTTTGTTCTTTACTTTAAAAATGAAAATGCATCTAAAGTAAAGCTCTATTTTGTTGAATAATAATCAAGGGTAATAGAGGATCAAAAAAAGTCAAAAAATTAAACCCCTTAAAAACAATGAAAAAATGATGAGAATGGAAAATGTTTTGCTTCATTTAAATGATATTTTAAGAATCATAATCTCATTTTCTTTATCAGATACCATGAAGGAGACAGTGCCTGTTTGCTTAATAATGAGATTTGTCTGAAACTTAATAGGTGGATAATATCTTTAGGAGAAGAAATTTGAAGAGCACTTAAACTAATTATTTGTTGGTACTTTAATATTAACCGGTGGAAAGAATGGAAAAGGGAGCAGGGGAGCAAGGGAAAAAAAGAAGGAAAGAAGGAAGAAATGAGGGAAGGAAAGAAAAAGAGATAAGAGAAGAGAGGAA
Source organism: Pseudochirops cupreus (assembly GCA_028627135.1). Classification (NCBI taxonomy): domain Eukaryota; kingdom Metazoa; phylum Chordata; class Mammalia; order Diprotodontia; family Pseudocheiridae; genus Pseudochirops; species Pseudochirops cupreus. Next base: position 88,798,300 of record CM053580.1, read on the forward strand.
TGAGAAAAGGACCCAAGTATATGATAATGAATTTTAATTAAAGGACTTGGTAACAGAGGTGAAATAATCCATATCAGCCTATGACCAATGTAGGCTGGAGTACCTGGGCTGGGGAGTGTGGAGCATTGAGGCCACATGTAGCCCTCTAGGTCCTTAAATGTGGTCCTTTGACTGAATTCAGTTCAGTCTGAATTTTGATTGATGTTTAGCTGAACAGAATTCAGTGAAAGGGCCACATTCGAGGATCTTGAGGGTGACATGTGGCCTCGAGGTAGCAGGTTCCCCACCCCTACTAGACTATGGGAAAACTGAAATGACCCAAGGCTCATATGATTGCTATAGTCTCAAAAAAGTTTTTTTATGTGTTACTGAGAACACTTCTGCATCTTCTGTATTTCCCTCATATGAGTGTTGCCTCTTCTGACCAGAAACCCTGAGGTTCTTCCCCTCCCAGATTGAGGTGTATCTATATGTATATATTTTGTGTATATGTATATATGTATACACACACACACACACACACACACAAACACACACATATATATTTAAATTTTTTTTTCTAGCAAAGTAAGAGACCATTCTCTGCCTCAGTTCTTACCTAGCCTTAATCACTGAATGGTTTTTACCTCAGACAGACAGAGACCTGGGAAAGACCTTAGCTTATAAAGGCCAATGTCTCCCACTGCATTTGGGGACATCTCCAGTTGTCCTGATCTATATCTTGCCACTGGACCCAGATAGCTCTGGAGGAGAGAGTGAGGCTGGTGACTTTGCACAGCCCTGTCTCACTTAAATTCAATTCACTTGCAAGTCAAGAGATCACTTTTCTTATGTCATTGGTCCTCTTTGAGAATGAAGGACAAACATAAACAACCTCTGGTTTTCTCCTCTGATTTGCACTCAAAATCTTAGCACTTAGAGTTTTGTAGGCTGGGTCCACAAGGGAGTGGCTATTTTTAGTTTTCAAGAAGTAGCCAGTGGTGCCATTCTAATAGTATGGCTCACTCACAAGTCTGTACTGGTGGACTAATTTTGTGAGTGGACATAACTAACTCTTAGCAAAGTTATTTACTAAGATTACATCATAAGAACAGTAGCTACAAAATATTCTGTGACCCTTCCACCCCCATAACCTTGAGGTGTCTTTTTTCTCAGTACATATGGTATCCAAGAGAAGAATGACTCAGACTTATATGTCAGCCAATCATATTGCTCCTTTCTAACTCATTCAGGAAGATATTCATGTTTTCATAAAAGCACAGTACAGCAACAATTTTACAGTTAGTATGCTATATTGTTGCCATATTAAAACCTCATAATCTGTGTCTACAATCCTGTTACTGCATCAACCTTCATTTATAAGGCTAAAATAATTTCCTTATGAATATTTAGGGAAACTTCACAAAATCATTACATCTACATTTAGTAACTGTTATGTTTTTCTTTTTCAAGTTATCCACATATATTCCTATAATAAAATTCAAAAATTTGTCTACAACAAAGCAATTGAAAGAGATTTCCTAAATCCAGCATTTGGATGAACTCAAAAGAGAACTCAAATGTGTAATTTAACCTAAAACTGAGAGAATATTGAAAGAATAATGGTGTAGAAGGCCAAAAAGTTGTATTCAAATCCTGACCCTGATTTTTCCAATAGCTTGATTTAGGGCAATTCATTTCAAGTCTATGAATCTCAGTGCAAATCATAAATAAAAGAAGAGGTTAGACCAGAATATCTCTAAAGTTCCTTTCAGTGTAATCTTTATTACACTAACTTCTCTAAGCCAATCAGGAAAATTTCTATGAGTATAAATTATTCCTAATTCAACTGTGTAGGAAACCAATATTTTTACATTTTTTAGGTGTAATCCATTTCCCCACACAGGTGAATTGTTTAAGAGATTGGTGGTTATATACTGATATTTTAGATGAGGATGTTTGTGAGGATGATAGATTTTTTTAATCTATCATTTACAATTAGAGATTGTATCTTAATTTAAAACTATAATGAAGATTGGAGTATATCACAAATATTATTATTATGTGACTTTTTCCAAGTCTTTTCTTTATTCCTTTCACCTCCCATTCTTCCCCCACCCTTTCCTTTCAGATGAGAACATTATCTCATATGTCACTGAAAAAATTGAGGCCATTTGCTGAGGTATGCTTCTTCCATCCTTATCATTTCATATTACTCAGATCACTTCTGCAACTATCGCCTCCTTTACCTCTTCTCACATGAAAATGTGGCCCCATATGTTTGACAAACCCCTCTACATTCAGAAGTAATGTCATTACATCTCATCTTCTCCAGCATATTTCCTCCTCTATCATCCACACCCTCTCACTTACATTCAGTCTTTCCCAATCTATTGTCTGCCTCCTCACCCTCAAAGATCCCATACTCGATCTCCAACTGGTTATTGTCCTATATCTCTCCTACCTTTTATGACTAAGTTCCTTGAGAAAGCTGTCTACGGTGGCCTTTTTTTGTATACTCTTGTAAAATCTCCACAGTCTGGCTTCGAACCTCATGCAAACAAAACTGGTTTCTCCAAAGGCTACTGATGATCTCTTAATTACAAAATTTAAGCGCCTTTTTTAAAAATTTTTGGAGGGGCAGTTGGGGCTAAGTGACTTGCCCAAGGTCACACAGCTAGTAAGTGTTAAGTGTCAGATGTGGGATTTGAATTCAAGCCCTCCTGACTCCAGGGCCCTGAGTGCTCTGTTCACTGTGCCACATAGCTGCCCTTAGGGCTTTTCCTTAATTTTCATTGTTCTTGACTTTTCTGCAGCCTTTGACACTGTCAAACACCCTCTTTTGCTTGATTCTCTCTTCTCTCTAGGTTTTGATGACACTTTTTAAACTCGGTTCTCCTCCAGCTTATCTAACTATTTCTTTTCAGCATTCTTGCCTGGATAATAATAATAACAACCAACATCAGCAGCAGCAGCAACAAGAACAAGAATGATAGCCAGCATTTACGGAACGCTCACCATGTGTCGCACACTTTGCTAAGCCCTTTACAAATATCATCTTGTCAGACCCTCACAATCAGGCAAGACTGGCACTATTATTATCCCTATTTCATAACTGAGGAACCTGAGACAGAGTCTAAGTAATTTGCCCAAGGTCTCACAATTAATAAACGTCTGAGGCCAGATTTAAAATCAGATTTTCCTGACTCTGATCCAGTTCTTTATCAGTTGTGCTACCTGGCTCCTTCATCCAGGTCAAACTTGCTAACTATGCACGTCCCACAACAGCCAGTCCTTGGCCATCTTTTCTTTTTCCTTCTTCCTACTATTTCATCTGATGATCTCAGCAGCACCCATGGATTCAATTATCATCTCAGTACTGAGGATTCCCAAATCTACTTATTCATTCATTTCTTGTCTCCTGACCTCCAACCTCATATCTCCAAGTGTCTATTGTGATTTTGTAGTGAATGTCCTATAGACATCTTAAAATCAGTCTATCCAAAGTGAATTCATTATCTTTCCTTCCAAACTCACCCCTCTCCAAACTTTCCTATTACAACTGAGAATTACACTATCCTCCCAGTCATCTTGCCTCAGATTTCTCCTTTCCTTGACCCCCTGATATCCAAACTGTTACCAAGTCCTGTCCATTTTAACTTTCTAACACCTCTTATGTATGCACATAAAAGAAATAAATCCAAACAAGGGAGCAGATTTAGGTATAAAGATATATATATATATATATAAAGATAACCACCTTAGCTTTGAACTTGTTGAGTCTGAAGTGTTGTCAGAGTTGCTCCATATACTTCATGTATTCCAACAGAAATATATTTGTCTTGAACAGTTTTCTTAAAATTTTTCATTTATCATGAGAGGACCTCTTTATAGTATTTTCTACACATATTTTTAGACCTTTATTCCCATTATCTTTCTTTTTTTCCAATTAAAACTTATTACTAGCTCTGTATTTTACATGTACTCCAAACATTAATACCCCATTTTTTCAGGGTGTATGTGAAAGAGAAATACCCTGGAGAATCATGCTACAGCTGTAGTTTTTCCCCCCCACCCATGATTGAGGTTCAGTATCCTTAGTTGTGTATCCAACTGTTTCATTTTTCATTGCTATAATAAAATTTACCTATTCCCCATAATCCATTTGCAGCCGTGTTTCTGTCTTAGTAGTGCTGTCACTGTTTTAGATCTCAATGTTTTAGAGTCCCTCTCTGGCATTTTAATATGTTACATTACATACTCATATATATTAAATAATGATGTGCATAATTACATATTTTAATTATATATATTTCAAATGATGTTCTGTTAGAAAATACACTTCTGCAGATCTGTTCTACAAAAGGGGAGGCTGCTTACAACTTCAAATAATGTTTTTTGCTCCCTACTTTATTAATATATGTGCTGAAGCTGACTTAAGAACCCCTTTGCCCATTCTTTTAATCATTCTACATTTTATTGAATGTTAAATCTTAGAGCGCAGTATTTGCTTTTCCTCCCTCTTTTAAATCATCTGCTTCACAATTTTCTTTCCAGATTGTTAATAAATATGTTAAATAGCTATGGGCCTTGAACTAATCCTGGGAGATTCTTCCAATTTTTTTTTTTAACAAATCCAGTATGGGTCTATTAATAATGATACCTGTCTATTTTAAAGTAATTTTATTCTAAGAAATGCATAGACTAATGCCATTTCAGGATTTTTTTTTTTTACTGCTACAAAAATCCATTTGGTAACAGAATTTATAAATGCTGTTTAATATCAATGTTAAATAAAAAATTAAAGAACACATCATATGATGTTTAATATCAATGCTAAATAAAAAAATTAAAGAAGAGCACACATCACATCAAAAGATGATCTAACATTTTCTCCTGGTTTTAAGTCCTGCTTTGACAAATGCATTGTTGTGGTACCATGTCAAGCCATTGTCCCCAGAAGCTACCAAAATTTCCCACTCCACAAAGTTTGCTGTGGAGCCTTCTATTTTGAGGTTTTTTTTTAGTGAGTTCCACAATGGCTCTGGAAGATTGAGGAGCATATCTGGAGATTTCCATGGGACAATGTTAAAATGCTTGTGCTGATGGCCCACTTGTTATTCTCAGTTGTGGGTTTCCCTCAGCAGACACTTGGACTGATCACAGAGGGACTTTCTTATTGTACCTGCAGGTTTGTTGAACCAACTAGGCCCAAATTCCTTCAAATATCTCCGGAAGTATGAGGGTCTGAAAATCAAGGAATAAAAAAATCTCAGACATCTCACAAGTCAGCTTGAAGAAAAAAAAAAAACAAAAAACTATTGCCTGAACATGAGTTGCCCTCATGATATTCCTGAGAAATGATGATCTAACCTCCACTTGAAGATCTAAAGTGACAGGGAATTCATCACTTCCTAAGGCAGTGAAAGACTCTTTTGTATAGCACTGACTATTAGGAAGTTCTGCACCTTCT
>CM053580.1:88813881-88843391 GCA_028627135.1 Pseudochirops cupreus
CTTTTTCCCCTGAACTAGGTAAATAATATGTGTTTGATTGATTAAAGTAAGATTGTTAACCCATTTTGAGTTGCTTTCCTTTAGAAAAGCAGATCTAAGAACCTGTGCTAGCAGCCGCCCTGGGTATGCTGGGGTGCTTGCTGTTGCACCCCTCCCCCCAAGTTGGAGAGACACAGGTGAGCAAGAGAGAAAAATAAATATATATTAACTGAAAAAATGAACAATAAAAAGTCAAATCAAAAGTAACTGGACATGTTTAACTTGCAGAAAAAGGACATTTCAGCAGCCCGTGATAGCTGTCTTCAAATATTTTAAGGAACGTCAAGGGGTGGTAGAATTAGAATTGAACTTTCTGTCTCCTGAGGGTAGAACCAGGAGCAGTGAACCAAAGTTTTAGAAAGGCTGTTTTAGGCTTGGTGTAATGAAAAATTCCCAATATTTTTAGGTATCCAAAATTGAAATTTAATATTCCCAGGATGCAACCTAAGGTAAATGTGTGTGTGTGTGTGTGTGTGTGTGTGTGTGTGTGTGTGTGAAGAAATGGGAACTGAAAGGATGGTTTTATTCTTCATAGAAATAAGTAAGTCCAATAGAGGAAATGTATCTTTATGCAGAGAGATAGTACAATTAGATATATGATCCATATCTGAACCCATTCATGCCTATTCACATCACATCACACTTTATTCTGTCCAAACAAATAAAAAAACTGAAAAGGGTTTCTCTTATTTATTGGCTCCTCTCATTTATCCAAGGACACAGCCCACCTTCTGAGGTGAGATGTTACTGCTGTAACCATGAAGTGATCTGGAAGGCAAGTAGGAATGTATGAAGTATGCTGGGTGGGGGTGAATTTTCCCAATTTCATCTGTGCAGTAGCTTTAATGAGCCAAATGATTGTTTTCATCCTTCATTTTCAAAGATGTCATTTTCAATGACATCAGGAGGGTGATGTTTTGACTAGCTTGTGAATTGGATTTAAGTGAGGCAAGGCGGTACAAAGCTATCAAGTCATCAGCTTACTCTATCCTCCAGAGTCATCTGAGTCCAGTGGCAAAGTATAGGTCAGGATGACTGGAGATAGCCCTGGATGCAGTGGGAGACTTTGTCCTTTATGAGCTAAAGTCTTTTGTAAGTATCAAATTGTCTGAGACCACATCAATTCAGTGATTTAAGGCTAGGTAAGGATTGAGGCAAAAGATGGTCTAGTTTGCCTGCTCAAATGAATCAGTCTGCTTAATTGGCCTCTAGGTGAATGTTAGTTTGTGAGGAATGGAGTGGGGAGTATTAGCCAATAATGGCTAGATATGGTTGGAGACAAGCTCTAAGATTAGAGTTATTTTTTTAAGAGCATGAAGTGACATCTTACTGCAGTCAAGCTGGTTGATTATATGACCCTTAGGACTGTGCGATAGCACCCTCAAGTAGCTAGGAAACCTGCTTCAGAAATTATTGATCTGCACATTTAGGAAGCACTAAAGATGTTCAAGAAATAGTGAGACAGTCAACTAGGTGGTGCAGTGAATAGAGCACTGGCCCTGAAGTCAGGAGGAACTGAGTTCAAATGTGGCCTCAAACACTTGAAACCTAACTAGTTGTATGACATTGAGTAAGTCACTTAGCCACAATTACCTTGCCTTCCCCCCTCGAAAAGAAAAAGAAGGGGCAAGACATAGTCAGACTTTTGTATTGGGAGCCAAATAAAGCCAAAATAAATAGAGTTGGGAGAGGACTTGAGAATAATAAGCAATTAGGAAATGAATACAATAGTTCAGACAAAAGATGATAAGATTCTGATGATCAAATGAGATGATATTTATAAAGTGCTAATCATAATGTCTGCTTCCATGAGATGTTTATTTTATGCTTGTTCCTTTCTCATTTACTCCTGATGAAGAGGAGAGGATTTATGTAGGATATATTATGGGTGTCAGTTCTATAGGACTTTGTGAATCATTGTATATATTGAAAGAGGTGGCTGGAAGATCAAAGATAACAAAGTCTAAATGGGAAGACATTTGTTTTGTTCATAGAAATGTGCTTGTTAAAAGGAAGGGTAGATTTCAGTGAAACAATGATATGAGCTGAGGTTTGGACACATTGAATTTTAGGTGTTGAAGTGACATTCAAGTGAATATTTCTTTTATTTTTTTTTCTTTTTGGAGGAGGGAGAGCAGGACATTTGAGGTTAAGTGACTTGCCCAAGGTCACATGGCTAGGAAGTATTAAGCATCTGAGGCCGGATTTGAACCCATGTCCTCCTGACTCCAGGGCTGGTGCTCTATTTGCTGCACCACCTAGCCACCCCACAAGTGAATATTTTTAACAAGCAATTATGAAATGCAGGAGGGGATGAACTAACTCAGTATATTGAGAATTTGCCACATAGGAGGATAAAGACTATATATTGTCATGGTGTACAGGGGTAAAAAAAAAAATCTACCAAGGGGAAGATGATACTAACAGTGACTTCAAAACCTGAAGAGAAATGAAGGAAGATGAGGCGTGGGTTTTATAATTTTAAAAGTCTTTGGTGATCAAAGTGAGCAATGGTATATGTGCTTAGAAGGTAAGCTTAAAACAGAGTAACTCATGTAAATCAATCACATCTGAACTTCGCCACATGCTGGTTGGTACTTTTTAGTCTTTTGAAGTGAATTGATTTTTATCCATGACTTATAACCTATCTAGTGCTTGCTGTGTTAGACAAAAGTTATCATTAACTACTTAATCTCAAATGACGTGAAATTAAACTTTTATTTTTGGCTTGTTCAACAGTAGCGATAAAATTAATTTCAACTTTACAACTTGAATTTCTTTTTCAAGTGAGATATTTTCCTATAAGATCTCAATGAGTTTGTTACATAGGATTACTCCAAATTTACAATTATTTAAATACGTTAAATATATAAACCTAAGCATCATGGAAAAGATAACAACTTATAGTACTAGTGCTAAGATAACTGCTAATATTATAGTGCTTCATTATGAATATGAATAAAATACACAAGTAGTCTTCTAGTCTTTAAAGTTATTATTACTCAAATAAATAAATAAATACTAAAGATGCTGGATATGATTCACATTTACCATAATGTGAACAAATTGCCTGGTTTCCTTGTTGCTTATGTATTCCTAGCTCTCTTAACCTATTCCAATATATTGTTATTCCCATCCTCAGTGATTATACACTGTACAAACAATTGTAGTGGGGAAAATAAATTACTCATCTATATTGATAAATTAGCATACTTCTATTGAAGCTGGACATGTGCCCTGGTCCCTTCCAGTGGGTTGGACCCATTGCTAAAGGCAATGCCAGAAAAAACAGGCTTATGGTTGATTATTCTACACATCCTACAAATTGAGGGCTTTGTCAAAGACAATTAGTGACTGAGCAGGAAGAGATAATTCAGTGGACTTTAAGTAGAGAAACGTCTTCTACACTTAATCTCTTCTTCCTCTTTTCTGAATGCGCCAGTTTTCACTCTGACAGATTTTCTTTGAATTTCTCAAAGTAGAAAGGGAAGCGATTTCTTTTTCCCTTTTACCAAGACAGCAATGACAACAAGCCACACAAAGGAAAAAGTACATGCATTTACTTAGATAAGTCTGAAGCTATCCCTCAAGTGATTGCATATATCTTCTAATGTGTGTTTATTTCCCTGAGCACAGATGATCAGATAGCAGTTTCTAAACTTGTTGACATCCTCATAAGTTCAAGAAGTCAAGAATTCCTGGGCCTAGTTGCTGGTTGCCCAGCAGAAAGTGAATCCTGCGGCTAAATGCTCCTTTGAGGACATGACCACTAACTACATAATGATCTATTTGTCAGGTTACTAGAAATGATGGGCCTAAAGTGAGTTGTTTAGAATATACAGAGCCAAGTTGGAAGTGATTTGCCTATTGAGAAGTCTTATAAAATGTTTCTTATCTTAATGTTTTGAATATCAACTTCCCAGGAAGAGAATATGTGACGAGCTACTTTCTCCTATTTTAAGTAATTATTATTGTGCACTTATGAGTTATTTGTGTTTTCATAATTTTTATGGTGGATAAAATAAATATTAGTCATGTACCTGATTTTCTTCATATGCTGAATAACTTTATGGTAGAATTCCTCATTCCCTTTTTTGGGAGAAAACTAAACAAACTTAAGTTTTGTTTAAGTAATTATCTCTAGGGTTTTCCTCAGGAGTAGGAATGTAATTAGCCAGAGAGTGTGAGAATATGTTTACTATCCTTGTTGAGCCTTCTTAAGCACAGAGGTAAGGTCCACTATTAGGAGAGGAAAAACTTGCCTTTTAGTAAGCTATGTCTATTACACAATAGTATCAATACAGATTAAGCGATTCTTCAGAATATGAGAAATGGAAGAGAACTAAACTTCTCCTCCTCCTCCTTTTCCTCTTCATCTTCTACCACTACCACCACCACCACAAGAACAAGAACATAAGACAGACTGAAATGTGTAGCCTAGAAAGTGAAATATACCTCCTTCCACTCAAAAGACACACCAATAACTACTCTGGTCAAATATTATGTTTAATATCAGATAAGGTCACAAAATTAAAGGTTTCCCTTTCTTATAAAGAAAAGTTTTATTTCAGAAAAGGCCAGGGATATTTTCAAAAGTAACCACAACATAAAATTTAAAGGGATCAATAAAATATGGTAAAACAGTATCAACAATAAGATATACTTGAATAATCATATAATAGTAGAATAACAGATGTTAGCCAAAAATCAGATTAGTGCTCACTAAACATAGAAATGGAAGCAAAACATTTAGAACATTTATAACATTTGTTATAAACACAAAACTTAAACAGAATCAAGCAAACAAAGAAAATTTTGCCTTGGTTCAAGGAGTTAAATTAACTATGGAAACAAAGGATAAAGAAGTAAAGTAGATGTCATTGGATTTCTCATGGACTTAGGCATTAATCACATTTTGGAAACAAAGAGGAGGCATTTCATAATAGTGACAGACTGGAAATTTAATGACATGGGTTTACCACTGATTTCATAACTTTAGTATTTTAGTGATTTCCTGGAAATTCTCATCCTAACACTGCATCTAACTGCCTTTCATACATGTCTCTGTTTTGGTGTATCTAATTTTGTTTGTGCTTGGCTTTAAAGCAATTTATTTGCTTCATGATGCTTATTGAAATTTTCAGGTTAAATTCAGCAGCTACATAGTATAATGAAAAGAGAACAAATACTGATGGGCCCTTGCTCTTCCATTAACCAGGTACGTAAACTTACGCAACTCTAAAACCTCTCTGAGTTTCTCATTCTATAAAATGAGAGGGTGAGATATTTTTTAGAGCTCAATTTCTTTTTTTTTTAAATTAATTTTTATGTTTATTTTTAGGTGACATCATTCATTTCCACAAGATTTTGAGTTACAAATTTTCTCCCCATCTTTCCCCTACCCCAAAACAGCAATCCCACTGCATACCCCCTTCCCCAATCTGCTCTTTCCTATATCCTCCCCCATTTCCCCTCTAACTTTCTGCTAGTGCAGGATTGACCTCCATGCCCCAGTGCCTGCATATCTTATTTCTCAATTGGATGTAAAATAATAATAATGTTCTTATTTACATTTGATTTTAAAATTTTGAATTCCAGAGTCTTTCCCTTCCTACCTCATCACCCACCCTTAATGGGAAGATAAGCAGTTGAATATAGGTTGTACATGTGTAGCTATGCAAAACATTTCCATGGTGGATATATTGTGAAAGACTGACTATATTTCCCTCCATCCTATCCCCCCAACTTGTTCTATTCTCTACTTTGACCCTGTCACTTTTCAAAATTGTGTGCTTCTAACTACCCACCCACCCACTAACTGCCTTCACCTTCATCAACCCTCCTCTCATCCTTTTCCTTTCCACTCTCCTGTAGGACAGGATACCCAATTTAGCATATATATTATTCCCTCCTTAAGCCAAATTCAGTGATAGTAAGGTTGACCTATTCCCTTTTGCCTTCCTATTCTTCCCCTTCATTGTGACAGTTATCCCTTGCCTCTTCTACATGAGATAATTTACCCCATTCTGTATCTCCCCATCTCCTTTCATCATATTCCTCTCTCACCTCTCAGTTTCACATTTTAAATATCATCCCTTTGTATTCAATTGATCCTGTGCCCTCTGTCTATGTATACCTATACACATATATACACACACTCACTTATGTATCATACTTCCATATACCCTCCTATATAGACATATATACATATATATATATATATATACATATACACACACACACACACGCACACATTTATATTCCCTTCAACTATCCTTATCCTGAAAAAAGTTTCATAAGTTACAATTATTGTTTTTTTCCATGTAGGAATGTAAATAATTCAACTTTAATAAGTTCCTTAAAATGTCTTTTCCTTGTTTACCTTTTCATGCAGCTCTTACTTCTTGAATTTGAATGTCAAATTTTCTATTCAACTCCAGGTCATTATACTCAGTTTTTCTGGGTAGGTGATTCTTGGTTTTAAACCTAGCTCCTTTCATCTCCAGAATATCATATTCCAAGCCCTTTGCTCCCTTAGAGTAGAACCTGTTAGATCCTGTGTTTTCCTGATTGTGTTTCCACAATATTCAAATTTTTTCTTCTTGGCTGCTTGTAATATTTTCTCCTTGATCTGGGAACTCCAGAACCTGCATATAATATTCCTAAGAATTTTCTTTTTGGGATCTTTTTCAAGAGGTGATCAGTGGATTCTTTCCATTTCTATTTTTCCCTCTGGTTCTAAAATATCAGGGAAATTTTCCTTGAGAATTTCTTGAAGGATGATTTCTAGGTTCTTTTTTTTTTGACCATGCCTTTCAGGTAATCCAATAATTTTAAAATTATCTTTTCTGGATCTATTTTCCAGATCAGTGGTTTTTCCAGTGAGATATTTCACATTGCCTTCTATTTTTTCATTTGTTTGGATGTGTTTAATAGTATCTTGATTTCTCATAAAGTCATTAACCTCCATTTCCTCCAGCCTAATTCTGAAGGAATTATTCTCTTCAGTGAACTTTTGAAATTCTTTTTCCATCTGGCAAATTCAACTTTTTAAGGCATTCTTCTCCTCATTGGCTTTTTGGTACTCTTTGGCCATTTGAATTAGTCTATTGTTTAAGGTGTTATTTTCTTCAAGCAGGTTGTTGGCTCTCTTTTCATGATTTTCTCATATCATTCTCATTTCTCTTCTCAGTTTTTCCTCCACTTCTCTTACTTGATTTTCAAAATCTTTCTTGAGCCCCTTCATAGCCTGTAACCAATTCATGTTTTTCTTGGAAGTTTTTGGTGCAGGAGTTCTGACTTCATTGTCTTCCTCCTGTTAAGTGATTTGATCCTTTTTGTCCCTCCAAAAAGAACCTAAAGTTGGATTGCTGTCCTTCCTTTGCTTCCTTTGCTTGCCCATGTTGCCAGTCAATTACTTGTCTTTTGAGCTCTTTGCAACAGTAGAACTCTGCTTCCAGAGAGGAGAGCTTTGTCCCAAATTGCTGGGGTTTTCACAGCTGCTAGAGCTTTTTGGAGGCCTCTATCTCTATAGCTCCCACACATTCCAGCTCACTGGTCACACACCTCAGGACCCTCACCCAAGACCACAATCCACATCCAGGCAGGTTAAGGCAAGAGTGGTTACTCTCTGAATGGTTGCTTGGTTCCCTACAATCTGCATGCCAGGAGCTCTGAAGCAGCCATGTGGAGGTGGCTGTACAGCTGCCATGGCTCCTATTCTTCTCACTCTGGGAGCAGATTCTGGACCACGCTCTGTGGCCCCCAGTTCCAACTGAGTTCTATACTGACCTTTTACTTTATCCTTGGCATTTATGGGTTGATATTTCTGGAAACTGCCATAGGTGCTGGTGATACAGTCTGCCAAGGTCCACTCCAGGTGCTGCTGGTTGGGGCTACCCTGCAGCTAAAACTGTGGTCTCAAGTGGGGCTGGGCTTAGCTCCCAGCATGCTTCAATGGACCCTTCATGTCCACCTGCTGGGATGCCTTTGGCAGGAAATTTGTTTCTCTCTGTCATTTTTTGGGTTCTGTAGCTCTAAAATTTGTTTATAGTCATATTTTATAGGAATTTGAGGTGGTTATGGGTGGAGCTCATAGAGTTTTCCTGCTTCTACACTGCCATTTTGGCTCTGCTCTCCTCCCCCTCCAAGCTCAATTTCTGTGACCTGATCATTTTCAAATACTAATAAGGTATGGTTTCTGCTAGAAGTAACAAGCTGGATAAAGCGCTGGGCCCTGAATTAGGAAGACCCAAATTCAAATGTGACTTCAGAGACTATGTCTATGGCCCTGGAAAAGTTGTTTAATTTCTGTCTGTTTCTCTTTTCTCAGTTGTAAAATGTGGATAAGAATCACATATAACTCTCGGGGTTGTTATATGGATCAAATGGGGTCTTATTTGTAAAATGCCTAATACTAAGCCTGACACATAGTAAGTGTGTTTCCTTCCTTCCTCCCTACAACCACTTTTCTGATGTCTCATAGTAGTAGGTGAGTACTCATGAGTACTATAAAGCTATATGAGAAGAATATAGACTCTGACCTCTCCTACTAAGCAGAAAAGGCTAAGCGTATAAAGTATGAAATTATATTTCTGTTGTCCAAGGAATAACTTAGAGAACTTCTGAATGGCAAATACAAATCAGTGTTGGAATAACAGATTTTTTCTGCCACCAAAGTAACTTGCAAGCTCCACCAGACAAGTGGCAGAGGAGTTAACATGTCTGTTGGTGGAGAGTTGTCCTACACAGACAAAATCATAAATTCTTGAAATATTGAAGCCTGTTCCATCCCATGCATTCTAGAGACAATACTCAGCATCACCATAGACTGTGAACATTCTCAAGGCAGAACACAGCTTTAGATCTAACCTGTTTACTTCTATAAGTTACCTTGTCACAGTACACATTTCAGGAGTAGCATTTGCTTTTCTCTGTCACATACTGTGGTCAAATAGGGTAGTGTCCTTATTTATGGATTTGGTAGACACACCCTACATGATGTAACTTGAAGAAAGTAGGAAAGAGGACTCTACTCCAGATGTCATTCCCAATAGCCTTTCATTGATATCTTAAATTCCCCATACGAGTCAAAACATTGCTTAGTTCAGACACTGTAATGCCTTCCTATTTAGTTATTTTAAACAAAAAAATCGCTCATCTTTATAAATAGCTCATAATGGAAAGAAGTCAATATTTCCCTTCCCACTATCATGGAAACCAATATGTTAATATAGAGTAACAATAGCTGTATCACTAAGTAACCAGCATCTAAGTAGGAATCTCTTCTTATGAAGTAATCAGAGCATAGTTTAAATTGCTAGCAGCACACTTTGCACATAGTAGTTACTCAGTAAACATTTATTGGACAAATACAGCTACTGAATTTTCAAACGCTTGCAAGGTAGAAATGGGAGTGATTTATTTCATTCCAGTTTTTGGAATCCTTGTGCCTGTGGTCAGCATGAAAGCACAGACCTCCAGGAAAATGAATGAGCCAGTATATATTTAAGGAATAGGCTCCTTTTTGCTAATCTTGATTGCTCTGTATTTCCATGTTTACGTAGTATGTTATTTAGGGGATTTTTAATATATCTACTCAAGACGAGAGGCTTTTACGAATATCATTAAATACACAGTAATCTATTCATTATCTTAATTATTTGCCATGGAATGCAAATTATAGTCAGAAGCTGCTCAATCAATGTATTTTTGGAAAAGTCATGCCGGGAATCAACATTAAACAAGTATTTGCTTTCAATTAGGAATGTGTGACTTTCTTCATCCTATCATTTGAAAATATAATTTGTACACTAATTGTAAATTGCAAAGTCATCTTGTCGTTAGACTGCTTGGTGGTCTTTTATTTATTTTTTTATTTTAATTTGCCATTTCATCTCTAGATGGTGCTCTAAGTACCTGTATTGAGGCCAGCATTCTTCGCAGTTTCAATATACATCCAGAGAATGAACAGTGTGAAAAAAAAATCCACGAGATTCAAGAAAATGATAATAGAAAAAAAAAGCTCAGCCCTTTTTGCTTTAAACCTTATGTTGTCACGTGATTATACCCAAGACAATTTTTGAGTGCTCTCTTTATTAGAAATAAGAAACATCCAAATACGTTAACTTTTTTTCTAAATTTCATTTGCATTTTGTTTAGTTCTGCTCACAGAATGAAGTCATAGTCTAATAAAAGGCTTTTTTAGTTACTCACATTAAAAGGAAAAAAATGAAAATAAATCTGAACCCAAAAGTAGATCAGGGCATGACTATGTGTAGTAAATGGATGGACAGAGGCATTAGTGATCGATGTCATCTGTCTAAATGAGCACTGTGAGTTTCTACACAAGTGATTCCATTGCATTAATTGTAATGATGGCCAAAATGAATATCTTAGCTTGGTCATATGCTGGTTAACATACACTTTGTAGGTCTGCATTACTTCCTTTCAGCTCACTGATCTATTTTGGTAATTAAATTACTGCCTCAGTAACTTCTGAAATCTTTGAAAATAGAATCAGAATGTAAACTCAGAGAAAGATATAGATAGACTATAGTTTAAATGGAGACTGAAGCAAAACACACTATCGTTCTCTTTCATGTCTGGTTTTGCTTTTTTCTTTCTTTTCCCAGTGATCACTCATTGGTTACAACCCTTCTATATAACCAAACTATTGTACAATGTGAAAGTATTTGCAGATCCTATACATGATCGAACGCCACCATGGGGCGGGGGGGAAGGGAAGGGAGAAAATCTGAAACTCAGGTGAATGTGGAACCGAATCTTGTAAATTAAAAGTAAATAAACAAGTCATTTAAAAGAAAAAAAAATGAAATAGAATCAGAGCAATAGACAATGTCTTTACAACTCTGAAATAATCTAAGAAAAAATGAAAAGATTTAATCAGATTGATTATTTGACCAGATAGTCATGGAACTCTGACATGATAGAATTCAGCATGCTCTTTTTTTTTTTTTAACGAAATTCAGTCAAATTGAAAACAGGTATAAACATAATTTAAACATAGTTGTCCAGATTGCCAGAAAAGTATAAGCTTATATAGTTTACTCATTGACATAATCGTACTCCTCCTAAGGTAACAAGGCAGTCTCTATAACATGCTTTTTATCAGAAAAAAAAAATTAAGAGTTTTAAGAAATCAACTTTACGTTTTCATCCTACATTGAAATTTTCATGCATCAGCTCTACGATAGACAATATTGAAAAATAGGAGATTTATCTTTAGCATCCATTCATCTCTCTTTTCCAGTATCCTTGACATCCCTTTGATCCTCCCCACTACTTCATCTAAACACAGTCAGACATTCACTACCTTCAAACTTCCCCTTGTCTGTTAAGGAATCTCTTATTTTGTCCACAATTTTGATGATTGACCAATGCTTACGAAGTACATCAGAATGTATATCTTTGAGATTATTATGAACCCCTCCATTACTCTCCCTATATTACATGCTAATGGGTTACTAAAGTGAATACATCTTTGCTAATATCTATTTCCTGGGTTTCATCCTTTAATGAAGCTTGAGAGTTATAAAAATATGGGAAGTATTGGAACCATAATAAATCATTTTGCTACCCAAGACCAATAAAATGGGAGAGATTCAGGTGGAGGTGAAGTGATATAGCTAATCAGGAACTTGAGAATGAGTTATCAAAGGTCACACTGTAAATTAGTGATAGAAGTAGAAATATAATATAGGTCTTCTGACTATCAGTTCGGTGATTTGCCCTTGTCACCAGAACTGTCAAATATGTGACTCACAACACTTTCAGTCATGACCCAAATCAGATAAAACTTTAATTTCTATCTGATTTTAGTGTGTTGACACATCAATAAAAAATAAACATATGAGCATGTGTGTTTTTTTGTAAGTCAATATGACACCTATAGGGATCCTTACATACATTTTAGTGGCCCCATTTTTATTTCAGTTTGTCACTACTTCATTTATACCATTCTGCTTCCCAGAGAACAGTATAAAGGGTAGATCTAAACAGGTACCTTTGTTGTCACTAGCAAGAACTTTTAAATTGGAGAGAGGGATGATGACCTTCCCAGCAATCTTTGAATTCTATCACACTGGTGATCACTACCTTTCTTAAGTATAAGACCACTCCTGACAGAACCTTTGCTAGCAGTTGCTAAGGGTAAGTCAGTTGATTATGGAATGTGGAGAAGAATGGGTCATGAAGAAATTCCAGAAAAGTATGACCCAGCAGGTTAGAAAATGATTTCTTGCCCTTTCATTTTAACCCATTTTTCTTGCTAACTATAAGTAGTTACTGAGTCTTGTGTACAGAAAATCAACCTTGGAGTCAGGAAGATCAGTTTAAGTATTATAAATTATATATACCATCTCTGTAGCCCTGAGCAAATCATTTAAACTCTTCCTAATCCTCTAAACAATTCTAAAATTAGAAATTGTGGTCCAGCTTCCAATCTGTATTAATTGAAGGAGTTTCTTAATCAGGAATTCCCCGTACAAATGACAACACAGGACCATTAAATCATCATTATCATTAACAGCAACAGTAACAGCAAAAACAAAAAACAAATTAAAACGAAACAACAAGTACAACCCTCCAATTGGGCACTAACCTACATTTCTGTTTTGTTTTGTTTGCTTTGTTTTTTTTTTGTTGTTGTTGTTTTTGTTTTCCTATGGAAGAAGCATGAGTAATGGCAATATCCACTAAATTTTGTGTCCTGGAGAACAGTTCAGCTCGCCGTAACTTAGTTGTGGTGAGCAGAAAAGGAATAGAATCTAATGTTCTTTGGGTTAACAATACCTGCCCTGTCCCTTTGGAGCTTTTGCTAGGTCTGCAGTTGCTTTTACTCCAAGCTTTACGTAATAAAATGTACGAATGCAAGCACAACCAAGAAAAAAAAAATTCTTCCAGAGGCACAGATAAGAAAGGCTCTGCCAAGGGTCAGCCTAAACACCTATGTATACACAATCATTCAATTAATCAACCAATCAACCAAACCAACCAGCCTTTTTAAAGCACCTATGTGCCAAGCACTAATATGCCAAGCACTATGTTGAATGCTAAAGTTACAAAGGTAATAATAAAATAGTCCCTGCTACCAAGAAGCTGACATTTCATTGAAAGAAATAAGAGGTATACATATCCACGGTAGGTGGAGTTGGTTACATAACAATGATTGAACATCTCCAGGATACCTGCCTATGAGAGAATTTGCTCCCAACATAAATACCTATATTTCCCTCTTAAAAATCTTTTTTGATGAATGTCTTAAAAGGGTTAATATTGTAGAAATACTAAATTCCTTGAAGTTTTAAGTAGAAGCCTCTGCTTTTCTGATTTTGCAAAGGGTTCCATTTTGTGCTTGGCTCCATCAGCTGCAGAGGTAATCATAGGCTTGACCAAATCATTTATGTTGTTTATTAGCCCATTGAGCATCCCCTGGCATGAAACCCCTCATTTCTGACAATAAATTAGCTAATATGCTATTGCTTATATAGAAATGGAAATTCAGGCACTGTGACAATGGTGGTTGAAATATTTGTAGGACTAGGACCATTAAAAAAAATCTTTCAGGATCCCTCAGACACACATTCACTGCCTGCTCATGAGAACAGCTCTGCCCCTCAAGCTCATAGCCTTGTCATTGCAGGGTTCGACTCTCTACTTGTTGATCCTGTCTTTCACTCTCCTTTTGTTTCCTCTTAATGCCACTGCTCCTACTTGCCCTTTCTTTTATTAATTCCCACATTAATGAATATAAAATAGGAGGCAGTAGCTTAAAATAGAAAGAAAAGGGGAAGAGACAGTGGAAAAAAATTCTGTTTTCATCCCCTTATTTCCATAAAAAAAGGACAACTCTTGTGCCCCATTTCTCTTTCTCTCTGGCCCTCTCCATGTGACATTAATTTGGTAATGGTTTCTAACAAGAAAACTAATCTCTACTAATGTGTATGTGTGACAAGTCTATATTTTCCCTGTCTTCTAATTGGAAACACAGGTGGCTCCTTCATTTCATATATTCATGTCTTTAAAACACTATGGAGCATTGAACCAATTACCTGGATTATTCAGACAGTAAATTTATTTTTGCTTTAAATTCTCTACTTAGGTCTAGAATTTAGTCCTTAAGCATTTATGCATTTAGGATAAGTATTTTTATATTGAAAACATAAACATGACAACTAAGTGATAAGCTCCATGAAGGCAGGATCAAAGGATCTGTGATGTTTCTAAACTTGGTATTTCAGCACCCTGAACAAGGCATTAAGAATAACTCACATTTCTAAAGCACATTAGAGTCGACAGATTTTCTTTGTAACAATCTTATAACATATGTAGTTTAAGTATTCTTCTTCTGATATTACATGTGGGGAAGTGAGCACACAGATGTAATGGTAGTCTAAGGGTTACATGACCAGTAAAGGCTAAACCTGGGAAGTGAACCCAGTTATTTCAAATCCATATCGTCTCTACTTCCAACTCTACCATACTGGCCTAAAAATGTTGGGTGAATTCATTTCAGGTGAGCAGAAAAAGGCAAATAGGACATCAACATTTTCATTAACTTAGTTACAAAACCAAATCCAACATTTAGTAAAGCTAATAAAATAAAGTATGATTGCAGTTATGATTCATGTGTTTCTTCAGGAAGCTAACAGCCAAATTTTTCCCTATATCATTTGAAATTAAAATCTTGTTATTAAAGATATAGGGCATATATTCTACTATATCTGGGGAGATTTGAAATCAAGAAAAAATGAATTTTCCTATTAATAACAAAACTAAGTCACATATTTATATATACATATAAACATACATGCACATATTTGCACACACATATATACACACACATATACAAATATATAAAGACCACAAAACATTTATTCTAGTTATTTCCTCTGGTTAAGTGGCCAAACCAGGTTGCTGTATAATCTGATCTATTTTAAAGTGATTAGCTATTAACATGATCAAAACCACAAAACAACCATAAACCAGTTTGATGACTGAGTATGCAGACTTTAGTAAAGTACATATGATTTTTTGATAGGGAGAAATGAAGGTGTATCTTGTTGATAAGTTTTCTGTTAATCATAGCTCCTAGTAAAATGTGATATTTTTTAATTTACCTAGGCAAGTATTATTATCATGTTCAAGTTATTAGTAGGTATATCACAGAGGCTATATGATTTTTCTTTGCCTATACGCTTTTATTATATTTAGTAAAATGAATCATCCTGGTATTTGCTTCTTTAGGTATTTTCTATCCCTCTTGGAAACTCTTCTTCAGTTCTTAGAAAAATGTATTGTACAAAAGTCCCATTGAAAAATGATTGTGTGAACATGGTTATGCTTGTAGTATTTTACTATGATTACTAGAAACTATGTCAAAGTCTTTTGGTAAATACTCTATGAAAAATGCTAGAGGCACTGGCTGTAGAACAGATTTTGCTGGCAAAATTATCTTAAAATAATCCCATCTACAATGGACAATGAAACCATTTTCAAAACCATTTGATTTTCCTAAAACTACACTGGAATTTGGGAGAGGGAGAGACAGAAAGGGAAAGGGAAGGGAAGGAAAAAGAATGGGGGAGGAGAAGAGGAAAGAAAGGGAGAGAGAAAGAAGGGGGAAGGGAGAGAAGAGGAGAGAAGAAAGGGTGGGAGAGGAGAAGGAAGAGGGTGAGGGAAAGAGAGATGGAGAATGCTGAGATTATTATTCAGTGTGGTAGAGCAGAAAGAAGATAGGATAGGGAATCACTAGAACTGTGTTCTTAGTTCGGGATCGTGATGGCAAATGTCTAACAACTATGTTTCTTAGGGGGAAAAACTTAGGCAGTTCACACTTTTAAATTAAATCTTCATTCTTAATGTTTCCTCCATCCCATTCTTCAGCCTAGAAAATCAACTAAATAATAAATTCATCTCTGTTAAGAATAAATTAATCTCTGTAGCATTTACAAATTCCCAAGGTGCAAATGATGATACTGAAAATTTAATAATCAACTCTTAAAAGCTGGTTTGAGCTGGGTTCAGCACATCCCTGAATGAGGTACTGTCTGTCTACGATTTTATGCAAACTTAGCCTTTCTCATGTCCAGCATCCTTCTTTTTCATATAATTCTATTACATTACTCATCTACTATATAGGGTAACTTTGAAAACCTATTAAAATAAAGAATGTGACGGTATTTTTAAAAGTGTAAAGCATTCTATAAATATATGTTGTACATCTCATACTCACTATTCAAATAAATCTGTAATCTCATCATTACGGATAATTCCTTCAATGATGCAGATTATAATCCATGCATGTCTGCCTGTCCTATGTAACTTTTCTGTTCATGTCTTTCAAAGAGAGAAGTCATACTCTTTCTCACTGTCTCTGTCAACTGCCCCCACCCCCAACCCTAAGGAGCAGGAAAGAAAATCATTTAAAGCTTATGTTTGGCTGCTGTGTAGGGTATCCCCACAAGGGATGAAAAGGGTAATCAATGTACAACATCAATGAGGTAGAGATCACAGTTTTATTTCCTTCACTACAAAAAGAATGTTTAGAAAACAAAGGACATACAGTACACATTGTCTAATTCTTAAAAAAATAATGCAGTAATCTTATAAATGTTATTGTCATCTCCTAGAAGGTTATATTTAAAACAAACAAAAACAAAACAGTAAGAGTGCTGAGAAGGTATTTCAATTTTACCTTCATTTTATTCTTTAGGAACAACTTTTTCAGGTCCATTTTTTTCTGGCATACCAGGTCAAGATTTAGCTTCATGTGTTTTGGGTGGTCTTTTCTTAATGTACCTATAGTGATGAACACTTTGCACAGAGAATCTAGTACTGACAGAAGTGTCCAAGAGCTCCCAGCATCCTGAGGCGACCGTTCTGGGAAAGCCCGTTTCACATGATCACTGATCTATGCCTAAGGAAAAACATTGCTTAAATATGGAAAGTCTTTAAATTGGACTGAACATTGGATATGAGACCATACTCTACTAGCAGGGATAGAATGTCAGACGGTTGATGCTTTCTTCTCTTGCTGCCTCTTGCCCTATATGTATCTACTATCCATGATTGCTATTTGCCCTTGGCTCTTCACCTGAGGAACAGTTGTCCTACTCATCTCATACTGGATCTGTGACTCAACTCAGGAGTTTGAGTGACAGAGGTATCAGTTTGTACTTGTACCTCCTGTTAAGCCTTTTTGTGGTTTGATCTGGGATGTTTTCTTTTCTCTCTCTAGTGTATAGCCATAGTCACATGTTCAATATTGCATTGGGAAAGGTTTTGCACTCATACTCCTGGCTAGACTCATTCCTAGCATCAAGAGCTCTCTTTTTGTCTCTATGTAGTAATGGGCTGGAAAAAGAAAATAGCTCGCTTGATCCTTTCTCTCTTTCCCTTCCTCTCATTCCAGATTTCTGCATGAAGAATTAGTTTCTTGAACTTTCTAGGTCTTTGAGTAACAGATGTTAAGGGGACTGGGATTACACCATCATTTTCTCTCTTTATCCCACACTATTTATTTATTAAATTTAACATGGTAGTAACAAAATTGCCCTAATTGTGCCTTTTTATAACCTTTATTTTTCTACACTTATATTAATGCTTTATTGATATCTTATAATTTTTATATCTTTATCATTACCTAGTAAACCATAACCACCAACCCCTCAAAAAACAATAAAAACCATGATTTTTAAATAAGTAAATTCAGATAAAAAAAAATCAATACATTAGGTTCATCTGAAGATACACTTTTATTATGTATCACCGGTCCGTTGTAGCAGCAAGCACCCTAGCATACCCAGGATGGTTGCTGGCACAGGTTCTTAGATTTGCTTTTCTAAAGGAAAGCAGCTCAAAATGGGTTAAGAATCTTACTTGAATCAAGCATATATCATTTACCTAGTTCAGGGGGAAAAGTCAGAACCGTGAATTTCAGAGAATACAAACAGAAGTTACAAGCAGACAGAGAAACAGATCAGCAGAGAGGGCTTCTAGCTGTCTGACCATCACATACCTACCTAGTTAATTACCAGAGAGGGAAACACCAACATCGGGATTTTCAAAGCTGGGGGCTAGGGGGAGGGCTCAATGACTGTCCAGAGTCTCATCAGGCCAAATCACACAACTCTTCTCAAAGTGAGCCCCAAAGCAAAATCTCACATCAGGGTATAATAACCTTCTCCTGGATCAGAGAATGTCACAACCCTCTTGACCCAGTGCCCAATCACAAAGTAATAAGTTTTGGGCATTCCTGAAAAACAAGTTTCTTGCCACAGGCTCCATGTGATCACATTCAGCCTATTAGGGGGTAGAGTACATTTTCAAATCAGGGAAGATTCTCAGAGTCAACTTAAGCCTATCAAAGGGCCAAGGGGTAAGGAAGATCTTCAGATTTCCTTTCCCATAATTTCCAGAGCTTTGGAAAGATGTGTGCCAGGAATACCCATAGAACTAGGCAAAGAACTGGCAGGAGTGTGCAGGAGAGGCTGGGTCCTGCTAACAAGTTATCACCTTATGTGTAAAAGTAGAGATAAGCTGCTAGAGGAAAAAGCTCAGATGCCTAGGGAGTTGGCTGGTTTACCTGACGATTCTTCTGAGCCACAGCATTCAGAAGAGCAAACTGGAGGGTCTGAAGTGGTGGAAGAACAAGCTACTATTCATGTAGCTAAAAGGAAGCAAACAAATAGCAAAAAGAATGTTCATGCAGCTTTTGTACAGGCTGGGCAGGCTTTCATCAAGAGTTGCCAGGACAATGTGTGTGAGGAGAATGAAACAATGTTAAATGAGGAGTCTTCTATTGCAGAAGTTCTCTCCATATGAAGAAGAAGACAGGAGAACTGCCAGGGCCAAACAGAGTCCAGGGAGATAATTTAGGATTTCACTCAAAAGGAGGTTACTGATATATTGAGTAGATTCACCCAAAGAATGGGAGAGTCTTTAGTGTCTTAGATAGTAAGGATCACTGATGAAGGTGCTGGAGGAATAACATTAGACAGTGTGGATTGCTTAAAATTCATAAGCATCAGTCAGAATCCTTTTGTACACCAAGCTTTTAGGGATCATCATGTGCGAGGAGGCCTCAACAGAACTAATCCATTAACTTTAGCTACAGAGGGATGCAAAAAGCTTCCTATTAACTCTATGTGACCTGATGGAGACAGACCCTGGTACTCACTTAGAGGCTGTATGACAAAGCTAAGGGAGGAGGTAATGAAAACTGCTATCATGCTTGGGAATGCAAATGCATATCATGATACCCCCCCTAGGAGTTCCTCATAGAAATATCATAGTGAAGATGGCTTCTCCTGCTTATAAGCACCTAATTCTGACTCTATTAATTGGGGAAATAGGGCACACTCTTTCAGAGGTACTGGATAAGATTTCACAATTAAGTGACTTAGGGGAATGGGGAAAAGATAAATTTCCTCCTGAAAGAAGAGTAAATAGCCAGAGGATTCAAAGACAAAATAAATTGACAAGAAGAGAACTGTTGACTGTTCTATTGAGAGTATGGGTGCATTTTAGTAGAATAGATGGTATTCCAACTGAAGAGCTGCATAAGATGTACCAAGAAAAGGTACTTTACATTAGAATGAATAGGAAATCTGGAACCACCCCTGCAGGTACTCCTGAATATCCAAATTTGCCATACCTTCAGGGAGAATAGGAAATAGGCTGAGCCCCAGCCAAGATTAAAGAGATATACAGAGGAGATTGCAGACCCCATATTGGTTTAACAAAATATTGAAAGAATGGATCAACTGCTGTAACTAGGGCATTGCTCAATACAGAGGATAAGGCCACACATCTATGGAAACCTTGATAAATTTAAACATGGAACTCTGATTACCATCACAGGGCTGGGAGCGGCTGAAATATCAGCCAGACAACTTAAAATAACAATGAAAATTGGGCAATTAGCTGAGAAAGAATATACTGTGGTTGTTGTACCCATTCCTGAATACATCACTGGAATAGATGTATTGAGAGGCATGACTCTGAATTTACCTGAAGGAAGATACCAATTTGCTGTAAGGAAAATAGGAATTAATGCAGTTTTAGTAGGAAAAATAAAAATCGACCCAGTCACTTTACCTGAACCTTCTGAAGAACTTACTTTAAAGCAGCATTGTGTGCCAGGTGGGCAAGATGAAGTTACCACTACTATAAAGGAATATGTTGAAGCAGGAATGTTAGTCCCTACAACCACAAGATGGAATATTCCTGTCTGTCCAGTATGAAAATCACATGGGACATGGAGAATGACCGTGAATTATGGACAATTGAATAAGGTGACTCCTCCTTTGTATGCTGCTGTTCCAGATAACATCACCTTAATAGAAAGGATTCGGAAATATGATGGGACTTGGTATGCAGTTATTGACTTGGCGAATGCCTTCTTCACCATCCCAATAGACCCTAAACAATGGTGCCAGTTTGCTTTCACTTGGCAGGGTAGACAGTATACTTTCACCCACTTGCCACAAGGTATAATGCCATGCACCAGCAGATTCCCAAAAGAATGCTACTGTGAACAGCTTTTAGAGTTTGGATTACACAATATAGTGAACACTCTGTTTATTCCATTACAAATAAAAGCCAACATTCACAAAATAATGTTCACAACATTACATCTTATCACAGAAAATGGCCACACAGTTTTCACTACAGTGGCCACAATATTTAGAACAAGGAGCAAAAGAATAATCATTTGGTTTCCCTAAAGGGGAAACCCTCCTTACTTAATCATTCAGTCAATTCACAATACAATACTCAAACTTCCACTCATAGGGCAACTCAATACTTAATCATTCAATCAATTCACAATAGAATAATCCAACTTCCACTCATGAGGCAACCATTAACTTAGTCACTAATCTAGAGTCACAATTACTAAATATCATTAATCACAAATACAGTCACTAGTAAACCACACAAACCTTCCACACCTCAGTGTCCAGAAAAACCTCAATTTCATCCAAGGGTTGGCTTTTTCTTCATCTTGATTCTGGGTGGTCTCTCTGATTCCCTGGATTCCCTTCCATGGTCCTGGCTCCCTCCTGAATACACCAAACAGTCATCTGGATTCAGAAGCAGACAGCTACAAGGCCCTTGTCCTGTCCTCAGAGGTAGATAGCTCCCAGGTCTTTATCCAGTCCTCAGGGCAGTCCCTGGCGCACACTGAAGTTCACAGGGTCCAGCACATCTCAAACTCTTCACCACTTCTCTTGCCTGGAACTCAAGGATCAGTCAGGCCACGAACAAACAAAGTCTTATCCCAGTCATGCTTCTTCAGTCCTCCAGCACTTCAGCTGTTTCTGGGACCCAGAAGGAATATCAGCTTTCCAAGCAAGCTCACTCAGCCTTTCAGGAGGCCTTCCAGGCAAGCCCTCTCAGCCTTCCAGATGGCCTTCCAGGCAAGCCCTCTCAGTCTTCCAGGTGGCCTTCACCAGTTTCTGGTCTCAGGAAAACTCCATCTCAGTTCTCAGTCAGCTTCCAGATGCTGGGAGAGAAACTCTCTCTCTCTCTCTCTCTCTCTCTCTCTCTCTCTCTTTCTCTCTCTCTCTGTCTCTCTCTCTCTCTCTTTTTCTCTCTCTCAGCTGGCTCCAGTCTCCACAATTCTATCTCCACCAAGAGCAACATTCCAATTCTGTCTCTCTGTCTCTGGAATTCTTGCTTATATACACACACTGGCCTCCTGTCTCAGCCAATCCCCTTCTTCCATGGCAACAGGGGGTTTCATGCCTTCTCAACAGTGGGACGGAGTTTCCACCTTCCATACTTAGCCGAAGGTACTAAGTGCTAAGTATCTGCTAAACTGATGGCTATTATACAAGGATACCTGCATAGCCCCAATATTTGTCACAGGACTGTGGCTGAACAGTTGGATGTATTAAAGCTGTCTGGTATACTGCTTACCCACTACATTGGTTATATCATGATAAAGGGAAAAGATGCAAAAGAAGTGGAGAGGAGTTTGACCCTTCTAATTGAGCATAAGAAAAGTAAAGGGTGGGAAATTAACCTTGCAAAGTTTCAAGGACCAGCTCAAAATGTAAAATTTTGGGGTATACGATGGAACAAGGGACTACAAGAGATTCTTCCACAAGCCCTACAAAAGATTCAGAATTTTCCCACCCCTACCAATAAGAAAGAGGCCTAAAAGTTCATAGGATTGTTTGGATACTAGAGGCACCACATTCCACATTTGGGGCAGATTTTGAAACCTTTATTATAAAGTCATTGGAAGAAATATGAATTCAATTGGGGACTTGAACAGAGTAAAGCTTTTGAAGAAGTCAAGGCTGCTATACAATTAGCCCTAGATTTATGGCTTATGCAAAATGCCCTAATGGAATTACAAGTGACTGTATAAGATGATTTTGCAAACTAGAATTTATATCAGAAACAACATAGCTGAAATCTACCTTTAGGATTTTGGTCTAGGAAATTTCTTCACCTGGAGTTCAATATATACCTTTTGAAAAGTGGTTATTAGCTGCATATTGGGCTTTGGTAGAGACTAAACAACTGAGTCTGGGCCATGAAGTGATATTAAGACCTGGAATCCCAATTATAACCTGGGTAATGAGTATCCCACCTTCTCACAGAATTGGACATGACCAAGAGGGTAGTATAATCAAATGGAATTGGTATATTCAAAATAGAGCGAAAACAGGCAAAAGCAATTAACCATGCTCTACATGAATCTGTAGCAAACATAGAAACTGAGGGGAATGACAAACCCCCTGAGCCAAAGGAATGCTTGGTACAGTGCTCTGTTAAATGGAATGAGGGGTATGATGAATTAACTGAAGAACAAAAGAGACATACATGGTTTACTGATGGGACAGAGAAATATTTGGGCCAAAAAAGACATTGGAAAGCAGTAACCTATAATTCATGTACTAGAAGGACTGTGGAAAGTACTGGCATAGGTGGAAGTGGTCAAAATGCTTAACTTATGGCAATACATCAATCCATCAAAACAGAACAAGGGGGACAGTGTCATATATTCACTGATTCATGGGCGGTAGCTAATGGGTTAGCTAAATGGATGCCAATGTGGAAAAATCAAAATTGGGAAATTCATGGCAAACAAGTCTGGGGCAAAGAATTATGGGAAGATATCTGGAACATGTCTTTGGTGACTGACTTATTAGCTTTTCATGTAGATGCTCACATGGCCCTCACCACAGCAGAATGTGAGTACAATGCTCATGCTGATCGCCTGGCAAAGATTGCTACTGAACATATTGTCCCTACTTTGACAACAACTGATGATCTGATATTAGCAAAATGGGTCCACCAAACAGCCAGCCATTTGGGGGTCCAGGCCACATACGAGTGGGCACAAGATTGATGTATTTGTCTCTCTCATTCACTGTTAAAACAGATAGCAGAAGAACGTCATATTTGTCATTTGGAAAAGGAGTGAACTGTTCCTCAGGTAGTGACAGGAGAAATAGCAAGAGGAAAGATCCTGGCCCAAATCTGGCAAATAGATTATATTCTTCCACTACCACAAGATTAAGAATGCAGATTTATATGTATTTGTGTTGACACCTATTCAGGGGTATTAGTGGCTTGTCCTTATAAGAATACAACCCAGAAAAACACCAGTAAAACTCTGGATGTCATAAGTCTATATTATGTAACCCCAATGCAGATTCAAAGTGACAATGGGTCACATTTCAAAGGTAATGAAATGAAGAGGTATTATATACTAAACAATATAGAATGGATACATCATATTCTATATTATTCACAAGCATCTGGGTTAATTGAAAGAATGAATGGGTTATTGGAAGAAGAGTTAAAGAAGTTAAGTTTCCAATAATTTATATCAACATTGGAAGGATAATTTGTTCATAGATTTACATAATTTGAATAATAGACCATTGGGATGAAGTACACCTGTAGCCAGAATGATGACTCCAAATCTGCAAATTAGAAAACAATAAACACATAAGATATCAAATATTCAGTATTATACTTTGAGGCCAGATGCCCCAGCACCGTACCCAGGAACACCCGGTTCGGTGGGTATGATTTTCATTATTTAGAGGACTTTGAGTTGGACAGAAGAGAAATAAGAAAAATCTCCACTGGAATATGCATAAGAATCCCTAAAAATCACTTTGGACAGATTTTACCCAAATCAGGATTAGCAGCTCAAGGAATACATGTATTGGCTGGAGTAATAGATTCTAATTATCAAGGAGAAATTGTTGTGGCATTCCATAATTTAGGTGAAGGGCCCATAAAGATTCATAAAAATGATAGGATAGTTCAAGTGATTATCATTCCTTGTAAAACAAAACAATGCCAGTTGTAAAAACTGACCCTCCTTCCAAAATAACTATCAGAGGAACTGAAGAGTTTAGTTCTACTGAGAGAATAAAATTGGGAGCTAAAATATGGGTAAAAAGGAAGCCAGATGATATTCTAAAGGCTACAGAGATTATAGCACATGGGTGGGATAACACTGTCACTATTGTTTATTCAGGAGAAGACGATTACAAAATTGCATGCTTAATTCATATATTCTACCAGGAGTGAGGCTACAACAGTGGGCTCATGGACTCCATTAGCATGGATGATCCTACATCTACCTTATTTCTGGTTATTGTCTTCTTGCTTCTTCTTGGCATTCTGTCTGTTCACCTTGTTAGCTAGATTTGTTTCTGCAGTCTTGGTACCCTCCACTTGTAGATGCCTGATAGCTTAAGCTGGATGCACCCCCCGTCCACAACTTTGACATGTCACCCATGGACCTGGCATCAAGCACATTCCAAATGCTAGCTAAAGAACTGACCTCTCAAATGGGACCCCTTGGGACAGGGACAGCTCTACTTCCAATTTCAGCAGCAAGTACCCATGGAAGGAGAGACTTTGCCCCTTAGCTCAAGATTTTGAGACCCCACTTATTCAGTGGGGGGGAATTATGGGGAGCTTGTACTCAAGCCCCATCCTAAAATATTATTTTCTGTGTTTATTGTGCGTAATCCTTGTTATATTGTTGTAAAATTTTGTTGACACCAGTTACTCCTAAAACTCCTATTAACCTATGTAATGAAATGTATTGTTAATGTATTTTTGCCAAGTAAGGGACATGAAAGATCTTGGAGTTGAATGTAATGATTATGAGGTTTGAAGATCTTCTATGCCCCTTGAACTTGCTGAGATAGCAGGAAGATGTGGGGCAAGAGGAAGCCACAGCCAAGCTAGAACCAATGGTGCAAACTTCTTTTTTTGAGCCAGCCAGAATTTCTGCTAAGGACTCCTGCTGAGGACTGCCAGGGACAGGAACTGGGGGGGAAGGAGGAGGACAAGCTGCCGGGAGCAAGCTGTGTGTATGCTGAGCAGTTGCTGTGAGTGAGGAGAGGAGGATCTTTGCCTGAGGTAACCAGTTCTCTTTTGAAGGCTTGAGAATGTGGGTGTTTGCTACATTAACTGCATGTGCCAATTCCATAAGTACTGTGATAGCTTTGACTTTTGGGACTCAGTTTTCTGGTATTTGAATACATGTTCTAGCTATATCCCTCATGTAGGGAGCTTGCTACATTTTGTGATTAATAACCATATCAGCATATTTATAGTTACTGTAGGCATTGTAAATACTGTGTTGTTGATACATCCATCACCCCTGTAATCAGAGAGAGGTGCTTCATCATCAGTTCTCTGATGTCATGATTGTTCATTGCATGGATTAGAGTTCTATAATCTTTTGTAGTTGTTTTCCCCTACACTATTATGGTCATTTTATAAGTTCTGTTTCCATTCACCTCTCTTCATATCAATTCACAAGTGTTTCCAAGTTTTGTATGAATTCATCAAATATATTTCTCTAGCACAATTATATGTTGTCACATTTATATATCAATTTCTTTAATCATTACCCAAGTCTTTGTTTCTAATTCTTTACTACAACAAAATATGTTGTCCTAAATGCTAACGCAGCTTTTAAGAACCCAGATTTAGCTGTATAGCATATTGACTCATTGGAATAAAACCACAGCTAGTCAAGGGGAATATATGTATGCATGCATGCATATATATATTTGTGTATATATGCAAATATGTATTATGTATACACATATACGCATATATACATATGAGTAAAAATTAAAAATTGTTCAGAGGCAAATGATTGGTAATTGATTAAACTATATACATATTAATAATAATTGTTTTAATGGTTCTACCTCCTCTGATGTAAATGTGATCTAAAGTTCAAGAGATCAGGCTTTTATGGTCATAATCGGATTGACAAAAAAGCAAATGTTTTGATCTGAATATAACTAAATAGAAAGCTTTGATGTTGTTCTTTTTCAGACCAATTATTATTTATTTTCTACAATAAATAATCAAATACAACAACCACCTACTCTAGACCCAGTCTCATTAACAGTGACTTTTTAGGAGGAAAGTAACAGATTATGTTATTTTTACATTGGAAATCTCAGATGTTTGTAGAATACTCATATTAGAGAGAAGTGAACTATAACTTCATTCTATAGAACTCAAATCTCTGCATATAGCTTCAGCTTCATAATTTATACAATCTGAGCCAAGGGTTATAGAACATCGTATTTTCAGGATCATTAATTCTGTTTTTAAAATTTCAGCCCATTGAGGACATTTCCCTAACATCTGCATGTACATTGCCATGCCCTCCAATCATGACCAGCCCCAGGACAATCAGGTGTCATAAACCAGACCTTAGAGCAGGGAGGGAAAGTTACCAATCCAGTGATTGAAATGCTTCTTTCTTTTTTAGTGGGGAAAGCAACAACATGGACAAAATCTGTTTTGTAGGTCATGAACTATATTATATGTATGTATGTATGTATGTATGTATGCATGTATGTATATGTGTGTGTATATATGTATGTATGTATAAGTATATATATGTGTGTATATGTATATATATATATACATATATATGTGTGTGTGTGTGTGTGTGTATATATATATATATATTTATGATCAGGATGTTTAAACAACCATTAATCTCACTTTCTTTACACATTCAAAACAATTTGTGGTATAGTAGAACAGTCACAGGAATAGAAGTTAAAAATGTACATCCTAGTAAGTGCTGTACTACTTCCTACCTCTGTGGTCCTGGTCAGGAACTATAAGAACATGAATAACAGCCCCAAGTAATGGCATTTACTATGGACTCCTTTATGGACCATGAAGTAATTTCTTCACAAAATAAAAACGAAAAAAGAAAAATAAATAAATAAAACTTTGTTATTGTCAGAGCTAGGACTCAATTTTTTTTTCTTTGAATGAGATTCATTGCACTTTTAACGTACTGTGCAATTATGCATAATCTGGATTCCATTCTGGATTCCATCTCTTATATACACATACACATACACATATGCATGTATATATGTGTCTGTATATGTATATATGTATATGTGTGTATGTATATATGTATGTGTATATATGTATATGTGTGTGTGTACACACAGAGACAAACACACACATACATAATCTTATAGGTGACTTAGAAGTTCCTGTCTATATCTGAAGAGTTACAATCCTGTGTTCTCTTATTTTATGAACTTGTGAATTGATTATGGATGGCTTAATTCTTTCTTATTGGTACTCACTTTTGGATACTTTTAAAATTATTTAACTTCAAAACATTGGTGAGGGCATTATAGTTTGCTTGTTTCTTTACATCTTTCAATGGCTTCATATACCCTCACCTTATTGTTTTTGTCTATATTCTCTCATAAATGCTCAGTATACTCACAAGCCTTTTATTCACTCACTGAGGAAACTTCTAGGTTTTTTGACATCATTTTGCCACCCATATAGCACATTGATTGGCAATCTTTTCTCCCTAACTCTTACTACTGCAGAAATTTACATCCTTTTCTGGTCACAGATCTTAAATGACATTGTTTGCTCCAATTCTTTCATGACAATACCTGTTGGTAATATGCTACCTATTTATACCTACCAAATATCTCTCCAATTCCCTTGGTAGAACCAAAACATTTTACCTTTTCCCATTGCATTAAAACATAATTCCAAATTTATAGCATTAGTGGAATGTGTTTTTTAATGATATTTACTATAAGGAAAATCTTGCGGGTTATTGAAAATATTGAACATATCCCCAAATCCTATCTGGCATGCTTCCTTCCAATTATTTCATTCTGCGACCAACTCCTCTGCCATTTGTATTGTTTGACCAACATAGATATATTTTTGGAAAAGCTCGGTGCTCTGTATCACTAATTTATTGTCATAGGATTGGATATCAGGCCTTCTTCTTTCTGTCTCATATAAGAACTCATCTGGTGTGCCACACTCTTTAGTGGTTGTGCAGGGTCTACAATCATCTAGAACTTGATACATATGTTATTGTGTCACCACAAATATTAACATCTAGATGATTTTCTTGTTAATATTCAGTTCCTCTAATAATTGGATCCTGACATGGACACTATTGACCACAGGGGCAAATACCTTTGGTAAGCATATGCATCCTTATCTCATGTTTTGCTTCATATATATTACAAGAGATTCTTTCAACAGTTATCTCTGCTACATTAACTAGGAACATTCTGTGATCTTTATACTTACTTTGCTTACCTCTTGTCAAAAGAACTTTTGAGGCTGCGTTTTATTCTGAATAAAGAAAAATGCTTTTTTTTTTTCATAGTCAACCAGTAAGTAAGGCCAGTATCTCTCATTGCATTCTGGGTCATCTCCAGTCATCTTGACGAATATCTTGTCACTATATCCAGATGGCTCTGGAGAAGAAAGTGAGGCTGGTGACCTTATGCAGCCCTCCCTCACTCAAATCAAGGTCAACTACAAGTCATGTCTTCATTTCCCTGATGCCATAGTCCTCTTTGAAAATGAAGGACAAACACAACCTGTGAGTAGACCAAGCTGCCTGAATGGGAACCCAGATAACTGGGTTCAACTGGTCATCTCATTCTCCCTCTCTCTCTCCTCCTCTCCAAATAAAGGTAAATTTTGATGAGAAGAAGCTGCCCACTTAATTTGGCGTTTACTGACTAGATTTCCTTCCTTCCTCCCTTCTCTTTTCCTCCCTTCCTCCCTTTCTTCCTTTTTCTTTTTTCCTTCCTTCTTTCCTTCCTTCTTTCCTTCCTTCCTTCCTTCCTTCCTTCCTTCCTTCCTTCCTTCCTTTCTTCCCTCCCTCCTTCCCTCCCTCCCTCCCTCCTTCCTTCCTTCCTCCCTCCTTCCCTCCTGTATCAGCAATGCAGTATTCACAATGCCTACAGTAACTATAAATATGCTGATATAGTTATTAATCACAAAATGGAACAGGCTCTCTACATAAGAAATATAGATAGTGCATTCATTTAAATACCAGAAAACTGAGTCCCAAAACCAGAAAGTCAAAGCCAACCCAGTAGCGATGAAGTTGGCACATGTGGTCAAAG
>CM053580.1:88843891-88869667 GCA_028627135.1 Pseudochirops cupreus
TTTCTTTCTTTTGTTCTCAAATCCTTACACCCAATTCACTCTGAAGCTCATGGATTATACCACAATAACTCCCTGTCCAAGCTCTACTTAATGGCTGTATTTTGTGCCCTCTTGCCTTACAGTGAATTTCAGCAGTAACTGTTTCTCCTTGGAACAGCAACCCTTAGAGTCTTCCCCTCCTGGCCTTATTTTTTATTTTTTATTTTTTCTAAATAAAAGGACCATCCCTTAATTTATTTCTTAAAGAGACCAATCCTGAATGGGCATTACCTCACTCTAAGTGAGTACATGAAGAGGCCTTACCCTAAAAGGTCCAGAGTCTCATATTGCATCTAGAGTTATCTGCAGTCTCCCCGATGCCATGGTTCTCTTCAAAAATGAAGGAGAAATACAACAACAACAACAACAACAAAAACAAAACAGTAGGATCTCATAATATTAGCAACTTTCATTTAATTATGTGAGTATAAATATGAGACCCACTATACATTATAATTTGTGAAATGTACTTATCTATCATATTATCTACAGCTATAAATATCACTCAAATGCCTTAAAAAACATTAGGATCTGGCAGCTTCTACATTGAGGGATCAAAGGGCCTGGAATTTGGTATTCCAGAGATCAAAGGAGCTAGGATTAAAACCAAGAATAACCTACCCGGCAAAATTCAGTATAATGTTCCAGGGGCAAATATTGTCATTCAGTGAGGTGGAGGACTTTCAAACATTCTTGCTGAAAAAACCAGAACTGAAAAGAAAGTTTGACACTCAAATACAAGAAGCATGAGAAGGTAAACATGGAAAAGAAATCATAAGGAACTTATCAAAGTCGAACTATTTACATGCCAACATGGAAAAATGATCATTTTAACATATGAAACTTTTCTCAGTATGAGGATAGGTGGAGGGAATACAATTGTATATATACATATACATACACATATGTCTATGTAGGAGAGTTTATTTATGCATATGAACACCTACCTGTGGTAGGGAGATCCATCCCACCCTACTGGAAAGTCAGAGGGGTGAGGGGGAGGACATAGGAGAGAGCAAATTGGGGGAGGGATTATACAGTGGGATGTATGTTTTGAGGTGTTGGGTAGGGGAAAGATGGGGAGAAAATTTGTAACTCAAAATTTTGTGGAATGAATGATGTAAACAAGAAAATAAATAAATTAATTTATTTTAAAAAACATTATATTTAATTAATATAAAGAGAAATCTAAAGAAGAAAACACTATTGAAATAATGTAATATATATATAATATATATGTATATATATATATAATAATAATAATATAAAATACAAGTAAAGCCCCAGAAGTTAGAAGAGAAAAATCATTTTCACCAGAAAGTGTTTGAAAAGCATAGTAAAAGGATTAACGTTTTGTGCCAAATTAGAGATCTTAAAATCTTTGCGGGGGAAAAAGAAACCAACACTACTAATTTATAACAGAATGTAAGATATTATAATAAAATACTATGAAATCATACAAATGGGATGGATTAGAAAACTTTGAAACCAGAGGACATATGACACAATATATTAAAAGAAAGTCACAATGTACCAAGATTATAAGAACACCTGAGAAACATATAAACCAAAGCAATTAATCTTAAAGACAGATGTTGGTGAGACAATAGAAAAATAAAGGAACTCACAAAAATACTGATTCAAACTCCTGAGTGCTGTATTTCAGGAAGTTATGCAAGAAAATTAATTAGGAATTTTTACATTAGAGAGCAACATACAACTTGATGGAATACAGAGTACTGTAACATAGAGGAACCTTGGTATCAACTAACAGAAAAAATGTGATAGCCATGCTCAGCCATGGTGAAGAGTTTAAAAAAAAAAATAAAGCACAGACTACTTATGTACCAAGGGATGCTAGTCCAAATCATTCCAAGTGACATTAAATTCTCATTAGTTTTAAAATTTAAATAAATTTAAATGATATTTTATAAATAGGAAATTGAATTCTAATTAAGGAGAATTTATCCTAAAACACTGAGTATACTCCTATATTAATTAATATTGCATGTGTGCAAGCTATTTGCTTCCCCAGCCTGCTTATACAAGGAAATTTAAAAAATAAAAAAAAAATTACTTTTCAATATCATGTTTACTTTTTTTTTCTTTTTGGAAGTGGGAAGGTAGGGCAATTAGGGTTAAGTGACTAGCCCAAGGTTCCATGGCTAGTATCGTGTTAAGTGTCTGAGCCCAGATTTGAACTCAGGTCCTCTTGACTTCAGTGCCAGTATTCTATTCACGGTACCACTTAGCTGCCCCTAATATGATGTTTGTATTTTGATCATTTGATTATGAATAAACTAAAAAAGATATAAATGGGAAATGCATTCTTCACAGACAACAAAAAAGGTATTGTAATTAATAAAAGAATTATGAGCAAAATTTTAAGAAAAAAATCCTTATGTGAAGACCAAATATAGTATTTAAATCATGCATAATCTCAAGAACCCATACACACCCACATGCACACACACATTTCTGTATGTGTGTGTGTGTGTGTGTGTGTGTGTGTTTGTGTGTGTGTATTAGATATTAACATTATCTCTCTAGGTACTAGCGATTACAGAACTTTAGCTCCACACTGGCTACATTTTTTTAACAAAAGAAATTACATGTTTATTACCAAAAGAAGAAAGCACTAACATTCCTTCCAAATATCAGGCTATTACTTGTTTATGGATTTTATATAAAGCTTCACAGCTTTTATCACTAAAAAGTAAAACAAAACAAAACAAAAACAAATGATAAGCTACTATAAAAACAAAACAAAGTAAAGCAATATATTTCCTGAAGAACAAAAAACATTTTCCAAAATATCTCTAGGGATGTAAAGAATCTACTCATTTAGTGATTATTATATAGATTTAAAAAATGTGTAACCTTGAAATTGACTTTATTATATCAAATCATTTCACTTTATCCTACTGCATGACTTGTTCATGTACTTCAAATACATGAAAGACATTTAAACAATGAGTACCCTAAAGTATTTGATGCCACACAAATAAAAAACTGTTCTCCCTTTAAAACACCCCTTAAGTGGCAGTTTTCAGTGTAGTAGTTTAAGTCCATTATCATTCTACTTATCCTTTAATCTATATTAATCCAAAATAAAACTAAGCGTTGATTCCAAATAAAGAGATATTTCAAGCAAAATATATACAAAGTGAAAGTGGAGGTGACAGGAGGATCTCACCAATGAGAGCAATGGACAAATGTTGTAAAGGTGTATTGCAGGTTGAGAAAGTTCAAGGGATGTTTAGATGTTCCAGGGAGTTGAGGCCCCAGACACTGAGGGAAGTTCTAGGATGTTAGAATCAGATATATAATTTTGAAGTATGGAAATTAGGAACAGGAAAAACCCTTGGTAACAGTACAAGTAGGTATATTCTCTTAAAACTATTAGCCTTATAGAATTGTCTAGAGCAAAGAGAAGGTAAATGACTTATCTCAGATCCCCTAATGCTGGGATCACACTGCCAATAAGTTTCAAAAGTGGTAATTGTATTTGAATACAATTGGCCAAAAGGTTGACTGTTTCCACTACCTGATGCTTTCCTTAGAACTGATAAGTATAAAATTCATAATGAACATCAAGGAAAGAAAAAAAAAATCATTAAAGATTTCGAGTTTGAATCTGAGCTTGAACATGGTATGTCAAATGCACAGCGGTAATACTTTCAAATACTTTGTTCTCCTCCAGTCAAGACAAATAAAATATAAATAAATCAAGGCAAACTTTGATGCCAAATACATTCAGATAATGAAATTTTCATATCAAACTTGATGGGAAGAATACATTTAAAGCAATTGAGACTTGTGCAATACAAATTTAAATTACACTATTGTAACAATGAAAACAACAACAATACATTTTTAAAGTGTCCTAACAAAAACCTGAACAATGTTATTAAAATGAAATGCCTATCGTCCTAAGGTAGCTACAGCTAACATAAAGGTTGAAGAAGACTGATAGTTTGTTTTTGTTTTTTTTTTAACACAGGGTAGGTCCAAAACTTTTAGAAATTCTGTAGAATGAACAGATATTGCTTCACAAATCAATAGTAAAAGAAGATATGTAATATATACAATTGGGATTTTTCAAATGAAACAAAGTTATTTAGCTTGAGACAGAACTTCTGAAACATAAAATAATTGGAACAAAAGGTCTGCTATGGTGAAATCCAAAATAAATCAGTCAATAATACGTCAACAAAGAATCATTAGACATCGACCTGTGACATGTGGATTTGATTGTAAAAACAAAACAAAACAAAACAAAATATGAAGTTTTATTATGTCAATTCAAGACCAGGGATTGTCTCCTAAAATTACAAAATTATTCTTAGATAGGTTGGATACAGACACCAATGTCAATTTCTCAAGGAAAGAAGGAGAAACTGCAACACATCATGTCAGGATGTAACATTTGACACTTAGAGAATATGTAGCAAGACATGACCTGGTGGTGACACAAGAACTTACTACTTTCATGAACCAAGACATGGCAATTCCCAATATCACAAATATATGCTTCCTTGTTGGGTCACAGAATCACATAAATATGAGGTGAATACATATTTAATATAGAGGTTTAGAGCTTTTCCAATTAAACAATCAAAAATTCCTTTTATATAGCTGTACAAAATTTTTTTGGAGGACAAAGGACCTTTAATCTCAAAGAAAATAAGTTTTACAAAATAGGTTTTAAAACAGACTAATTCTTGTAGATCTCAAATCATGTTATGTAGTTAGAATATTTTTTTCCAGAATACTACTACTGTTAAAATAAGAAAAAAAAAACAACAGGTTCTGATCATTAAATAAGGAAGAATGAATACATTTGTTAATCACTTACCATATGCTAAGCACCATGCTAATTAAGTGGGACACAAACACAAAACTGATACAGTAAGACTAAAGGGACTTGTAATTTCATAGGGGAAAAATATATACAATGAATCATATCTTGCTAAGACATGATTTGTTTGGAAAGTGACTGGGATGGGAAGTTGAAGCACTGGGAAATAAATTGACATACCCTTTCCAGTAGAGTGAAATGTGAAATTAGCTTCAACATGAAAGGATATAAGAGACTCTTCAATGAGAGTAGCATGGAACACAATGCAGGGATTCCAAAACTAAAGGATCTGGTTTCTCTAGAGCATAGTCTCTGGTCCAGAAGGTATAGCAGCACTGACAATGATAAGAAGATCATCAGGATGGAGAGTGAAGCATGATTGCAGATAAGCATGAACAGGTAGAAAAGCAAAAAAGGAGAGAGAGGGAGAGAGAGAGAAATAATGATTTTTAGATTAGAAACATATTTTGTGAGACAAAAGATCAAACTGAATATGTCACCTGAATATGGAAAGCCACTTTTTAATATAAGAAGTACAAATCAAGAGACTTTCACGGATCCAGTTAGAGTGAGAATTATTTTTTCCAATTATTTTAATTGATAGCTTTTGAATAAAAATAACATTTTTTTCTTTCTCATCCTTTCCTTTCCTCTACTCCTGTCTTTCCCTCTCAAAGAGCAATCAAGTAAAACAAATAGAGAAAAAACAAGCAATTCTGCAATTTAATTGACCCTTTGAAATAGTCTGACATTGTCTGCAGAATTTGGCAATCATACCTCTGAAAAAAGAGTTAGGTGCCTTCTCCTATTTTCTTCTTGTTTTCCCATTCTCTAGTCAGTGACATCTGTTTTGTTTTTACTTTTTTATAAAATACACCAACATTAACAATTTTATACATAAAGTTACTTTTTTATGTCTCTCAGCTCCTCAGTGGATATATATATAATATATATATTATATTACATATATAATATATATATATAGTTAGTAATAAGATTTCTAAGTCAAAGATCAAAACATTCATAGTCATAATTTCATAGTATGAAATTTTTATTATACTATCTTGTTTTCTGTTTATAATGTTGTAGTCACGTATATTGCTTTCATGGTTCTACTTATTTCACTTTTCTAATCTTCATATATCAGTGCATATAAATTTCTCTATTTTAGCATATCCACTTTTTATATAGCACAGTGATATCAAGTTACATTCATGTACCACAAATTGTTTGTCCATTCTTTAAGTAACAGACATTTTTTCCTCCACATATTTCTGACTACAAGAAATTCTTATATACATGTATAGAACTCTCTTTTTGTCAATGATCTCCTTGGACATATACCTAACTGTAGCAACTTTGAATCTAGGAGTATGAAAATTTAAGTTACTTTCTTTGAATAATTTCAAAATGGTTGGACAAATTCAGTTTCACCAATGGTACAATAGTATGCCCATATATTCTTAACCTAAATGAAATGTTGACCACTCAAGGAGAGGATTCTTAGTCAGAAATGAGATAAAGACAATCCCAAAAATATGAAATAATTTTGATTGTATGAACTTGGAAATGTTTTTGCAACAGCAGAATCAATAAAGATAGGACAAAATAGGAAAGACATTGAATTATAAAATAAAACATTTTATTAAATATTAATAGTAAATATTAATTATTTTAATTTAATTAATTATTAACAATATTAATAACAAATATTAATAGACTTGATACTTAAGATATTTAATAAACTAACAGAAATACATAAAAGACCAGGAGACATTTTCAGTAAAAAAAAAAAGATAATATCATTAAATGGTTCTCAAAATCATTATATACTATTAACAATAACATGAAACAATATTCCTGGTCACTAATAATTACAGAAATACAAATCAGAACAATCATCAGATTTGTAAAGGTCATAAAAAGATGGAACTAATCAATAATGGAAAAACTAAAGAAACATGAGTTGGTATGTTGTTCTTCATGCTCAAAGAGGACTAAAATGATATCACTATGGTGGGATCAAGTTACAATGTGTCTAACTACAGCTGATAAAGCCAATGGAAGCTAGAAAGGCTCTCCCACAGGTCAGGCACAAATAGTCCATTTGGAGTGGAGTTGTCTTTATTATTATTATTTTTTATATCTCACATTCTTGAGCTACTGCAATTCTGTTTGCTCACAGAGCACAGCGCCTTCCTCGATGCAGACATATCACACTGGGTAGTCATGTGCTAGTGTCTCCTAAGTCTCACAATTGATACTAGAGTTTTTCAGAGAGACCTTGAGACTGTTCCTATATCACTTCTGACCTCTATGTGAGCACTTGCCTTGTGTGATTTCCCTATAAATTGTCTTTTAGACGAATATAATTTTGGCATTCAAACAATATGGCCAGCTCATTGGAGTTGCAGTTTTTGAAGAAGAGTTTGAATGTTTGACAGTTTAGCTAGAGAAAGGACCTCAGTGTTTGACACCTTATTTTGCCAGGTGATCTTCAGAATTTTCCTAAGAGAATTCAAATAGAAGTGATTCAACTAAAAGTATACAGTCAACAGCTTTAGCATTGGTTGATGACAGTCTGTTGAGAACACAATAGAAATGTTTAGCCCATTTCTCCAGGATGATGTCCTTATTCCCGATCAATGTAGCTTCATCAGCAATGAGTAGTTGGGATGCACTATACATCTTTGGCTCACAGATAGCCTTTAGGTCATCATAAAAGCACCTTGGGTTGTTACTATCAGCACAAAACTGAATTTTATCTGTCTTCTTATTGAGCCAAAAATCCTGCATCTCTCTAAGCTTTGCTTTCACTTTTACTTTTGATGGAGTTAAATGCTGCTTTCTTAGAAATGGACAAATATCCTGCTGGTCAAACCTGTGGGATATTCATTTTTCATTTATCAGCATCTGAATTGCCTCATCATTTTTTGTCAAACACATCTTGATGTTTGCAGATATTTTGACCCAAATAAGTAAAATGTGATGCTATATAACAAATTTTTTGAAACCTACCTACTCCTTTCATGCTCTACTACTGCCAACTGTATGTTGGCTCAGTTTTCCCTCCAAGTTAGCAACAAACTATTCACTCTTGGAGAAGCAGTCTAATATGTTGACATTAAGTCTTCTGGTAGTCATCTTACCTTAGGGCCACTAATTTTGTTGAATATGAAGATTTAGCTTGGAAATAATAAGTCTGTTCATCCAGCACTCTGCACTATAAATTGCCTCCATCACTCTCACATCTTGTCTGTCTCTTCTTCTTACAAAGACATGATCTGTTAAGTGGCAATGTTTGTTGCAAGTGTGCATCTATGAAGTTTCATTGCTTTAGATAAATGAAAGACAATGTTGTTGATGAGGTCATGAGACATACAAGTCTTCAGTAGTAAGTAACCACTGTTGTTGCTTTTTCCAACTGCATTTCTCTCGAGGACTCCCTGCCATGCCTGATAGTCTGTGCCTACTCTGGCATTAAAGTCTTCTAGAATTACAAGCTTGTATTCTTTTGACATGTTGATGATGAGATCTCCAGGTATTCATAGAATTTTTATTTGACCGCATAAAGGTTTGTCATGACGGGGATATATATACACTGGTAATAGTGGAATTGTTATTTTCTTGCAAGTGGAAATCATATTGTCATGAGCTTGTCATTCACTTCTTTCAGAAGGTCTACAAACTTGTTGACTATATTAGTTTTGATTGTGAAACCTATGCCAGCTTCATGGTGTTCTCCATCTCTGTAACAACTCCAGAAATATGTGTTTCCACCTCTGACTTCAGTAAGCTGGACTTCATTTGCCAGTCTTGTTTCACTCAAGGCTGTTATTGAGATATGATATCTATGAGGTTTCTCACATCAAGAGCTGTCTTTCTTTTGGGTCCACTGGATTTAATGTAGTCCATAAGCATGCTCACATTCAATGAAACAATGGTGAGTAGAATAATCTTTGTAAAAGAT
The DNA here is from genome assembly GCA_028627135.1 of Pseudochirops cupreus. Taxonomy (NCBI): domain Eukaryota; kingdom Metazoa; phylum Chordata; class Mammalia; order Diprotodontia; family Pseudocheiridae; genus Pseudochirops; species Pseudochirops cupreus. The sequence goes on from CM053580.1 coordinate 88,852,762, forward strand.
TTGGTATATATTTTTTTTATTCAACCACAGTGTAGGATCCACACCTGTGATAAGCAGACCATTGTTAGGTTAGGTGAAGCAGACAATTTTTAGGATGTTTTTTTCTAACTCCTTCACACTCAGAGATGAGCAGTATGATCCTTAAAAAAAGACTGCTCAGACACCAAGGGGGCTGCTGAATCCCACTGATGCTTCAGTTCGGTTAGAAGTTGACCTTATGGCCTGGGCTGCCTGTGTGTAGGTTTGTAACTACACCTCCAAGTATATCTGCACCTATAGCTTCATTACTTACCTATAACCAAGGGACTTTGAGATAGCTGAAAATGGTAAAATGGTATGGGTAATGTCTTTTAATGCACATACAAATTGGTTTTAAATGAGGGAGAGTTGTGCAAAGTCATCAGCCTTACTCTCTCTTCCAGAGTCATTAGAGTCTAGTGGCAAGACAAAAGTCAAAATGACTGTTAATGGCTCAGGATGCCATGGACAGCTTTGGGATCCTCAGTTTCTAACTGAGCTCTAAGTGCTCCTCAGGCCAGTTTCATGGCCTGTTGGAACACATTGTTCAAATCTGCTAATTCTACTGGAGTAACTTTTTGTATACCTGGAGTAGATACTGCCCTAACTCATTAATGGGTTTTAGGCCTACTGGTTACCCTCTACCTGATTTAATGCATCTTTCTGAATGCTGCACATGCTATGGCTTCTTGGAACCTCAGATGAGAGTTAGGGGGTAGGTGGACATCAAAAGTACAAAGCAACCCTGAAAAGAGATTAGCAACCATCACACCAGAGGTACTGGTCTTCCCTGAACATCCATGCAACTCAAGAAACATACATACCAGCACTCACTGCATGTTCCATCTGCATCTCTGTTTCGTCTCAACTCCATAGAACTGTCCTTAGCCTTGAGGAAAGGCTGATCATGAGAAATCTCTTCATAACGCTCCTTATCATAGTCTGGGATACTCACCATCTTTTCAACTTCCTCAACCTCCTCTCCCTGCTGATTGGGGGGCTGGAATGTGGAGCATTAAATTCCACCTAAATCTTTGCTTTACATAGAATATAACTTGGATTTTGCAGTCCACACCACTTTCCATCAGCAACTCTATTTAGTTTCAGTTCCATGGAACAAAATTCACCCTCACCACCCCTACCCCAGGCACATACACACTGGGTAGTGTCAAGTACCCCTTTGTCTCCTGGTTTCTACCTCCTACTTTCCAGCTTTCTTTTGTATGTCATCTTCTCCCCTTCAGTTTTAAGTTCCTCAAGAGCAAGTAATGTCTGTCTTTTTTCTTATTTTTATTGATTGTACTCAGCACAGTGTATCTGGCATATAGTAAGTGCAATAATAATTGAATTGAATAAGACATTGTTGGAAAGAGATATTTATTGATACAGCCATTCTGAAAAACAATCTGGAATTAATGTCCCCCAAAGGGATTACCATATCAAACTCTTTGACCTTAAGATCTTACTGCTAGCTATACATATATCCATAGAGGAGTGCATAAGAAAGGTTATACACACACATATGTATACATATACATATATACACATATAATATATAATTTATATTGTTATCATTTTATAAAAAACTAGAGACAAAGTACATGTATATTAATTAAAGATAACTTTTAGGGTTAGAATTACTAAACAAATTGTGGTGCATATATGTAATGGAACATGAATTCACCATAGAAACAAGAAATGTGAAGAATTCATATACATGTGGGGGAAAAAACCTTAATTGAACTGATATAGAATGAGATATGCAGAGCAAGGAATACACCATACATAGTGGTTACAATTATAGTTAGGTAGATAGATATGTATATATAATGAACTGTATTAAGATTTTCCATCTATATTGTATGTATAATTATATATTCTGCATAGAAATGTATGTATACATGCATATGATCTTAATATAGTTCATTATAATAATTTCTGAGAACTTTGAACCTAGAAAAAAGTTGAAAGCATATACCCTTTTCCCTGCTTTCCAAAGCTGGGATACACACATACACACACACACACACACACACACACACACACACACACACACAGAGTTATATATGTCAGATTTGCTGGATTTTTACTTTCATTTTTATGAAGTAATTTTTTTTAAGGAAGGCAATAGAGACAAATTCAAAAATGAAATTGTCAAAAAACCCTATAAAAATTTAAAATAATTAGTAAATACCATCTATCAAGTATTTGGTAAATTGTTTTGTCACTAATAGAGAAATGAACACTAAAACAACTCTGAACCATCATCTTATACCCATAATTTGGCAAAGATGAAAAAAAGGGGGGAAAATCATTTTTGTACAGGCTTGTGGAAAGCAGACTAATTCACTGCTTTTGGAACTTTAAATTGGTTGAAGCATTCTGGAAAACAATTTTAAATTATGCAAGAAAAGTTATTAAATTGATCCAATTAAAGTTGGACTAGAGATTTCACTATTGGGACTATTCCCCAAAGGGATTATTGACAGGAAGAAAAGACCCACAGCACAAGAATATTCACAGCAGCATTATTCATGACAACAAAAAGCTGGAAACAGAATGTACACCCAACAATTGGGAAATAGCTGAACCAACTCTGATATAAAAATGTAGTGGAATGCAATAAGGAATGGCAAATATGAAAATCCATACAAATATAGACTGACTTGAATGAAGTGATTCAGAGTAAAGAAAGCAGAGACAAAAGAACATTATGCACAATGACTACAATAATGTGAATTAAGACAACACAAAGAGGCAATAAAATTTGACTTAAATGTAACACACAGCATTAATACCTTACTATCAAATCAAAGCTTAGTGTTTGCTTCATCTCTATATAAGGCTATTGGAAAAAACAAACAAACAAACTAAAAACAGATGATCATTTAATACTCTTCCTCTTCTGATTTCCCATGGAATTTCTGAGATTCCACCTGAACAATATCCTATGACACTTCACTTTTCAAGAAATTTCAATGGTATCATTATTGCTTCTACTATAAAATATAAGTTTTTCTATTTAACTTTTGCAACACTTTATAATGAAGTTCTAGGCAATCTATGTGGGATGATTAAACATTATTTTCCCTCATACATTCAATTTTTCAGCTAATCTTGCTGGCTTGATGTTGCATATAACCAGGATTTCATTTCCTACCACAATGTTGTTCTATTTGCCTTAGCTCCCATCAAGTTTCTCCTCAAAGTACAACTTTGTTTGGGTTGTTGGTTTCCCAAGACCTAGGATTTTATAGAATCTATATAAAACCCCAGATCAAGATCTAAAAGAAGCAACAGAGGGCATGAAGTACAATCCCTTATTTTAAAGATGAAGAAAGCAAGATCCAGGGAGGTTAAGTAATTTTTGAAAGGTTCCACTAATAGTAGATAAGATATGAATCCAGGTCTTATGACTCCAAATACAAGGTTCTTTCCATTGTACTGTATATACCAATGTACTTATTTATCTATGGTCATGTTGTATGTCTGAAATAGAATGCACACTTATTAATGGCAGAAATTACTTCTTTTTTATATATGTATTCTTAGTTTCTAGCACTGTTTCCATCATGTGATCAGCACTTAATATATTTTTGATTGATTGATTGATTGATTAAAAATGCATCCAGAGCTTTCAACTCCTTATACCATTTTGTTTTGGAGGATCGGGGAAGGCCAAAGTAATCATAAAGTAACATTTGAAAGAATTCCCAGAGCATCATTTTTTTTCCCCTTTGCCTGTAGAATCAGTTCTTCCCTTCAGTTTTCCAAGACAGATGGTTGCCTATTCTGGAATGAAAGATTAGTAGTAAAGGAAATTCCCTAGTCTCCTTTAATAGCAGACAGACTGTATTGCTATACAGTAATCTAAATAAAGTTTCTCTTTCAAAGCAAAAAGAGTATAAGGTAAAGGGGAGAAGGTTCTGGGAAACAAATTCCAGGACAATCTTTATGTAGAGGTAGTTTGGGAAAAACTAAGGGTCACAGATCAGTTTTGTCAATAAGTTATGCTAATGTGACATATATAACATAAGGAAGAATATCTTAGCTTGCATATTCTAACTGGAACCATAGAAAAATGGTAGGTTGAAAGTAGAATATTAATTATTAAATATGCTTAACAGAAAGCAAAAAGAAGTATACTTCTAAGGATATTCTTTTGTAGCTCATAGTCTTTTCTGTATATTTAAATATCATGTCATTAAAAAAAATTGTAATTTGAATCCCTCATTTTGAGATTCAAATAATGAATGTCATTTCCAAACACTCATAGGTTTTAATTCTTTACTAGTAATAAGTACTTATTGTGTATCACCATTGAATAATCAATTTGTGATTATACTTTCTAACAAAGTGGAATAGAAAAAACAACAGCAATTACACAAGTAAAAACATCAAAGTAATATAAGTATATTTGACTTTGAGATACATTATAAGATTTTAAAAATATGTTTACTTTATGCTTAAAATGTGAAGAGGAGGGCAGAGTCAAGATGGTGGCACAGCAGCAGGAGAGCTTCATGAAATCCCTCCATAACCATCTGAAATATCTATAAAATATTACTCTAAACAAATTTTAGAGGTCCAGAACCCATAAAGTGAGAGAGAAACAAAGCTCCCCCTGAAGGCAGCTGGGCAGGCAGAGAGAAAGGGTTCTTAACAGCATGCCGGGAGGCAAGACCAGCCCCACATGAACCTATGGTTTTAGACCCAGGGTGGACAAGACAAGTGGTGGTTGGAGCATTTGGGAGAGTGGATCACCAGCAGCTGTAGCAGTTTCCAGAATTGTCAAACTATAAATGCCAAAGCCAAGGAGAAAGGTCAGTGCAACTCCGCTAAATTTGGGGGAGACAGAAGAGAGAGTCTGGCCATCTGCCTCCAGAACCAGAAGCAGAGGAAGTGGTGGCCCTGCAGCCACCTCCACGTGGATGCTACAGAGCTCCTGGCCTGCATATTGCAGGGGGGCAAGCTACCATTCAGAGGCTAAGTGCTCTTTCTTTAATCTGCCTGAATTGGGATTGTGGTATTGGGTGGTTGTCCTGAGATGTGTTTTCAGTGAGTCAAAGCTGGTGGGGGCTGCAGTGGCCCCCTAATAGCTCTGTCAGCTGTGAAAACCCCAGCAATTTGGGACAAAGTTCTCCCCTCTAAAAGCAGAGCTCTACTGAGCCCCAAAGTCAAGTAATTGACTAGCAATATGATCAGGCAAAGGAAGCAAAGCAAGAACAGCAATCCAATTTTAGATGCCTTTTTTGGGGACAAAAAGGATCAAAACATAGAACAGGAGGAAGACAATACAATCAGAACTCCCACAGCAAAAGCTTCCAAGAAAAATATAAATTGGTTACAGGCCATAGATAAGCTTAAGAAGGATTTTGAAAACCAAATAAGAGAAGGAAACATTGGGAGGAGAAATGAGAATGATGCAAGAAAATCATGAAAAGAGAGTCAACAACTTGACTGAATAAAATAACACCTTAAAAATAGATTCTCAAATGGCAAAAGAGGCCCAAAAAGCCAATGCGGAGAAGAATGCCTTAAAAAGTCAAATTTGCCAGATGGAAAAAAAAAATCTCAAAAGCTCATTGAAGAGAATAATTCTTTCAGAATTAGAGTGGAGCAAATGGAAGCTAATGACTTTATGAAAAATCAAGATACTATTAAAGAGATCCAAACAAATAAAAAAAATAGAAGGCAATATGAAATATCTTATTGAAAAAACCACTGACCTGGAAAATGGATCCAAGAGAGACAATTTAAAAATTATTGCACTACCTAAAAGCCGTGATCTAAAAAAGAACCTAGAAATTATCCTTTAAGTAATTCTCAAGGAAAATTGCCCAGATATTTTAGAAAAAGAGGGCAAAATTGAACTTGACAGAATTCACTGATCACCTCTTGAAAAAGATCCCAAAAAGAAAACTCCTAGGAAAGTTATAGCCAGGTTCTGGAGTTCCCAGATCACGAGAAAATATTAGAAGCTGCCAAAAAGAAACAATTTGAATACTGTGGAAACACAATCAGGATAATGCAAGATCAAGCAGCTTCTACATTAAGGGGTTGAAGGGTCTGGAATATGATATTCCAGAGATCAAAGGAGGTGGGATTAAAACCGAGAATCACCTACCCAAGAAAATTGAGTATAATGTTTCAGGGGAAAATATGATCAATCAATGAGATGGAGGACTTTCAAGCATTCTTAATGAAAAAACCAGAACTGAATAGAAAATTTGACATTCAAATACAAGAAACATGAGAAGGCAAACATGGAAAAGAAATCATAAAGAATTTATCAAAGTTGAATGTTTTACATGCCTACATGGAAAAATGATAATTGTAACTTATGAAACTTTTCTCAGTAGGAGGATAGTTGAAGGCAATATAAATGTGTGTGTGTGTGTGTGTGTGTATGAACATACACATATGTCTATATAGAAGGGTATATATGCATATGAATACATAGGTGAGTGTGTGTATATATGTGTAGAGGTGTACTTAGACAGAGGGCACAGGATCAACTGAATAGGAAGGGATGGTATTTTAAAAGGTGAAATTGGAAGGTGGGAGAGGACTAGAATGAGAGAAGACAGGGAGAGACAGAATGGAGTTTATCATCTCATATAGAAGAGGCAAGGGATAACTGTTACAATGGAGGGGAAGAAGAGGAAGGCAAAAGGGAATGGGTTAACTTTACTCTCATTGAATTTGGCTTAGGGAAAGACTGATATACATTCTAAATTGGGTATCTTGCCCTACAGGAGAGAGGGGAGGAAGGGGATGGGGGGGGGTGATGGAGGGCAGCACAGATTGGGGGAGGGGTTGTTGGAAGCACACACTTCTGCAGAGGGACAGGGACAAAGTTGAGAATAGAACAAGTGTGGAGAATGATAGGATGGAGGTAAATATAGTCAGTTTTTCACAATAAGTCCATTGTGGAGTTGTTCTATGTAACTAACCATACAGTCTATAGTGAATTGCTTGTCTTTCCAGTGGGGGTGAGTGAAGAGGGAGGAGGGGAAATAATCTAGAATTTAAAATTCTAAAATCAAATGTTAAAATATGTATGTATATACATATATATATATATATACACATATATATGTACACACATATACATACACACACACACATATATATATGTATATATATATAATTTTTATTATTATTATTTACATGCAACTTGGAAATAAGATATATAGGCACTGGGTTAGGGAGATCTATCTTGCCCTAACAGGAAGTCAGAGAGGTGATGGGGGAGGATATTGGAGAGAGCAGTTTGGGGGAGGAGGTATACAGTGGGTTCACTGTTTTGGGGTGGTGGGTAGGGGAAAGATGGGAAGAAAATTTGTAACTCAAAATATCATGGACATGAATGATGTAAACTTAAAATAAACAAAAGTTAATTTAAAAAATTAAAAATAAAATGTCAAGAGATTAATTTTATTGTGTTTTTCATGTCTTATACACATTCTGGGAGTGCAGAATTAAGATACAAAGAATAGAGGGAATATTATAGCTGAATTTTCCCAAAATTTCCTTCCAAATCACTTCTTAAAAATGCATCAAAATAAATTCTGGAGTAGCATAGCAATATATAAAGGTGGAGGTGAGACATTTTTCCTGTCCATGACAACTTAGGAGGTCAGAAGAAGAGATTTGTGGTGCTGGCATGTGATGGCCCAGAGCACACAGGTCAGCAGTACCAGGTGTACCTCAAAAGAGGCTGCAACAGCAGGAGAAGCAGCAGCAACTTTGAGAGTTCTTAGTCCAGATACAATAAGAAGATTTGGCAGTTGGTCAGAAAGAAATTCCAGGAGCTCTTGAATGCACACTAGATCTAGGACCTGGATATGATGGTAATTCCACCAAGTAAATAGTTCCAGGGCTGAAAGGAATACTTGCCTTTACAAGAAACTGGGGTCCCTATTCAAAATTCAAGGACAGAGAGGAGTGCTAGCTAGCTCTTGTAGCTAGAAGGATGCAGGGATCCTTGCTGGGTAAGGAAGAAAGCACAGACCAGGAGAGCAATGAATAAATCTTTTCCAGGACCATACAACCTTAGAAGCACTGAAAAATTACCAACCTCCATAATTAACTATTAAAACAGCAATGTGAAAAGGACTGAAATGCTACCCACCCAAGTGATCCGAACCCAACATTAATATAAAGTTTGAAGTCAAGAAATAGGCTGGAAAAATGAGCAAACAACAAAAAAATAACTGGATCATAAAAAAGATATTATGATGACAGAGAAGATTAAAATGTAAACTCTGAAGAAGACAATGAAGAGAAAATAGCTACAAGCAAAGTTTCAAAGAATAATGAATATTTGGAACAATCCCAATAAAAATTGACAGAAAAATAATGAATAGTAATAATTAAAATTCAAATCAAAGTGGTAGAAGAAAATGTGGGAGGGGTCGCTAGGTGGTGCAGTGAATAGAGCACTGGCCCTGGTCAGGAGGACCTGAGTTCAAATCCAACCTCAGAAACTTAACACACATTAAAAAATCCTAGCTGTGTGAGCATGGGCAAGTCATTTAACCCCATTTGCCCTACCTTCTCCCCTCAAAAAAAAAAGTGAATAGTGCATTTTTGGGATGGCTAGGTGGCACAGTGAGTAGAGCACCAGCCCTGGAGTCAGCAGGGCCTGAGTTCAAATCCAGCCTCAGACACTTAACACAAAAAATTAGCCATGTGACTTTGGGCAAGTCACTTAACCCTCCAAAAAGAAAAAAGAAAAAAAAAATGTGGGAAAAGGAATTAAAGCAATGAGTGCAGATCACACAACATTTGGCAGCTTTCATATTAAAGTAGTAGAGGTATTGGAATGTTTTGTTTTGTTTTGTTTTTTTGGAAGGCAAAGGTGCAAAGATTACAACCAAGAATATCCTACTCAGCAAAACAGAATGTAAACCTTGAGGGGGAAAATGGATATTTAATGAAATAGAGACCTTTGAAGATTCCTGATGAAAAGATCAGAGTTAAATAGAAAAATCTGATATTGAACTATAAGATTCAAGAGAAATATACAATGGAAAACATGAAAGAGAAAAAATAAGGGATTTAATAAGGTTAAATTTTTGCCTGCCTATATGGGAAGATGATACATACAATGCCTTAGAATCTTATCATCATTGGGGTAGTTGGAAGGAGACTATTTCAACAAGGATCATAAGTGCATAGATTATTTTTGGATGATTGAAGAAAATGGAGTGAAAAAGAGGGAATCACTAAGAGAAGAGAAAAGGGTAAGTAGAAATGGGGAAATCTATCTCACATAAAAGAGATGTGCAAAGATGAGATTTTATAGTAGAGAGGAAAATGGGGAATGGGGGAAAGTGACAATATTTGAAACTAACTCTTATTTCAACTGTTTAAAAGGGAGGAAAATATGTGAACACAGACACAGATACACACACACACACACACAAACAAACAATGGGAGACACAGAATTTTATCTAACCAAGCAGGAAGGTTAAGAGGTGAATGAGGTTAAGATAAAGGAGGATTAATAAAATGGAGGACAGATTAAGAAAAGTAGTGGTCAGCCACAAAACTGGCTTTCAGGTTTTAGAAGCAAGACAAGCTGAAGAAAAGGGAGAGAGAGACAGAGAGAGAGAGAGAGAGAGAAAAACTACAAAGAGGAGAAAATAGAATCTAGAGAAATACACAGTTAGCAATCATAACTATGAATGTGAATGCTGTGAACTCACCATAAGTCAAAAAAGGAGAAACAAAAGTAAAACAAAATGTTTACAAAAATAAAAAAATAAACAATCAACCAAAACACATACACACACATACTTGAAACAAAAACAGAAAAACACAGAGTTAAAATAAGGGAAGGGAGCAGAATCTATTATGCATCAGATGTAAAACTATTAAACTAATAAATTAAATTAAGAACTGATTTTATGAAAAAAAATAAAACATTGGCTAATTTGACAATAAAAAAAGAAGGAAGAAAATCAAATTACCAGTATCAAAAATGAAAAAGGGTGAATTCACTCTTGCAGAGGAAATTAAAACAATAATTAGAAGCTGTTTTGCCCAACTGTTTGCCAATAAATCTGACAATCTAAGTGAAATGGATGAAGATTTACAAACAACATAAATTGTCCAGATTTACAGAAGAGGAAATAAAATATTTAAATAACCCTATTTTAGAAAAAAGAAATTGAAGAAGCCATCAATAAACTCTCTAAGAAAAAATCTCCAGGGCCAGATAGATTTAAAAGTGAGGTCTACCAAATATTTAAAGAACAATTAATTCCAATATGATATAAAGTATTTAGAAAACTAGGCAGAATTCTTCCAAATTCCATTTATGACATAAATATGGTGGTGGTACATAAACTAGGAAGAGTCCAAACAGAGAAAGAAAATTATAGACAAATTTTCTTAATGAATATTGATGAAAAAAATTTAAATAAAATATAAGCAAAGATAGACAACAATTTATCACCAGCATACTACACTATGACCAGATGGGATTTATATCAGAAATGCAAGGCTGGTTCAATATTGGGAAAACTATCAAGATAATTGACTGTATCCTTAAGAAAACTAAAAAAAAACCCACATTATTATCTCAATAGATGGAGAAAAGTCTTTTGACAACTTGCAACACCCATTTCTATTAAGAACCTAAGAATAAATGAAGTTTTCCTTAAAATGAAAAGTAATATCTATCTAAAGCCATAAGCAAGTATTATACATAATGGGTATAAGGTCAAAGGTGAAACAAGGATGTCCATTATTGCTACTATTATTCAGCATTTTTTTATTAGAAATGTTAGCTTTTAGCAATAAGAAAAGAGAAAGAAATGGAAGGAATTAGAATAGGCAATGAGGAAACAAAACTATCATTCATGGCAGACAATAGATGTTATACTTAGATAATTTTAGAAAATCAACTAAAAAACTACTTGAAATAATTTACAGTTTTACCATAGTTACAAGATATAAAATATTAGGAACTATTTTCCCCAATTACAATGAGCTAAATTAATTGGATTAATATTCCCAAAAATATAAATTTCCTAGATTAACAAAAGAGGAACTAGAATATTTAAATAACTTAAATAGATCTAGCTTACAAAAGGAAATTAAGCAAGCCACAAATGAACTTCCTTTGAAAAAATCCCCAGGATGAGATGAATTTACAAGTTAATTTTACCAAACACTTGAACAGTAATTAATTATAATATTTTATATACTATTTGAAAAAAAATAAATTAATAAGGACTCTGACTGAATGTTTTCTACGGCACAGATATAGTTTTTTATGCTCAAACAAGGGAGAGCAAAAGCAGAAAAGGAAAACCATAGACCTTAATGAATGTTAATGCAAAAAAAAAATGAACAAAATAGTAACAAAGACATTATAAAATATACCACAAAGATCATTCACTAAGACGAGGTGGGATTTTTACCAGGAATGCAGGGCTAGTTCAGTATTTGGAAAACTACCAACATGAGTGACTATATCAATAGGAAAACAATAAAAATAATATAATTATCTTAAGAGATGTAGCAAAGGCTCTGGACAAACCACAACACCCATTCCTATTAAAAAGACTTGAATGTATAAGACTCAATGAAGCCTTTCTTAAAATTATTAGTAGTATTTGTTAAAAAAAAAAAACCAAAACAAAAACCAAAAAAAAAACCAAAACCAAGAGCAAGCATTTTCTGTAATGAAGATAAAGCCTTCCCAAGAAGATCAGGAGTGAAACAAAGCTAGCCATAATCACAATGACTATTCAATATTCTGCTAGAAATGGTAGATACAGCAATGATGAGTAAAAGAAATTGAAAGTATAAGAATAATTAAAGAGGAAACAAACTATTAATCTTAGCAGACTGCATGGTGTTAAACTTAGAGAATTCTATAGAATTAACTGAAAAAAATAATTGAAACAAAAAAAATACTTTAGGAAAATTGTCTGAATCAAAATAAATGCACATAAATCACCAGCAAATCTCTATCTATCTATCTATCTAAATAGGAAGAGATAGAAAGATAAATTCTATTTAAAATAGCTGCAGACAATATATAATGCTTGGGAGTCTACTTGCTAAGACAAATCCTGGATCTAAATGAAGGTAAATACAAAATACTTTTCACATAAATAGATAAAAATTGGAGAAATATAAATTGCTTAGGAGTAGGCTATGTCAATATATTAAAATGACAATTTTACCTAAGTTAATTTACTTATTCCTGTGATTCAAAGTATTAAGACTGTTATTTTATAGATCTAGAAAAAAAACAAAGCACATCTGAAAGAATAAAAGGTCAAATATATCAGGGAATCAATAAAAAAAAATGTGAAGAAAAAAAGCCTAAGAATACCAGCTCTTAAATTATAATACAAAATAATACTCATCAAAACAATCTGGTACTGGCTAAGAAACAGGGTGGTAAATAAGTGAAATAGAATAGCTACATAATACACATTAGTAAATGACCATAGTAATCTAGTGTTTGATAAAACCCAAGGATTTAAGCTTTTACAACAAGAACTCTTTATTTTGCAAAAATGCAGAAAACTGGAAAGCAGTTTGGAAGAAACTATGTATACCAACATTTCAAACTGTATAACAAGATAAATTAAAAATGGGTACATGATTTAAATTTAAAAGAGTGATATTATAAGCAAATTAGGGGAGCATGGACACATTCCCTTATCAGACCTATGGTCAAGGGAAGAGCTTATGAGCAAATAAGAGAGAAAGGATCATAGGAAGGTAAATAGATAGTTTTGGTTACATGAAATTATTTTATTTTATGCAAAAAAACCAATGTAGCCAAAATTAGAAGGAAAGCAATAACCTGAAACTTTTTTTTTTACTGTATTTCTCTTATAAAAGATTCAGTTCTCAGACATATAGGGAACTGAGTCAACTTTCTAAAAGAAAAATAAAGAGTCATGCCCCATTTGGCAAATGTCCGCATAATATGGCAGACAATTTTCAGTGGAAAAAAATCAAAGCTAAATTTAACCATATGAAAACTGCTCTAAATCATGAATGATTAGAGAAATGCAAATTCAAACAACTATCAAGTACCAACTCACACCTTTCAGATTGATTTGCATGAAAGAAAAGGAAAATGACAGATACTAGAGGGGATGTAGAAAAAGAAAGAAACTAATTCACTTTTGATGGAGTTGTGAACTGATTCAACCACTCTGGGGAATAATTTAATACTGTGCTCAAAGGTCTTTAAAAGTTTGCATAGCCTTTGACAAGGAGGTACCACTACTAAGTCTGTATCCAAAAGAGACCAACAAATAAGGAAAGGAACTTACATTCACCACCACCAACAAAAAAGGTAATGATTCTTTTTACATTGCCAAAACAAACAAACAAATAAAAGGAAATTGAAGGAATTCCTAATGATATGTGAAATGACTGAACAAGTTGTGGTCTATGATTGTGACAGAATCTTATTATACTTTAAGAAATTATGTAGGGATGGTTTTAGAAAAATCTGGGATGATATATGAATTGATGCAAAGTGAAGTGAACAGAATCAGGAGGATATTGCACTCAGTAGTAGCAATATTGTAACGATAATCAATTGTGAAAGACTTAACTACTCTGCTCATTACAATGAACAAAGACAGGATTCATGAATCAACAAACATTTATTAAGCACTTTTTAAATGACAGGCACTTTGATAGGATCTGAGCATATAAATGTAAAAATTCATGTGTACCTCTTCTTAAGCAGCTTACATTTCCTGAGTGTTCAACTCTCTCCTTTATAAATGCGGAAACTGAAGGACATTATTTTAGAAATGTCCACAACACAAAAGCTTAGTAAGTAGCAGAGTAGCAATTTTACCTATCTTCTGATTCCAAGTCGAGTACCCTTTTGTAGATATATTATATATAAGAAAGAGAGCTAAAGATTTTCTTGTCCTGTTTTATTTTGTTTTATTTGCTTTTTTTTGGAGGAGGAAGCAGAGCAATTGGGGTTAAGTGACTTTCCCAAGGTCACATAGCTAATAAGTATGTCAAGTGTCTGAGGCCAGATTTGAACTCAAGTCCTCCTGACTCCAGGGCCGGTGCTCTATTCACTGTGCTACCTAGCCACCCCAGTTCTGCTTTATTTGACTTAAAATCAGAACCAAGAAAAAGTTAGTAGATGTGACAGCCTGTAAGACAGTCATTCAATTATGGTTGACAAATGATGGGCACAGTGAAATTTGTGAGGCTATTGTTCAGTTTTGTATTATCCATAAAAATCAGATTGCTGAAGAAGAAATTAGTAAGGATAAAGAGGATTTAACAATGGGAGAAAGTCTTCTTGAGTGAAGTCAAATAAACTTTTAAAACCACTTTAGTAGAAAGCAATTTGAATTTAGATAATTAATATGCTAATTGTAAATTATTCTTACCTACTCATTTAAAGGGGACAATAAACTCACTATTGAATATACCAACACCTCAAGGATTTATGCCTTTGTTTGCATTTATCTTCATGTGACCTTGGTGAATGTTTAACTATCTTTGATGAAAAGAAAGTTGTCTCTCTATGCTTTATTTAAATACACTCTAAAACAATATAAGATCCTACTATTTTTTTTTTTTGCATTTCAACAAAATTTTTAGACCTTTGTTCACCTTACAATACTATCTCTTTAAAGATCAGGAGACAAAGTCGCCAAAGCCATACCTCGTAATTCTGGTAAGGTAGGCAAGCTACATGAAGGTTATCTTCTAATCATTTTTTAAACAAAATAATTTGCAGAGAGATAGAAACAATTGAAAAATAGGTTGTATCTCAAAAAAGACCATACCAGGAGATATGGAGAACTGAGACATCATCTAAGGGTGACCAAGTAATATAGAGATCCTGGAACATTTGTTCCCATGTGCAAAAACCTGAAGGTACCATGAGGCTGTTGCTGAGGTAATTCCTATAGGAAGGAAAAGCACAGGTAGGTCAACCCATGTTTGGAAAGTGTTATCTAAGAGTTGAGAAGACTTATCCATCTGGTAGTTTCTTAACTTTCTTTCTTAACTTCTTAACTTTCTTTCTTCTTCAAGGAATACAAGTATTTTCAGGGCCCTTAAATTTCAGGGACAATGAACAATCCTGATCTCCTTGGCATGGTTATATTGATCACAGTTCTCCTCTGACCAAATATTCCTAACAAAAAAAAAAGTAGATGCTGTATATCACTTTTTATAATTCATATAGTAATTATTCCCTCTGTTTAACTTCAAGCATTCTCTGTGCTCTCAACAACATTCTTTTTTTTTCCAATTTCAAATGCTTTATTTCAACATTAACAAAAGTTGAGCACGCTATAAAGATCAACGAATCCATTTAATTCAAACAGAATACACTCAGAAAGTATAATTTTTCTTTTAATTTAAGACACTTACAGTGTGACAAACTGCACAGGAAAGCAAATGACTTAAAAGTTGTGTTGTCCACTGAGTAATGATTTTTAAATTTATAAAGATACATATATTTTCCTCCAGCAATTTATTGCTGGTCTATAGAGGACTTTTGCTGGCTTTGTAGGTGTCAAGGCTAACTTTCCAATGCCATTTTTTTTATTTTGTGAACTCAGGTTCATTGACTGTTTTGTTGAAGTTGAAAGGCACAAACACACACATTCCAGTTAAATGAAGGTAAAAAATCATATATGACTTCCTCAGTTTCCTTTTTTATCATTCATTACAGGAACAGATCACGAGTGTTCATTCTTATCTTTTGTAGGATTGACATACATTTGGCAATCAAGTATCACTGAATCACCTCCTTTTTACCTCCCTCTCATTGTTGAAGATGTTGGTCAACACCTCCTGTTTTCTATGTCCTTGTTTTTAGTCTGGGTATCATTTCAGCTGCATACAACATTACTGACTTATGTGATGGGAACTGTACAAGGCACACACTGCCATCTCTCTCTGTTTTAGCTCCCCCATACTCTGCCCCTATATTGTAAATCAGGATTCCTCTCTCTGGAGTACATTTTTATTTTTCTCAATGTGCACATTAACTCCAACTGCCAGGAATACATCTTGGATCTCTCTAACTGTAGGATTCTCAAGAGCTTTGTAAATTGGGATCTGTCTTCAGTCAGCCATGGTCTCCTTGTTATTTAAATATCCAAGATAAATGCAAATGAACCTGTTATTGTCTGCAGGAGACCAGTTGGTGTACACCATCTCCCGAGGGACTTATGATCCTTGGATCTAGGTGGCAAGAAAATCATGGTTACCAAGAGCCAATGGTAAGTTCACAACATCCCTTCTAGGAGTTGAACAACATTCTTAAAAGATAAAATTCTTCACTTTATGGACCATGTAGGGCCATTTTCAATTCCTTTGAAATTCAGATAATTGAAATGGAAAAAGGAACTAAACCACTTATCTAACACCATGGACTCTGAACAGAAGATTGGTTGAATGAATTTTTCACTAATGACTATAATTATTCCTTCCTTGCTTTTGTTGTGCTTTTATGTGTTATATCTGTAAGGAATTCTTCAAGAGAAAGTTATTTAATCAATCAATTAACAAATGTTCTTTAAGTACCTGTTATGTGCCAGGCACTGTGATAGACACTGAGGAGATAAGCACAAAGAATGAGAAAATTCTGACTTGTTAGGACCTATTTTTGAACTGGAAAGGACAATAAATATATATATAAATATATAGTGGACAAATTCCAATATATTAACAATAATTATAGGGTGGCTAGGTGGTACAATGAATAAAGCACCAGCCTGTATCAGCAATGCAGTATTCACAATGCCTACAGTAACTATAAATATGCTGATATAGTTATTAATCACAAAATGGAACAGGCTCTCTACATAAGAAATATAGAGAGTGCATTCATTTAAATACCAG
>CM053580.1:88870167-88892335 GCA_028627135.1 Pseudochirops cupreus
ATATGTGTGTTTATGTATGTATGTATGTATGTATGTATGCATATATATATACCACATATATATGTATATATATTTTTCCCCTTAATTGAAAGAACCTTTACTATTGAGAAGCTTCTATTTTATTGGAGACAATGTTAAATAATTGTAAAGTAATTATGAGCATACACAAAGAAATGTAGACTAAATTAATACAAACAATTAAATAGAAACAGTTGAACACAAGGTAGTGAGTCTGGAAGGTAACTTGCAGTTGGTGAGAGATTAGGAAAAGCTTGTGGTAGAAGCTGGTGCTTGTATTATGTCAAGAATGATGTGAAAGATTCTGTGTGGTGAATGTTAGTAGGGGAATGGAGTAAAATATACTTATTTACTATTATATTTTAGGGATAACAGAGAACCAGTGGAATCTGTACTTTGACAGTTATATGGAGTATGCAGCTGAATGAATAAGGAGTTGGTTCTTGTTTAAAGTGGTAACTGTGAATGAAGGGAAGAGGTTAGAGGTGAGAAATGGACAATAGACAATAAGATGGAATATTGGAAATACAGGGTAAGAGAGATCAAGAAGTTATGGGTAATATTAAAATTATGATCATGGTTGATGAAAAGAATGGTGGTACCTTAAACAGCAGTAAAGTTTTCAAGATGGGTGGATTTTGGGGAAGTGTGTGTGTGTGTGTGTGTGTGTGTGTGTGTGTGCACGCACATGCATACATATATACATTTATAGTACTGTTTGTGTAACAGCAAGCACTCTAGCATACTCAGGATGGTTGCTAGCACAGGTTCTTTGATTTGCTTTTCTAAAGGAAAATAAGTCAAAAAGGGTTAAAAATTTTACTTTAATCAAACATATATATATATATATATATATAATTTATTTATCTAATATACAAAAATACATATATATTAACATACATATACATATATATTATTTATCTAATATACAAAAATACATATATATTAGCACACACACACACACACACACATATATATATATACACACACACAAACACACACACACACATAAATCATTCCCTTAGTTCAGGGGGAAAAGCACCTTGAACTTCAGAAAATACAAACAGAAATTGTAAGCAGACAAAATATAGGGACAGGGAAAATAACACAATTCAACAGACCAACAGACAAGGCTTCTAGCTTTCTAACTATTACATACATGCATAGTTAGTTACCAAAGAGACAAGCAACTGCATCTGGACTTTTAAAGCTGGGGGTCTCAGTGGCTACCCAGAGTCTCATCTGGCCACGTCATACAGCTCTTTCCATATGAGCCCCAAATAAAACCTCACCTCAAGAATATATACATACCCTTCTTCAGGGTCAGAGGACATCACAACCTTCTTGACTCACTGGCCAATTACAAAGTAACAAAATGTGTAGGCCTTCCTGAAAAAAAAGCCTCCCCTAAGCAAGCTTCTCTTGTTGGGTTCCAATTGAGCCCCATTAAGGGGCAGGGAAGATGTTCAAATTCCCTTACCATTACATTTGGCCCCAAGATCTTTCATGCCCATTACATAGACAACTTATATCTGAATTGGCATTAACATCTCTTAAGTACAATATAATCCCCACAAAATAAACACATCACATTTACAAGATACATGACATAACTCCTTACCAGAACGGCCAAATAGCCTTAAACAAACACAAAGTACGTAACATTATAATCCCCTCGATCCAAAACAAAAATGTCCAAATAATGTCTGTCTTGGAGGTGTGTCCTTCTTCCCATGCCACCCTTGCAGGCTTCCTCCTGGAGCTCTCAAATACAGGCTCAAATGAGCCAAGTCCAAGTGTTAATGTTGCTCTAGCCCCTACTTCTAAGGCCTGAGGGGTGCCTGGACAACAAAGGCAACAGGGTGGGGATGTTGGGGGTCAGCAGCATTTCCCCCGCCATAGTTATTTAGATGTATTCAATTTCATTTATCTATGGGATATTCCATTTGAAATATCTAACAAATAATTGGTAATGTGAGATTGAAATTCGTGAAAGATACTTGGGCTGGATATAGAGAGTGGAGAGTCATTGGAAAAGAGATGATAATAAAACTACTGAGAGGTCATGAAGTTACCAGGAGAAAGGCTGTGGAGAGGGGAAAAAAAAAAAGAATACCAAGGACAGGACTATCTGAAAAATCCAGAGTTTGGGGTATGATATGGATGATGATCCATTAATGACATTCAGAAGTAATGGCAGAGAGGTAAGAAGAAAATCTGGAGATAGTAATATTATTTTATTTTATTTTTTAAATTTTTTCTTTATTTTTAGATAGTAATTTTTTAAAGATAGCAATGTCAAAAAATGGAAAGGAGAGGAGTACAAAAATATGAGAGAATGGTCAACAATGTTGAATGCAGTAGAGTGGTCAAGAAGGAAGAAACTGAGGAAAAGAACATCAGATTTGCCAACTAAGAGATAACTGGGGGCAGCTTTATGGCACAGTGGATGGAACACCAGGACTGGAATCAGGAGGACTTGAGTTCAAATTAGTCCTCAAACATTTACTAGCTGTGTGACTATAGGCAGATGTAATGATACTGGGGTTTGAAGATCTTCCATGACCCTTGAACTTGATGATACAGCAGGAAGGGGTGGAGCAAGAAAAAGCCGGAACCAAGCTAGTGTCTGTGCCATGGTGACTGGAAGCAGAAGCAGGAACTCCTTTTTCTTTGAGCCTGCCAGAATCTCTGCTAAGAACTCCTGCTGAGGACTGCCAGGGATGGGAATTGTAGGGGGGCCAGAGCTGCTGGGAGCAAGCTGCCTGGATGCTGAGCAGTTGTTGTGAGTGAGGAGAAGAGGGACTTTGCCTGAGGTAGCCCGTCCTGTTTTGAAGGCTTGAGAATGTGGGTGTTTGCTACTTTAACTACATATGCCAACTTCATAACTACTGTGTTGGCTTTGACTTTCTAGTTTTGGAACTCAGTTTTCTGGTATTTAAATAAATGTTCTAGCTATATTTCTCATATAGAGAGTCTGTTACATTTTGTGATTAATAACCATATCAGCATACTTATAGTTACTGTAGGCATTGTGAATACTGCATTGTTGATACAGCAGATCACTTAAAACCAATTGTTGGGGAGGGAAGGGAAGAAAGGGGGAAGGGAACAAAGGGGGAAGGGAGGGTAGGAGAGAAAGGGAGAGAGAGAGAAAGAGAGAGAGAGACAGAGACAGAGACAGAGACAGAGAGAGAATATCAATTGGTAAATCTGGAGAAAGCAGTTCAAGTTAAGTGATGAGGTCAAAACACTGAAATTAGAGATTTCAGGGGTGAATCAGAAGAGAGGAAATGGGCACTAGTGAAAATATTTTTCCTTGGAGTTTTGCTGAGAAAAGCAGACATGTAGTATAATAGTTTGTGGATATGTAATATCTTAGTAAGAGTTTGTTCAATTTGAATTTAAATCCTATTCTCCTAAATTCCTCAAACATAAGAAATCACAGCTTCTATTGCTGTATAACTTCTTCTGAGGGGCTATTATTATGCTTCTTATGATATATATACTTAAACTTGTATATGATCTTACAGGTCAGGATTTTTCTAGAATGTCATCATTTAAAGTTATTATCAATGGTATTCATATTAGCAACATGATACAGTGGATTGAGCATTGGCCTTAAAGTCAAGAAGACCAACACTGAAGTCCCAGCTCTAACACCCATTCCCTTTGCAATCCTAGTCTAATTTAACTTCTCAGTGTCTCCTAGTAACTCTGTAAGATTTTAAGTTGTATAACAAGCACCAATCTACATTTGTAAAAGGAGTTGCCTCACAGAGGGTTTCCTGTAACAACGAAATCACTCATGCATTCTCTAAAATATGTACTTCATTTGCATGTCATGTTCTACAGTTGACCTGATGCATCGAATTTCCTTATCAGGAAAGTCTTGAACTGATAGTATGAGATTGTTTTGTAGTTTCATAGTTTTCAGGAAAGCATACTTCTCTTTTATTCTTTTTCTTGAAAGTAACGTATCAATACCATTATGTAAGATTATTATCAATGCCAATATGTAGAGTGTTTTCATAGAGAAAAGGAATGGAGAAGGCTGATCTTTCCCCCCCTTTTTTTGGTTTTCATTTTAGTAATCATTTGACCAGTTTTATTTTCTAGTTAATAGCAAAAGTGATCAGATAAGTTCTAAGAATAATTAATAAAATTAACATTTTAAATATATTTCTATTTCCCCTAGTTTTCTAATTAAATGATACCACCTTCTAGACTATTTTTCTCATTTGTTTTATTAATCTTGTAGTACGAAACTTGTTTTCTCCTTCCAAAGATTTCCCTGGAATATATGAATGCATATTTTCATATTTTAGATTTATGTACTTTGTATCATCAGATGAATTATATCTAGTCATGCTTGATTTACATCAATATTTAATAAAGAAATGCAAATGTGCCCCTTTTCTCATTAAAAGACCAATAACAGAGCAAAATGCTGATTTATGCTATCCCTTATAATTTTTATGTGAAGTCACAGAAGTTGATAAAGAATTTATTATTTTCTTTGTATAATTCTTACTGTAGTATTAAAATTTGTTAATAAAATAGGTTTGACAAAGTCTAAACTATCACCTACTTCTATAAATCAATCTACAAATCAAGTCACTTGACATATGATCAAAAAGGATTTCTTAACAAATTGTGGACCAGTGTTTACTCTTCCACAATGTTTTTAATCAGTTCTGAATAGTGAGGAGCCAGATTTTTTCCAACCTTGTTCTCATATCACTGAGAAGTTGCTGATACAAGACAGTTATGTTTAATAATAGAGAGTGTAAAGCTATATCCTTATAGCTGATATATGATGCCTTTGAAAATTATCAGGTTAATTTGGAAGAGTCTTGTCATCAATCTGGATAAAAAAATAATAGGTGAGAATTATAGTACTTTTGAATAAAACCTGATGCAAATGAAAAAAAAATCTTTACTTAGATTTTGACCTTTGAAAAAATAAGATCAAATAACAATAAAGTTGAGTGAATTTGAACATAAAATACTTTAGAGCTAGCATCCTAAAAAGAATAAAAAGATCAGTTTATTTTCATGTCATTTCAATTTAATGTTCAATGGAGATTTTGACCTGATTTTGAAGGAGTCAGTTCAAGTTGAAAGAATTGCGTAGTCATACACCTTTGTCTGTTTCAAATAATGGGTAATTTATCAAATCCTAGAATTCTAGAGAGGATACGATTTGCATTATGCCAAGAAATTTCAGCCGTTGTTCCAAGGATATGGGGATAGATTAAAATGTAATGCAGGAAGTACTATCTTGGCTCCAGAAAACTCATGAAATTCAAAAATCTTCTGTCTTTTCAAAAAAAATGTAGTGGATTAAATGTGAGTATTGCTGAAATTTCGTTTAGTCATTGTCACTTTGCCAATTTATTTTACTTGTTTTTGTTGTAATATGGGATTATTGGTGAGAGAGAAGTTTCTGTAAAAAAAATAGTAACAGTAAATGTTGGACATAGTGTTTGATAGAATGTTCAGACATATAGATTGTTATGCGCTAGAAAATTGGCCTATTTATTTCCAGATAAGGACTAGATTGAAGTAATTTATGTTTTATAAATCCAGCCCTATAATTCTTTTTCAGTCTTTTAAAATAGTATTTGAAATTTTTTTTCCCAATTACAATTATCAAGGCAATTTTTAGCATAATTTCTTACAAGATTTTGAATTGCAAATTTTTCCTTTTCCCTTCTTGCCCTCCCTACTTCTGAAAATGGTAGACAATTTGATATAGGTTATACATGTTCTATCATGAAAAACATATTTCCATATTAGTCACAGCTGTAAAAAAAGAAAACAGATGGAAAGGAAAAAAGAAAACACACAAAAAAATAAAATATGCTTCAATCTGAATTCAGAGTTCATCAGTTCTTTACCTAGATCTGGATAGCATTTTCTTTTGTGAATCCTTTATACTTGTCTTAAATCATTGTGTTGTTGAGAAGTGCTGAGTCATTCAGTTAATCATTACACAGTGCTGCTAATGCTGTGTACAGTCTTCCTCATTCTGCTCGTTTCACTTTGAATCAGTTCATTCAAGTCTTTCCAGGTTTGTCCGAATCTGCCTGCTCATCATTTCTTATTACACAATAGTATTTCATTACATTCATATACCACAGCTTGTTCAACCATTCCCCAACTGAAGGACATCACCCCTATTTCCAATATTTTACCACCACAGAAAAAAGGGCTGCTATAATTTTTTTTGCACATGTAGGTGATTTTCCTGCTTTTATGATCTCATTGGGGATACAGTCCTAGTAGTGATATTGCTAGATATACAGTTTGGTTGCCTTTGGGCATAGTTCCAACTTCCTCTTCAGAGATCAGTTTACAACTCCACCAACAGTGCATTAGAGCCCTCAATTTTCACACATTCTCTCCAACATTTATCATTTTCCTTTTTTAGAATAGTAAGGGTGATCTGGTACCTCACAGTTTTAATTTTCATTCTTTTATTCAAAAGTAATTAGACCACTTTTTCATTATCGATAGCTTTTATTTCTTCATCTGACAACTGTCTGTTCATATCCTTTGAACATTTATTAATTGGGGAATGCCAACCCTATAAATTCTGCATATAATTTTGAAAAATGACTCTCATGCAAAACTTTCAGTGTTGACTTTTGTCCTTTAGCACAAACAAAATCATTGCAGCTAAAATTAGAAGAGAAATATTTAACTAGAGAAAATATGTGTAATAATTTTCTTTGATAAAGAACTGATATTCAAATTATATAGAAAATTCATTCAAATAAGACCAAGAACCATTACCCAATAGTCAAAGAACATGAATAGTTAGATCTCAAAAGAACACCACAAAAATCAACCACCATATTAAAAATGCAAGCATTGATTACAAGTAAAATTAGATCTTAGTTTCCACCTTACATGATTCAGTTGAATAAATATAAAAAAAGTGGTTATTGTTGGAGCATCAACAACAATAAGTTCCACTAGTATAGTATTGTTGAAACTATGGGTTTTTCTAGGCATTCTGGAAAGCAATTTGGAATTGTATCACAAAAATCACTAAACTGAACATAACATTTGAGAAATACCACTAGTAGGTCTAAAGAAACAAGAGAAAGAGAGATAGACTAATATTTGAAAATGTTCATGATTGCACTTTTTATTGAAGCAAAGAACTAGAAAGTAAGTTGTGTATATCAATGGGGGAATGACTGAACAAATTGTGGTATAAAGATGTAATTATGAAACAGATAGTTTCAAAGAAATTTAAGAAGACCTTTGTGACCTGCTTATGCAAGTACAGTGAGTAGAACCAGGTATCCAAGTGAACAGTTTAATAAGAACATTGCAAATATTTATTTAAAAGCTTTGAAAGATTTAAGAACTTTGAGTAATGCAATGGCTAATCATGACTACAGAAGAAAAATGATGAAATGTGTATCACACCTTTTGTCAAAAAAGTGTTGAACTTGAGATACAGAATGAGACACATTCTGACATGGCAGAAGTTTTTATTTGTTTTGCTTGACTATGATTATTTTTGTATAAAAATACAGATTTTTTTTTCTTTGGGGGATAGAAGAGTGAGGGGTGGAAAACAGGGCTATTGAGAGTGATGTAAAAATAGAATAAAAGAGAATCAATAGAGCATTTAGAAAAAAATTCACAGAAAAAAAATAGAGAAAAGTGGGTCAGTTTCACAACCAACATACTGAATTTAGCATAAACCTTTTTTTTTGCTTAAAACTTATATTTAAAACTAAAAGCTTGAATTTATAACTGTTTAACTCCACTTAGATTACACAGCCAATCAACATTCTGTGGCAACTTAAGATTCATAAGTAAAGCATTTCACAGGAGATGGAGGGATAGAGAAAGGAGCCTCAGTGAACAGAGGAAGAAAGGTACTATTTATTATGCAATTGGCAGAATGTATTATACAAAAATATTTCCTATTCAAAGTCAGGAGAGAAGAGGAAATGAGTGAGCAATTTTTAAAAATTTATCTTTATTATTATCATTTTATGATTGTGATAGACATCTCTTTAGCCTACATCATAGGGTTCATTATCCAAGGACTAGAAGTAGTTACAACAGCGGATGACATCATCCAATTACCATGTTCCCACATAGTTTGTTATATTTTAATTCTCTTTCAATAGGGGTTGGAGACTTTCTGCTATTGGCCAAAAGACGATTGGAGGATTTGCTCATTAAGCTATTGCAAAATACTTGCAAATTTTATCCCCTCCCCTACAACCTCATAACAGTTAGTTGGCAACATTTATTAAATGCTTACAGTGTGCCAGGCATAATGATGTGCTGAGTTTCTTGAAGATGAGGAATTATGCAAATTACACTACTGATTTTCACAAGGACTAGACTCAGTGGCTAGCTCTATGTTACATACATATGAATGACAGGAGGCCAAAGAAAACCAAGTACCCAACTCAATCTCTAACAGGCAATAAATGCCAATAATATACTACAGGCTGGTCACCTTGAGTCCTGTGCCAGTGTTCTTAGCACTGTCCCTCACTGTTCAGCTTTTTGAGGGCAAAACCATACCTTAAGGAAGAGGAAATAATATGTAAAAACACATATACATGATGTATATATATTAGCATTACCAATAGTGTGAGTTCAATGTAAATAATTATATATAGATATACACATTCATGTAAATAATTCTATATAGATATTTATATTAAACTCACCTTGTCAATAATATTGATGTATACACATAAAGTCATTTCACATTGTGAATCTAGTGTTAAGAAATTCTGCTAAGGTGTGTAAAACAAGTTTTTGTGAAATCATTTAGAAAAATCTTAATTTTCTACACAGGTTTCAAGGGAACCATAAGGAATGATGGAATGGAATTTTTATCTTGAGAAGTAGTATTCTGCCTACTTCAATCACTTCTGCAAAAGTCTTCTACTTTAGCAATGTTCTGAGATAATCAGTCACCTTGCTTTATCCCTTACTTACGGAGATGAAGTAATCCTATTCTTTATCTACTATATCTACTGGCTGGCTCTAGAAATCAGACTGCATTTCAGCTTTACATTGCATCCATGTAATCATCTGCTTGCCACTACTCATGAACATCTTCTATACCACAAAAAGAAACACTCATCCATAGTCATTACTCCCCTATATATTGCTTTACTCTGTTAGAATATATGTTCTTTGAGTCAGGGGATCTCTTTTATAGCATATCTCTGGAGTTTAGCACAGTGCCTGATATATAAAAAGCACTTAATAAATGTTTTTACATTCATTCATTCATGTATTAGTGGTAAAAGATTCTTCTTTCTTTCTGTTCCCTCCAGGCACATAGACCAACAAAAACCATAAACAGCCCAGAAAAGCAAATCTTTTTTGGTTCACCACTAAATAAACTTCTCATTTGTCAAAGATTGACCAGTTAAACATAACATTTCCTATGACATGCACTGATTCTATCTTTTTTTTTTTTCCCAAATAGACTGGGGGTGTCAATGTTCTCAACTGATGGTATCTGTGGCCTCAGGCCTGATTTCTTTAGAGAATGGCAGCTGTAGTCAGGCTTCTCACGTTCTTTTGCTTGCCCAGAACTACTTGTTTATTTAATTTCAAATTTATACTCACACTGCTTTATACTTAGATTTCCATATGTTGTCCCGTTCTGTTGCTGAGTACAGTATGTTGAGTACAAGGTGTCATGTGTTTCTCTAATTTCCATATTTTTTCTTATACTGTATTAGGATAGATATCTAGAATTCAGAGCTTTATGTATTTAGAAATACATGAATTTAGTCAGAGAGAATGAAAAACAACAGAAAAAAGTAAGTACCTATAATATTTAACAAGCTAAATAAATAAAAAGTAGACATTTTTCAGAAGGAAAATTCTCAAAATGTTAATGCTTTAACAAAATGTACAATGGTTATGGTAGCAATTAGAAATCAGCAAATCTTTCATTTCTACCAAGAAATACAGGGTAAATTTAACCTCTAACAAGAAGTGCAGTATAAACTACTTTTCTGATGCATCTACACAGAATGAGAATACTTCTCAGTTGCCAATTAATTTACAGTTTTCTGTGGTCTTTCAAAAAAGCTATATAATTTTTACCAAGCATTCTGTGTGGTAGCCTTAATTTGTGTTGTGGTTAGGAGCAGCATTGTATTTTCTTTTTAAATAGCTAAAATATATCTCTGGATGTAAAAACTTCCAGTTATATGTATATTCATTTGATTAGATAGATATTAAGCATTAATCTGCTTTATTACTTCACATAGCCTAACTCCTCCCCCAGGATATCCCAGATGAACCTCCTAAATTTAACCCATGTTCCAAAAATGAGTGAGAAACATAGAATATCTGAAGAAGTTAAGGCTATGCAAAACAAAACAAAACAAAACACACACACACACACACACACACACTTAAGTTCAGATTGATCAGTTTCAATGTTGAAGGTTTTTCAATATAATACTTTTGGGATCTTTTTACATCCTATCTTCCTCCACTCTCCCTCAAAAAGATACCTCCTTAGGAACATCAGCATCTGACTCATAGCCTTATCTAGAAAACTTCTTACTTGACTCTATCTTTCACAGAAATCTCTGTCTCAAGCATTTTTGCTCATGTGTCTGAGTCCTTCAGCATTCAAGGAAAAGGCTACTCAACTCCTTTTCTTGATAATTCTGATTTTTGTCAAAACTCAGATACTTTTCTAGCTAAACAAACAAACAAACAAAGGGGGAGGAGGATTGTGCCAATGCTTCTCAGTGTAAATAAAGTTTATTTGACTATCTTCTTTCTGACACGTTTGGGATGTGCATTTGCATGTGTGTATGGTTGTTATTTTAAAAAATATATTGAAAATTGTTTATTATTTCACTACTTCCTAACAGAACCAATATTAAGAGTGAGAAAAATATATATGAGAGAGGAGGGGAGGAAAAGCACTTGTACAGCTCCTACTGTATACCAAGCACTATTCTAAATTCTTTTTAAAAAATATTATCTTATTTGATCCTCACAACAACTTTGTGAGGTAGGTGTTAGGGCAATAAGCGATAGGCAAACAGCCACAAAAGCCAAAGTTATGGTAAAAAAAGAAAGTCTATTTGATGCAGGTAAATGAGCTATTTTCTTTTATAAGATTAAGAAATTTTCTTCAAATATTTCTTCATATAACTTTTCATGAGAATGCAAAATCATTTCTATGAAACGAAAGAGAAAGTCTTATGATTTAAAACTGCTGCAACAATGTTGATTGAATTTCATTTTTAGTTTTTGTTGGAAGTTCACATGTTATGTTTTCTTCAGGAAAAAAAGTCTTAACCTTTTTGAAAAGTCTAGTTAGTTCACCTCACCTTTTCTTTGGGTCATAGCATAATGGAAATATGTGTGAGTACAGTGTTTTTGTGACTGATAGACTGGAGAAATTCCTCTTTTATGCCTCAGTAGTTTTTAATTTCACTATTTCAATTTCCCAAATTGTATTTAGTATAGCAAGGCTTCACACTGTTTACTGTTCCCCATGTCCTCTATTAGTTTTCCACTGTAGTTATGCGTGATTGTGTCCGCACCACTCATTTGGCTGGTTTCACCTTTGAAAAATGAATTCTTCTTGCTCCTAAGGATATCCTCAATTCAATTCAAGGAATATCTTTTTTTTTTGAGCTTCACCTGTGTGCAAAGCTTTAGAAGCTAGAGATTCAGAGACAGAAACTATGCGATTACTGTATTCAAGGAAACTACATTCTAGGAGGAAATATGAAGGAAAAGAGACCACTAGCAATTAACGAGGGAAAAGACCAATGAATTCTTCAAGGAGGAGATAAAGATGAACCATGCACTTATTCAGAATATATGTATTGATTGTAAATAATTGAGATGAAGAAGAAGAATATTTTAGGTGGGAGGTGGGAAAGCAGTATGAATAACTGCTAAAGAGATACTATGTTGAATTTAAGGATTAGCTAGTAGTTCAGTCTGGCTTGAACATAGAATATATAAAGAAGAAGAATCTGAAATAATTCTGGCTGAGTAGTCTGTAGCCAGTTCGTGGAGAGTCTTAAATGCCAAGTTAAAGAATTTGCATTTTACCCTAGAAACAATGAAGAACTACTTGTGGTCCCTAAGCAGAGGAAAAACACAATTAGAATTGGTTTTTTGTTTGTTTGTTTGAAGAAAACATTAGTAGTTATGTGGTAGATGAATGGGGCAGAGGGGAGACTGAAAACAGAGAGATGAACTGGAAGGCTATTACAATTGATTCCTGGAACAAGTGATGAGGACTTAAATAAAACAAAGTGGCATGTGGATACAGAGAAGGAGATGGAGAGTCATTATGGGATTGGAATTAACGAGACAGTACATAATTTCAAATGTTTGTCGGGTAAGGAAAGGAAAAAGTCAAAAATGACTCAAGATTGTGAATAATTATCTGTAGCATGATTTTCTCTTATATTATGTTCCCTTTTGGAGGCAATATATCAGGGAAATAATAAATAATCAAAACCACTTAGCTATTAAAATTCTTAGCCATTCATAGACATTATATACATCATCTTATAATCAGTTTGTATATTTACCTATGTATTCAGTTAAACATAGATACTAATGTATGTAACATTCATACATACAATTTGCATAAACATGTATTTCCAATGTTGTACAAGGCACAAGGAATAACTCCAAGAGAGTGATTAGAATGCATCCTTTGGAACTCACAAAGTAGAAGCCACTTTATTTCATTGTTTCTATGTCCATCATGAAATATCTGCATCAGTTAAAAAACATAAGCACACAAACTGACTTTATTTCAGAGCCTTTTATGCTTCCTTTTCCCCATTACACATAAGAACAGAAACTAAATGGGGACACAGTAGAGGTAGAAATAGCAACTATTTTTACTGGGGCAAATAAAGTGAAGAGAACAATTTGGGATAGGTCAACAGTTGTCATTGTTCAGTTGTTTCAGTCACTACTGACTCTTTGTGAGCCTATTTTGGGCTTTCTTGGCAAAGATACTGGAATGGTTTGCCATTTTCTTCTCCAGCTCATTTTACTGAACTGAGTAACTGAGGCAAATAGGGTTAAATGACTTGCCCAGGGTCACAAAACTAGTAAGTGTCTGAGGCCAGATTTGAACTCTAGAAGATGCATCTTCTTGACTTTAGGCCATGAATTCTATTCACTGTAACTCCTAATTGTTCAGGGCAGCAGTAGAAAGGAAGACATGGATCTGTACTTCGAACAGGAGTTGGACAGCTCCAGTTGTCCTTACTGATGTCCTTAGAAAGAAAATATCTCAAGTTCTAGACCCTCTGGGGACAACGATCTACTTATAGAAACATCTTTACTCCCAGGGAATGAGGACCCTAAAGGCACCCTGAGAACTCCAGTGACAGGGGCTGGATTTCGAATTTGCTGATTCCAAGTACCGTGCTCCTGGAAAACTGGACCAGGTGCTAAGGTAGGGGAATTGAGTGTAAAAGCTATTATACAATATAATACAATACAATAAACAATATGATGCAATAAATAATAATACAATGAAATACAAACCTTGCCTGATTCATAATGTTGCCCAAGGTGAGTCCTTTTCCCTGTCCTGTTTATTCTGCAATGTTAAGAGGACTAAACAATGATGTTCTGCCTAAATACAATTTAGCCTTGATGTCCCAAAGTAAGCACTACCAGGCTTAAGGTAGAGGGATAATGAAGGATTTTACTCATCCAGTATCTTGTTGATATATGTAGTAAGTGTGGTACCCTCTGTGCATGGCATGTTTCATGGAGACTTAATCTGCATTGGTAAGGAAAGGGAGGGGAGGGCATTGTTTTTCATATTACATAACACAGATCTGAAACTATGTCTGCAGAAAGTAAGCATATAGTGCCATCCTGGCACAAAAACAGCAGACAATTAGGTAGCACTTTGTATTTTGCAAACTATGTTATACACATTATTTCATGTTAGCCTTATAAATACCATGTTATATAGGTACTACAGGCATTGTTATCTCTTCATTATGAATGTGGAAATTCAAGCTCAGAAAGATGAATTGATTTACCCTGAATCATGCATCTATTAAGCATCAGAAATAGGAATTGAAACTAGATCTCTATTCCCAGGCCTAGTAGTCACGTACCAACACAATGCTGATAGCTAGCATATTTGTGAGTTGGAAGAGTATAGGATATTTTCCATCTGTACTTCTGAGAAAGAATTGGAAATACTTTATTACATAGGAAGGGAAGAATCTAAACAATTATTATTCTGAAATGCAAATTATATTTACAAATAACGTTTTTAAAGAAAATTGTTTTTCCCCTTGTTTCAAGTAATAGTAATATGTTTTATTTAAAGCCAACTGCAATTTCAGCAGCTTAGAAGAGGTTAAACAAATTGTATTAGAAAATAGGTCCCTTATATACTCATACTATTTCTGTTACAAAACAATCATCTTAGAAAATTGGAACACTTCCCTGCTTGTCATATCTTTTTAAAAAGTTTTTTACCAGAACACAATTAGTTTAAATATTTGACTGACTACAAACTGCTAAAGTCTTCAGTAGTTCGAACTGAGGACAAATGTGATCAAGACTTCCAGAAAAAAAATTACAAATCTTTGAAGAAAATAAAGAATTCTTAAACCAGCTTGTCCAGTTTATTGTGTGTTGATCAGAAATCAATGCTCTACAACTAGAAAACACACTATTTTCATTATATTTTCTATGGGCCTGTTAAAAAAAAAAGACAACCTTAATAAGTTGCTCCTATTTCTCTTTTATTGTTGACTTCTTATAAAATTTTAACTTCAGTTTTATGTGATAATATTGTTAGCATTATGAACATCAACAATCTTCATCTAAACAAAAAAATACACAAATGAAAACTACCTGAATAGAGGCAGGCCCTGAGCAGTTGTGGGTAAAAAACAAAACAAAACAAAATTTAGGCACTTGCTTGTCTTTACTAGCTACTTGGTGTATGATTTTAGGAAAGTCATGTGTTCTCCTTAAGCATCCTATTTTTCATCTGAAAAATAGAACTCCCTATATCACCACTACCTCACAATGATATAAGGGGAGCAAAAACTATTATGTAGTATCCAAAAAAAATACGAGGTTTCTAATCTGGGTGATTAGAACTCTTATGACATGGATAGAAATAAAGAAGTTTGGAGGAGGGGTTGGATTTTGCTATGAGTTCAATTTTTAGACATAATAAATTTGATATGCTTACAGAACCTAACAGTTTAAAATGCCCAACAAGAAATTGGTCATGTGGGATTAGAATTTAATAGAGAGACTATCAGATAGCCAGTTCTTATTATGACATATATAAACATGTTATCTGGGAAATAAGTTGGAAAAAATGAACTTGAATATATGTATATATATATATATATATATTGAGACAGGAATTGGTTTTGAACCTAGATATATCTGAAAAAAAGAAGTTTTATTCATTTTGGAAGAGGTCAAATTGGAGTATATTCTACAGAACATGTTAATTTCCATAAAAAGTTATTAAAGTTTATTGAAACCAGTTAGATATTGCCTTTTATGCATGCTTCTCTAGTGACTGTTAATGGGTCATATGTGAATGATGAATAAAGTGACAGACTGAAGATGAACATCCTTAACAGCTGCATAGGGCATTAAAGATAAGACAAGAAGTTAACCTCCACTCCTGACTCTTTGCATATAATCTAAAAGCACAAAAAGCAGTGAGGGTTAAATATTACAAAGACTAGCCTTATGAAGACAGGGGCTATACTACAGCCTCCTCTGGCAGAGTCACGCTGAAGAACTCTGCACTCTATTTAAAATTAAAACATATCATCTTTTTTTTTAAATTTTAAACATTTCATATACTGAAAGCTTCAGTGTCTGAAGTACAGTTCCCTGGAGGAGAAAAAAAATTAAAATGAAGTAAGGAAAATGTTTTATAAAGACATTGGAACTGTTGAGATAGAAAATTAGCTATAGCTGGTTTATGGAATAAGAAGGAGAAAGGAAAGGGAAGTGGGCTGGCATTGAAGACAAACTTCGCCTAATTCACAGTTTTGCCTGGGGCCTGCCTTCAGGACAAGGGCTGTTCCATACAGTGCTGAGTTCATTTTCAGGGAAAATTGAAATGTGTAATTTAGACAGTGTCTACATGATTCCAACATAACTAGTTAAATAGTGCACAATTCAACTGCCCCCAAACGAGAAACTATTTCTTAAGTTTAAGAAGATGCTCAGTAACTGGCTTGTGGCTCTCTTGTGTGTTTTCTTTGACCTCTACTGTGATAAATGCAGACATGTCTTTCATTTAACATTATCTATTATAGTGGCAGTCAAATTCAGGAATATTGATAAGACAAAATGAAAGGATTTGTGTGCTTTCTAATGAAAGATCCAAAATTTTAGTGAGTCATTTGATAAACCTCCATAATTTCAAGTTTGAAGGTATAGCAGTAATATGTTCTAATATTTTCACAGGCTAAAGAAATATAATAAATGGAGTTATCACATTTATTGCAGGGCATTCTGCTAGAAATATGCTTAAACCCAATCTAATTAATAAAGGCTTAGCTTAAATCACTAACCTAGCATCCAGCTCTCAACTTTTTTTATATATAAATGAGTACAAGAAATCATATTTAGTAAATTGTCTAAAAAACTGTAAATGATAAACTTATACTTCATAAAAATGTCTTAAAAAGGCATAAATTGATTCAGCAGACCAGCTAAGTAACCAATGGCAAAAGATTTTCAAAATATATTCCATAGCGTTATAATCTACTTTATACATGTTTTACACTAACTTCTTTTAGTGTCTGCTTTATTTTTTACTGCTGCAAAGCAAAAGGTGTAGGAATGCTTTCACCAAGAGCAAGGAATTAAAAAAATGTCATTTGCACAGATTTTGACAGATAATTTTGAGAAAACTTCTAAAGAGGCGTGAGGTCACTTGATGGCTTTAGAAATGATTGATATCAGGATATCATTTTTCTCATAAAAAGTTACTCTTGGTAAATGAGGATATTGTAAATATTTTTTCTTGAGTTGTTATTCGTCCGCTTTGTTACCTTGTGTTATTGATAGTATGCAAAATGTACCTGACTTTTCACTGATGAATCAACTCAATAATTTTATGTTGGTCCATTTTATCCATCAACCGTATTTTTGCTTTGCTATGTCAAATGTGCTTGATATTGATAGCTTTGGTTTAATGGAAGGTAACAGAAGAACGAAATATTCTGTAACATATACAAGACCACAAAATAAAAAGCAAAGGCAGGAAATTTCCTTCTCAGTCAAACATGTCTTATAATAGTGACTTGAAACCAGCCAAACAGTCTGAATATAAATATCCAAACAAGTATTGTCCTTAAAAGATTTTTTTCAGAACATTTCAGAAGTGTTGAAATAAAATTTAGACCCATGTTACTCAGAACATAGGAAAATCTATCTCAGTCTAAGCCATCAGTATTATGCAGCTCCTAGAGGCCAGTCATTAATGCTAGGCACTGGGGATACAAGTTCAAAGCATGAAGCCATTTCAATTCACAAGGAGTTTGTTTACTCATAAGATGCCATTCTTTGGTTGTCTTTTCCTGACTCACTTCCTTCTTCTGGTTTCCCTAGTTCCAATGCTTCCTTTTAAAAGGTATCTCTTGAGCATTCCCATATCTCATACATACTTTCACGCACAGAACATGTTTAAAAAATGTTTGTTGAACTGAAAAGAGAAAGGTGAGAGGTTCACTCTAGTGTGTCTTTCTTAGGATATATCTAAAGCTCTATTTTCAGGACCCAGAGCCTAGCACAGTGTTTGGCAAACAGTTTGGTAATTTCATACATACTTGTCATTGATTAAAAAACAGCTTTGGCTAGCTGAATGACATTTACAGAAGGTTGGTCAGGATGGTGAGAATATGAGAAATGATGTCATGGAATACAGTTGACACAATTTATGATAAATCACTTGAAAAAGAAAAGAATAGGGGAGAGGATTGTGGGAAGATGACAGAGGAGGTCAGAAAATTCCATGCTCTCAAAATTTTCCCCGACAAAAGAGTTTATTTTAAAAAAAAAAAGCACCTTAGGGAGAAAAGTATGGATGGAGATAAATAAGAATAGGGGCACAACCTGGATCTCCCTGGGGCAATTTGAGAAGAATAGAAGAAAAATCCCAGGACAGGGTTTAGTCCCTTTGAAAAGTAAACTCCTCCAGGCTAGATTCTGTTTTAACAACAAGCAGCAAACCTCTTAAACAACATGCAGCAAATCCTGGGGTTAGTTGGCTTGAGAAACTGCTTTGGCTCCAGCTACAGGAGCTTTTACCCTGATAGTGAGGAGAGTTGGGAGTTTGAGCCTGGGAAGATTGAGGGAACTTTTGTTGATAAGAAATGCCAGACACAGCTGTGGGGCAAAGAGCAGAAGGGGCAAGTAGGAATCAGCACACAACAAAGGGGTATTGTGTCAGTGGGGCAGAAAGCCCTGACTGTGGATGCTTACAGGAGGTTGGAGGTTTGGTTTTGGTTTCAGGCTAGATGAGAGAACTGACTATCTGGGCAAGAAGCACCAGTTCCCATACCCCAAGACTAGAGGTGATTACAAATAATTAAGCTGTTACCATACACACAAAACTGCATAGGCAAAGGAGAAAGAATCCAACCACAGAAAGCTATTATGGGAATAGAGATGACCAGGGTTCATCTTCAGAGGAGGATATTGAAGGAAAGAAACCCCCAAAGAGTAACTTCAAATGGTCACCTGCCCCAAAAGAATTCACAGAAGATCTTTAAAAAAGATTTTAAAAATCAAACAAAAGAAATAGAGAAAAAACTAAAAAAGAAAACAACAAAAAATGAAAAATAAACCTAAAAAATAATGATACAAGAAAAACAAGAAAGGTAAGAAAGAAAAGTCAAGCAGTTCGAAAAAGAGATCCAGAATGTTAAGGAAGAAAATGACACCTTGAAAATTAAAATTGGGCAAAATAAAGTCAGCGAAATTATAAGAGGTCAAGAAATGATCAACCAAAATATAAATAGTGATAAAATAGAAGGGAATGTGAAACATCTTATAAAAAAAGAAAACAAGAGTTTTGGAGAATAGATCTAGAAGAGAAAATATAAAAATAGTCAAACTAACTGAAAGTTGTGATCAATAAAAGAATCTCGATACTATTATACAAGAAACAATTAAATTGTCCTGAAGTGTTAGAAGAAGGGGGAAAGTAGAAATAGTAAAAAAGAAAAAAAAACAGTAATCACCACTTAAAAGAGATCCTATGAGGAAAACTTATAGGAATATCATAATCAAATTCCAGAAACCAACAGCTCAATAAAATATTAAAAGCATCAAGATTAAAACAATTTAAATATGATAGTGGCACAATTAGAAGTACACAAAACCTAGCAGCAGAAACATTAAAGGACCGCAGGTTTTGGAACAAAATAAATAGAACAGCAAATGAACTGGGGATCCAGCTGAAAATATACCCTGCAGAGTTAAGTATTATCTTGAATGAAAAAAAAAATGGGCATCTGATAAACTCTCAGACTTTCAATACTTTGTTTTAAAAAATCCTGAAATTAATAGAAGATTTGAGATACAAGAACCAAGATAAATATAACATACATATCAAAGACTGATTATAAGGGATTCATAAGGACAGACTGTTTACTTTTTATGTATGTAAAATGTATGGCTAAGATTCTTATTAATAATTGAGTAGTTCATAAGAAAGATTGGGGTAAACCTGAGTATGGTGTGAATTTTAAAAGTAAAACCATGTAGGAAAGGCTAAAAAATGGAACTATTTTATACAAATGAGGTGTAAGAATTGATACAGAGGAATTAGATAGAGGAGGAGGGCTGGTAGTTCTGGTAACCTACTTTCACTGGGAATTGGTTTAAGAGGAAGCCATACATATATATTTAGAAGAGTATTAAAGTCTTCTAAATTCAGAAGAAATAAAATGATAGAGACACAGGGAAGATATAGGGAGGGAGGTGAGGGATGAGGGAGGATAAGGAATGATCTTTAGAGGGGAGGGTGACAGAATAGGTAATAGGGGGCTATAGAAGGGTTTTTAGATTTATTAGAATGGGAGGAGAAGGGAGGGATCTTTGGAGGGAGGATGGCATGTAATAGGAGGGCAAGGTAGTGGGTAGAAGTAAAGTAGAAGAGTCAGAAGGGATGAGAAATAATAGATATGCAAAAACATAAAAACAAAGATCAGGAGTAGAATATGTTTGGGAAAGTATATGTTTGTGTGTTTGTGTGTGTGTGTGTGTGTGTGTGTGTGTGTGTGTGTGTGTGTAAAGAAACATATGTAAACTTTATCATTACCTTTGGGGGGGTAGCAAAAAGGAAAAAAAGAGAACCAAGTAAAAAAGTGCACAGTAGAGCACAAAAAACTTACAAGGAAGCAAAGAAAAGATTGACAATTCTCAACACAACTTGTATTATTTATCATACAAGCTTTCTTGAAATGAAAATTTATTGTTACATATTTTAAATCCTCTCATGTTCTATGCACACAACATGCTATTTTTCTTTCTTTGTATTTAAGTTCCAATATCTAAGTTTATGATATATTTTTGTTTCTTTTCTCTATTCTGTATTTGTATTCTGGCCCTTGAGTCTAAAATAAAATAAAAATAAACAAATAAATAGGGGATATGTGGCACATTTATATCTTAAGATATTTGAAGGTGTTTTCTGGAAGGTGTTTGTTTAGTTATTTTTTAGTTATGAACAGCTCTTTGTGATTCTTTTTCAAGTTTTCTTGGCAGAAATATTGGAGTAGTTTGTCATTTCTTTCTCCAGATCATTTTATAGATGAGGAAACTAAGGCAAACAGGGTTAAGTGAATTGGCCAAGGTCACATAACTAATAAGTGACTGAGGCCAGCTTTGAGCTCATGGAAATTAATCTTCCTGACTCCAGTCTTGGCACTCTGTCCACTATGCCACCTAGCTGACCTACTTCTTAAAGGAGGACTATACTTATTTTATATGACTTCAAATAGCAATAAACAAACAAGAGGAAGAACTTACAAGAAGCTGATTTCCTCAGTAGCTGGAAGAACTTGATGACAGACTATAAAAGCATTTATGTAGAGGTCAGCAGTCTTAGTTCAAATCCTGGTTCTGTTAATTATTACCTGTGTGACCTTGTTAAAGTCATTTCCATTCTCTGGACCACAGATCCTTAACTGTAAAATGACAGTTGGAGTAGATGACTTCTAACATCCCTTCTAGTTCTAAATCTGTAGATGACATGAATATGACCCTATGGAGTAGAGTTCCATTCTGCAAAATGCAACGCACTTCGATGTAAGATGAGGTACCGCCATCCTTAAAAGTGTTCAAACAGGTGTTTGATTAATATTTTGGAGAGATATTTTCTAAGAGAATCACCCTTTAATCAGGTTTTTGATTTCTAAAGAGGTTATACTTCTGAGAATCTTTATCTTTTTTGTCTGTCTGCTTATCAAATTAGCTCAATGTCTGAGTTGTAAAGAACTAAATATATTATTCAAAGTATATATTTACTTGTTCAATTATATTTTTGAGACAGGCATGGGTGGTGCTATGGCATTTTCCCCACTTGCATTCTATTCATCAAAATCTATCTTGATTGCTACACATAACTATCTTAACTAACAGATTCTATACAGTCGTTTATTTTCCCTTCTTCATGTTCCATTTCCTAGGTCTGATGTTGAAGAGAAATAACTTAGAAAAGTTTCTTTAAATGAAACAACACTACTACTCTTTGACAGCTCCAATCATTTACCACACAGCAAAAAAAAAAAATACTCCACTACCAAAATAAGTAGAATAAAACACAGTATCCTCCATATCATTTAAATATTGGCTCATAGGAAATGTCATTTTGGGGGCGGAGCCAAGATAGCGGCGTAGCAGCAGCAACATATCTCAGCTCTCACATAGCCACCCCAAAATACCCATAAAATAGGACTCTAAACCAATCCTGGAACTCCAAAACGCACACAAAGATACTTCCCACTAAAGTCAGCTCGGCTACGAGAAACCATATCAGCACTGCGAACCGAAACCAGCCTGGCCTGAAGCTGCGGCTGTGCCCCGGGGGCGGCTGGATGGGAGG
>CM053580.1:88892835-88914626 GCA_028627135.1 Pseudochirops cupreus
TTTGAGTTGCTTTCCTTTAGAAAAGCAGATCTAAGAACCTGTGCTAGCAGCCACCCTGGGTGTGTTGGGGTGCTTGCCGATACAGTTGCTACCCTGTCCATACAATGAATGTGTCTTCCCCCCAGAGACTTAATCAGAGTCAAGGGAGATAATCATTGTAAAACACTCCACAAATCTTAAAACTTGTGATACATGTCAACCATTATTATGAATCTCAAGTTCCCTAGGTCTAAAACAATGAAGTTTCCCCACATTATTATCACCATAGGATTACCTGTAGTCAACCTTTTTGTGAGAGTGACAGTTCACATAACTTAAATTTTCAATGGAGTGGATGTTTGTTAATTTGTTTTCCTCTGCCATAACAGGCCTCTTGTTCTTAATGTTCATCATTTCAAGTTCCTGCTTCATATGAGAATTAGGTATGATCCAGGAGCTATTTGGCTTGCACTCTTTTATCTGGCACCTTAGATAAAACTGAAACAAAACAAAACAGAAGAAAACTAGAAGACATCTCTTGACATAAAGTTCCAACATGAAAATGGTTCCTTAGCATTCTTAGCTTCTGTGGTAAAGGTTCCATATAAATAACTGTATCTATTAGAATTTGACCAGCTTTTAAAAAAAAAAATCCATATTCCTCTCTTCTCATTCAGCTTTCCACCCCAATTTTAAGTGATGATAATGATGGTGATGATGATAACATTTATAGCAATTTATGGTTTGTAAAACTCATTACACATATTATCTCATTTTTAAAGACAAAGTCCAAAAGTGTTACACAGATCTGTGAACTATTTATGAACCAATATATTATTGTTAACTTGGTGTCAATAAGGCAATCATAAGCAAAAAGTTTGACTTTCTATGGCCAATGGAATTTTATGACTGCTTAAAAAACTATAATCAGTGCCAGAAAAAAAAATGTTTTCAATGTGTAGCATCAAACACTTTTGTACCTTCTAAATTCGGATAGTATCAATGCTAGAACAAATTGCTGATTCAAACAAGCACTGAAAGCACCAGAAAATAAATTGTCTTCAAACAATGATGTCTGAGCTTTGAGGGAGAAGAATAATATAGTTGTCTTCATGTATATAAACAGCAACAACATGGAAGAGGGTTCAATTTGCTTTGCTTAGACTCAATGGGCTCTAGAGCAAAGAGTACAAGTCAAAAGTTTAAAAGTCAAATTGAATCTGTTGAATGATCTCAAAATAGGATGGATTGCCTTGGGATGGAATGGGATAACCCTAGCTAGAGATTTTGAATGAAAGGCAGTTTCCATGTTCCTAACTTCTACCTCCATGCAGTTGACTCTGAGATCTGTGTATTGAACCATAGTTCCACATCATGGTCTCCTTACGGACATTTCAACGTAGACTTCATGAGATATCTTAAATTTAACATGTCCAAAAATAAATTTGTTATCTTTCACTCCAAATTCTGTTATCTTTCACTCCAAATATGTGTAAGAAATGAGATACTTAGTTTTTACTTCTAAGGCAAATAACATGTATTGTTTTTTTTGAGACATTATATGTTAGCTTTAAGGCAACACTGTGCAGTAGAAATGTCAGTGTTTCTGGCAGCTATGGAATTGGGATCAAATCTCATACCTGAACTAGTTTTATAACTGTGGAAAAGTCAATTAATGTCTATGGTCCTCCATTTTCTCATCATCATTAGACTAGGTGACCTAGGTTGTCATGTTCTTTTATATTATACTGTTATTAGATTATATTAAATTATATAATGTTATATCATTATATACCATATTGAATCCCATAGCACTGTAATGGCTCATATGTCATATAATGCTAGGCCATGTGTAATATGTCATGTCATCTCATATCATACACATCATATTACATATCACATGTAATATCATGTTATACTAATCTGTCATATTATGCAATTCTATATTACCATATCATAGTATTATATTTTAATGCATATTGTATCATATCAGATAATTCCATTGGAAATATAATTGTTTCTGTGACAAAACAGTGATATAATTTGGGCAATTAATTCCTGCAGAACAAAGACGCTATTAAGCTATTTTTTTAAACCACATGGCCCTTTAAAAAATTCAGATAGGGTATATAGCGTTCATTTCATGTACCACAGATTCGTTTTACAATGAAAAGTAACAGGAACTGTTTGAAGAATCTGCTCCCAACAGGGTTTATTATTCTTCCTGTAGCCAAAAAAAAAATTCCTTATTCCATTATGTGAATTTAATGGTTGGCTTTTTGGATTTCATCAGATTCCATTTCAAGAAAATAAATAATGGGGGACAGAACCAGATCCCAGCGAGCTCGGGTGTTGGGCTCTCGAGGGGGAGGGCGTTCAGGCGGCAGAAGCTGCGGACCGCGGCCAGGTGCACGCGGTGACAGTGGTGACACTACTGAAGAAGCTGTCCACCATGCTGGAGGCTGTGCGGAAGCACCATGGCATCCTGGCGCGGCGGCAGGGCGGCCTCACAGGCACCGTGTGCCGCGTCCAGGGCAGCCCGGGCGCGCTCAGCCGCAGCCACAAGGACACCAGCAACACTCTGGCCCAGGGCTGGATAAGGCCGAGTGCTTCAGCACACACGCCGACGCCGCCCGCAAGCGCGCTGTCCACCGCACGCTCCAGGTGCAGCTGCTCGAGGTCAACCATTCTCTGCTGGTCGCTCAGGGCCAGCTGCACGTGCAGTTCTTCAAGGAAGAGGCAGAAATCCCAGCCAGAGATTCTTAGAAGGAGCCAGAATCCACAGAGCAGGAAGAGAAGGAACTAGCACCAGAGGCTCCAGAAGAGCTGGAAGAAAGGGAGAGCTCAGAAGAGGACCAGTGGATCCGGGGCCAAGCAGCTTCCTTGTACTGGCCTAGGGAAGATGCAGAGCCTTCAAAGGGCATTGTCTACCCGAAAGAGCAAGGGCCCTTCCCCACCTCGACCCACTCCTACCAAGCCTTCTCGATTGGGCCCTAGCCAGGGCATTGAAAATCAGCCCGAGACAGGGGTAGCGGTTGAAGCAGAACCAGGGCTGGAGTTAGAGCCAACAAGGAGCCCTGTGGAAGAGCCAGAGAGCCCTGAGGCCAGGGAAACTCTGATGCTTCAGGAACAGGGTACTGCCTAATGCTCCATCTTGCCTGCCCACTTCTCTGTGCCTTTATCTTTAATGACACCATCAGTTGCTAAGCAGCAGAGCCCAGTTACCTATAGATCACCTTTACCTAAGCAAAGAAAAAACCCTACCTTTCTCACTAACCTCACTCCCTCTCTTGCTCCCAAACTGAGACCTCCACTCCAAAACCCTCCAATCCACCCGATTTTAAAGCTCAAAGACCAATACTGTTACCCTCCCAAGTGTGCTTAAGATTAATAAATTTATTTCACTAAAAAAAAAACAGAAAATAAACAATGTAAATTTGAAGTTCTTAAGAATTGAAAGTAAAACTAAAAAGGATAGATATTATTAACATTTAATTCATAACCTCGTATTTTATTCATATAATTAGTAAGGGTGAGATGGACATTTTAAATGTTCTGTTTCCCATAGTAAAAAAGTTTTTGATCTGATGGAATAACATTATCTATCTATCTATCTATCTATCTATCTATCTATCTACCTATGTATCTATCTACCTATCTATCTTTCTCTGTATCATCCCGGTGATATTCAAGGATACATACTCACACACATCTAAAATGATTTCTCATCTATGATATGCGTATATGTGTTTAAGTATCATATGTGCTCAATAGAGTTACTTAGATATAATTGCTTGTGGATAATACTTTTAACTTTTAATTTGGGAAGTAAAATGTCTTTTAAGGACAAAAATTGTGGTTCCTATCCTAAAATGGTAACTCTTTAAAGAATGAAGTTATTTTAGTAAGTCCCTTATATCTTTCCATTTTTGAAAGTATGGTTTTGTAACTTAGGAAACCAGCACTAAAACACACACACACACACACACACACACACACACACACACACACAGACACACACACCAGAAAATGTGTCCATTAATCACTTTTGAGAATAAGAGTTTTTCCTTCTGTTATTAGATGCTTAATGTAGCTGCTGTCAGGTGTGTATAATGAGCCCTATTCCAAGTCTAGTTACTTGGTAATGTAACTATCTTTCATCCACTAATCCAAAAGTATGGCTACAATAAACGGAGATTTTTTTCCCTCTAATCCTTTTAAAAGTAAGTGTAAGATTACATTTGCAACAAAGCAATTATCATGATTTGTTTACTTTAATGAGCCTTAAACAAATGCTAATTTTCCTTTGTTAATGAAAATAAGAAAGCTTATTAGAGGTTTTATTACCTATATGAAGAATCTGAGAATTAAAGCTCAAGTGTATTGAGAGTTGTACTTGTTGGATAAAATTTTATTGATCTATTATGCACAAGATTTTCTCTAATGAAGATATATGTCTATGTTCCATTTCTTCTTCAAATTCTTTCTCCTTTGTGTGTGTGTTCAGAACTTATATGTTGCATTATTTCCTCCAAATCAACCCTGTTTTGCTAGCATACTTCATTAAAAATCAAATGAAAGAAACATTCTAATAACTTAGAAAAGAATAACTAAATATTCCAATGAAGGCAAATATTCTAAGCAATATAAATATTTATAAAAATATATTTTTCAGAATTTACTAATGCCATTTTTCTGCCCTAACATTATTCCAATTTCACCAAGTGCAGCACTAGATGAGTAGCCAAAAAGAACTCATATTTCATATTAAGGAGATAACTATACTACCTTCTGCAGAAAAAAAGGAACAAGGCATTTGTCAAAAAATTGTATTGAATCTGTGAATGATGTTAGGGAGAACAATATTCTATCATCACTGGAAACATATTTTTATGCTGATGGCCATACCTT
This sequence comes from Pseudochirops cupreus, assembly GCA_028627135.1. Classification (NCBI taxonomy): domain Eukaryota; kingdom Metazoa; phylum Chordata; class Mammalia; order Diprotodontia; family Pseudocheiridae; genus Pseudochirops; species Pseudochirops cupreus. Next base: position 88,897,726 of record CM053580.1, read on the forward strand.
GATGATATTACTTTATTAAACATTTATTACCACTTCAAAGTAAATAAAAAGTCTCTAGAACTCAGAGAATTTTTTTTCCCAAAATCTTTTAATGGCTCTCCTAAACGAAGGCTCAAAACACTTCATTCTCTCAGCATTGCTATACATTTTAAATAATCACCTAGGTGAAATAATGTAATTCATGTGAAAATATGAAAAAATAGATTAGTATATTTTGTCTTCAAAATAAAAGCCTCATCTAGAAAAGAAGTAGAAGAGTGGCTTTGGAATCAGGTATGAATTAATCAATCGAGTCTTTATTAAACAATTACACCAGTATCAGCCTAGTACTGTGTGTACAAAGACAACAATGTAATAGTACCTACTCTCTTGGAACATAAAGGAAGGATAAGTTAGTCACTATATTGCATTACCTATAGAGAAATTCTCTTGCACAGCAGAGAGGCTCACATATTACTAAATAAATCCTTAGGAGTTTTCTGAGGCAATACTTCATTAGGGTAGCAGAGTTATGTGAGAGATAATGTCAGCCACTGTATTCCTTACCTGTTTCCCCTTGTGTCATTTCCCATTCACTATGGAAGTTATGGGGATACAAGTGGAAGTGTACCTATTCCTGCTTCTGTATAAAATAATAGCAGTGAGGTACAAGATAGCCAGACAAGAATGAACAATGAAAGGAACAGTGAAAAGATTTGCATGAAAATGGCAGAGTAGAGATAGGTCAGTTTATTAGCTCTTTCCTAATCTTCTCACAGATTGAAAATCCTTGCCAACACTTCTTGCCCTGAAAAAAAAAATAAGAGAGAGAAAAAAAGAGAGAGAGAGAGAGAGAGAGAGAGAGAGAGAGAGAGAAAACAACAATAAGCAATGGAGCAGACAGTGGAGTGGACTGTCATTGGCAAAGTCAAATGAACGAGACTGGGAATATTACAGCCTGTCCCATTGGCATGGAATATGAGTCTACAATGATTCACAGAGCATTATTCTGTGCTTGAAGTAATTGCCCCAACTATTCAAAATTAAGTTAATTCCTGATCACTTTTCACACACATCCCACCCCTAATTACTTGAGAAACTCTTTGTCAGCTCCAAAGCCCCAAACTTCCCACCTCAATGAAGAGCTATGCCAGGTTCTAATACATTAACCAAAAATGCTATTTACTCCTGTTAAGGGACACTGCCTAGTTATATCTACTATTGTCTCTCTACCACTGAGCAAAACCTTGTGTTAACCAGAACTCTTTTACCCTCCCTAGAGAGAGGAACTTCAACATACAACAATATTTCTCTTACTTTCTTCAAGAAATGTTCCCCAATAATCCTTAATGCTAATACTTCTTCCCTGAGATTACCTCCAATATTTCCTGCATGTATTTTGTTTATAAATAGTGGTTTGTATCTTTTCTCTCCTATTAAATTGAGAGCTCTCTGACATCTGAATTAAAAAAAAAATACATTAAAAGTTATAAAAAAAACACTTTTGCTCTCTTAACCAATGATTCCTTTATTAGCAATATATCCTTACATTGAATAGTAACAAGATCAAAATATCTGTTCAAAGATTTTCAGAGCAGCATTATATGTCATTGCCAAAACCTGCAAGCAACCTAAATGTTTAGTAGTAAGGTTTGGTGAAATAATTTGGTGAAATAAATTCATTAATGCAACTTCATTTGTCTGTCCCTTGTTCCTAATTTTGCTTTCCTCAGTAAACCAGCAATCATTTATGAGGTAGATGGCCCATGTATCTGTGTCTTTCATTTGTATTTGCATTAAAAAGATAGACCATTAGTAAAGTGACTTGATCATGACCACATCAGTGTTAAAATGTACAATTTAGACCAGATCTGAGATCCTAGGACTACAAATTGCATGATTCTTTCATTGCAATATGTAACATTAATTTGTGTAGAAGGGAATGCTTTGAGAAGAAACTTTGGATTTTGGTTTTGGTCTTGCTAGACAGATAAGGAAAAAAAAAACAACAATAGGTTTTTCTGAAGGGAAGAGATATGACATTAAATGAGTCCAATATTCTGGTAGAGTGCAGATGAATCTGTCATCCACATAATGCAGATGTTCTTCCTATTGCTTTGGTGAAATATCTTCCTCTTTCTATTTCTTCCCCAAAGCAGCAGTCTAAGATAAGGCTTCTCCACCCAAAATCTCCTATATGTTGTGGAAAATTTTAAATCAACTCATACTAAAGAATCTTTGAATCCCTTCCTTATGTCTAGTACTGTTAAGAACACACAGTATTATAAGAGGATAATACAGTTTTAAAAATATATCAAACTATAATCACCTGTGAGTTATTATCAGATTTCATTACAATATGGAATTTCAAAGATGAAAAAGTAAGAGTTCAAATTTTGTTCCTTGAATAAATTATCTACATTTTTCTCTAGCCATAGGAATAGAGTCATGTATCTGGAGCAGAGAGTGTTGATTCAGAGATCATCAGACACTGTCAGAAGAACCAGCTGGAGGGCTGTGAAATCCAACCACATATTCAATGTTGACAGTGTTTTTACAAATTGATGCCAAACAAAACTTTGACATTTCCTGGGGAAATATGCCATTAGAAACTAAAGAGTGACATTAGCCTATCTATGCACAGGGGACTAGAACATTTATGGAAAGAAGAAAAGAATCTCACAACATACACACACACGTACATACACACATGCAAATATATATATATATGTGTGTTTGTGTATATATATACATGTACATATACATATATATATATATATGCACACACACATATATATAAATTGTAGGGCCCAAAGTATAACTTAGACTTTAGATGGATCTTCCTGATAATACAATATTTTACTGTTTCTTTTCCAACTCTTTGACTCCGGTGAAAGAATAGTACCCTCATTCATTCTTCACAAAAAAAAAAAAAAACCAACAGATTAGTGTTTCTTATATATGATGTACACAACTTAGATACTGCTTTCTTTGATATAGTCTGTCCCTATGACAATGGGTTATAATGAAAGATTGCTATTCTGGGGTCAGAAAAACTAGATATTAATTCCCGTTCTGCCAGTAACTAATCATGTGATGTTTAGTGACAGGATGAAGCCAATACCTCCAAATTATTAATGATTCAAATGTGAGGAAAGATGCAAGAATGTCATCTGCTTGCTTTGTGACAAATTAAATTTGTCACAGGAATCAAATTTGTATGTGTTCTATTTCCCCAGTCTTAAATACTGGACAATTAACAGGAGAAAGTCCAACTCAAGAGCCTCTCCAAGAACAAGCTAATACTGTATCAACTGAAATTTCCATTCATTTGAATCACCTTATGGTGTATAAACATGATGATAATAACCAAATATATTCTTTTTTTAAAGTATAATCTCAGCATAATAGCTTTTCATAATGCTTCATGTATTTAGAACTGAAGGAACCTCAAACATCATTGTGTCCAATTCATTTCATTCCTAGATGAGGAAAAAACTTTGAAGGAAGACTAGCCCAGGGCCACAGAAGTAGTATCCATTCTAGCAAGAATTTGAACCCAGGTCTTCCAATTAGAAGCTAAACACCTGTGCAACAGTTACATTCTCCTCCAATCTCCAGTTGCACCTTTTCACCTACTTTAGCAAGAACAGTTACTTATGACATTTTTGAGCAATCTCAGTGATTTGTGAGGAATGTTGGCCATAAATAGAGTTTTTATCAATAACTTTGATATATTTAGGGCAGCTAGGTGACACAGTGGATAGAATGCCTGATTTGGACTCAGGAAGACACATCTTTCTGAGTTCAGATATGGAATTGGCTGTACAAACCCTTGACAAATCACTTAACCTTATGTGCCCCAGTTTCCTCATCTGTAAAATAAGCAATAGAAGAAATTGGCAAACAACTGCAATATCATTGTCAAGAAAATCCAATTAGATCGAGAATTGTTGAAGATGACTGAAAATGACTGAATAGCAACAATAACCAAATTGTTTCTGTAACTGAACAACAGAATACATACCATTGTACTTATCTTTATGTGTGTTTATCTCTCTGAAAAACTTGACATAGTCTATGTATTGGGCACTGAAATACTTGTGGTAGATAAGTAGGATGAAAAAAAAAAATGGATTGTTTTCCCAATGATTTATCATTACATTGTGACCAAGAAGTATTTAGTTAAGGGTTTACTATATGTGAATCATTATGTTAAGCACTGGGGCAACAAATAAAGTTGAAAAAAAATATAGATCTTGTTCTCTAGGAAGTCACTTATTTTTTGTGTGTGTTTTATTTAAGATTTTAGTTTTAATTCTGGAGAAAGAGGTACATTTCCTTGTTTTTAGTTTTAGTGTCAGGTTATAACCATGTTTATATTTCCTTTTTTGCTGTCTTTTCACTACTGCACAAATGTCCAGAAACTACAGGGTTAAGTAAAAGCTTCAGGCAGAGAAAGTCAAAGGTTTTGCTCCTGATGGTGATCATAAGGCCCCAAAGCAGTGCTATCCTAGAGTGCCCTCCTCAGGTGAATTTAACTTTAAAAAAAAAAAGGGTGGGGGGGGGAAGAGAGAAAGACTGAGAGAAGAGACAGACTAAAAAAAAAATCTCTTGTATTTAAGCTGCTTATAATTATATTGTTTATATGCTAGGTATTAAAATGAAAACTTAAAATTTTTTTTTACTTTGAATAGAAAATCAAAATTGTTTAAATCTCATTTTCCCCTTCTTTATGAACTCTTGAGCCACAGGCCAGTTACTGCTACAGATCAATTTGTCTTTCCATCAACTCCCATGTCAACTCTCTTGCTTAAAGACAATCAAGTACCCCCTGACAACTTGCCAAAAAATTTTTTTAAATAAAATGAAATAAGAATTTCCCTGCAAAGTGATATGCTGAATGTAAGACAGATGCCTAGACCACTGTTCTCCCCATATATTCAGCAATCTCATTTAAATTAATTTGGTTTTGAAACTGCAGTAGATTCTGCATTTACTCACTTACATGACCTTCCCTATAGATTAATCTTCATTTTCTGCTATGCAGAAAATGTCATTATTATGTGCAAAAGACAAACAGCAATTTTCTAAGTATTGAGACTGCCCTTTACTCTCTCTCTCCTCCTTAAAAGGCATTTTAGGAAACAATCAACAACGTTGGTTAACAATGGATCAGCAAAAACTCTTATGACAAAAATAAGATGGTAATGACCCTGTGATCGCATTGCATCTGGGTGTGGGAAGAAAGGGAAAAAAGTTGGTCAGGAACTGGATCAATGGAGAGGGAGGAGACAGGGTGGGGCAATTCCTGTACTTCTAATCCTTTTTTTCTCCTTCCCTTATGGCGGTCTGTAGTAAATCTGTCGGGCTTTTGCTGAGTAGTCTGAAGACGGTCCGAAAGCCTGGGGGTAGAGAATGGAAACTGGTGGGATTTGAAGGGAGAGGGTAAGGATTCCGGCTGGCTCTGTGCACAGGGATCTGTGTGTTGAAAGGGTTACTGTGGTGCGTTTGTGACAGAGCAGCACTGAGGCTGTCCATCTCTGTGAGGTCCTGAAGGGATTTTAGCCAGTGTGGAGGATTGTCATCTTGAAGAGAGTCTAAATTATTTCCTGTTGATGCTGGGATACCTGTGATGATGGTGGGGTCCATCCAGCTGCCAGGGCTGTCCTAATTCAGGCTGGCAATGGTGGCAGTGTTGGACATTGGTGCACTGTGGTTGGAGTTGGAGGGAGACGAAGCAATGGGGAGTCCACCAAAGTTGATGTTAATGTTGGATAGATGTGCCCTTAGCCCGTCTTGCCATTCCTTCATATTTAAACTCTCTACAGAACTGTTGTCTGTTATAGGGATCCCTCCCAGACCTGTGCTGTGTTGTGGCGGGAGATTCAAGTCCAAGAAATTACTACTGGAGCTGGGGTTTCCTGTGTGGTTTAAGAGCATGATGCTATTTCCTGGAAAGGCCATCCAAGGATAGCAGGCTGCCTGGCCTGGAAAACTGAATGAATCATAAACCGCTGTTTTGAACCAGTGTTGCTGAAACTGAGGAAACCTCTGTAGCAAGACTGAAAAGGTGCTGCCAAGAGAGCTGGCATTTATAGGTGCTGCAGGACACAGAAACCCAGATCTGGCCCTTTGGCGGTTGTAGTGTGTGAGGAAGGGTTCTGAAGGGATGTGGGCGAAAGGGAAGGTTGATCTTAGACTGACAGTTCCTTCTCAATCAGGTTTGCTAAGCCTTTGCGAGTGATGTCAAAGGGGTCAAACCCCAAGTCATCTTCTTGCTGTTTAGAAGAACTAAAGCCAAATGCTGCTTGCCTGTCTGTAGAGGATGACACTGTGATTGTTTCTGATGTGAAGAGGCTCTGCAGTTCTGGTGCTGTTGGCTAGTCATTAGAAATCTGTGGGGACCTGGAGAAAGGGGGTAGCCGGCTAGGGATAAAGTTGGGGTGCCCGAAGTTGTCCAAGAATAGTCACTGTGACTCTGTTACTGCCCCTTCAAAAGAGGACCTTGCAGTATGATTAGATGAACTGATGGGGATGACTGGATTAGGCTTTAATAAACCAGGAGATGGTGACTGCATATCACTGTTAGATATCTGTTGGGAATTGTTACCATTCCCTATACTGAGGGAATCTGAAGGTTTGTCAGTGGGGCTCTGCAATGGTATCACTTTGGTCTTATTCTTGTCAACAGAACCCATAGGTGGCTGAAGAAAATTGGGGTTTAATTTATATAATTCTTGAAGTAGCTTCTGTTCATATTCTTGGTGTTTACACACCTGCATTTCCTCTTTTGTGAAGCTAGCTGAGTCATCCCCCAATTCATGTAGATACATGCAGTCAGGTTTTGGACACTGCATATTCTTAAGGAAGTAACTGCAGTATTTTGTTGTACCTAGAGAGAGTGTTCTGCCATCTACTTCTACATTGTTGACACACTGTATGGCTCTGAGAACATCTTCTGACCGGATGTAGGTGACATAAGCACTGTCACTTGGACTCTGTGAGCCTGCATATGATGTGCTATTATAGATGACAATTTTATGCATTTTACCAAACTCCCCAAAATATTCTAGTTGTTTTAAAACCTCTGGGTCTGCTAAACTCTGGGAGTCCTACTGTAAAAATGAGGTTCTTTTGTACAACAGGTACACTGGCCAAGTGTTTGCAATTTTCTGATATCTTCTGTTTTCTTTTCATTCTGCTTCTGTTTTTTCTCATTCTTTGTCCTTTGCGGTTCTTCCTGGAAGAGTGGTTTATACACTGCTGGGTCTTCTGGATATGACTTTCTGCAAACCGGACAAAGTCCATTCTCATCAGTGTGGATACAAAGCCAAAAAGCGGCAAATTTGGTAGCCCCAAGTGCAAGGGAAAAAGTTGGTTGATCTCTAAGGGCTCCATGCAAAGGGGGCATTCCAAAGGGTCTTAATTTGCATCAGGACTTTGAGACATCTTCACGTGTATACACAGCAGCAAAAAAAAAGAGTTTATTCTAACTAAAGGGAGAAGGAAGGTCAGCACTGAAAATTAAAATGGCGCATTCTGAAGACCTCGCTTTCTCCTCCTTCCAAGCCCACCAGCTGGCCCTTCCTCATCCTTACAAGTGACTGCTGAGTAGCTGCCAGGGGAGGTCTGGTTCGGACCGGGCTGGATGGCTCCTCCAAGTTTGACCTTTATGGCTGAGAGGGAGACTCCTGGCTTGCCATGGGTTCCACAGCCAGAAGGGCCACCATCTTACATTAGGGTAAGACTGCTCCCAGAAGGCACTTTTAAAAGGAGAGACAACATTAAGCAAATTGTGTGAATACAATATAAATACAGTGTAGATGGGAGATTATTTGGAGAGGGAGCAATGAAGGGAAAAGAAGAGATGAAGGAAGGCCTACTGTAGATAGTAAGGTTTAACTTGAGATTTGAAGGAAATGTTGAGGAAAAGGCAACAAGGGGGAGCAATCCTGTTATGAGGAATGGTCTGTGAAAATACATGCAGGCGTGAGTTTGAGTGTTTTTTGCAAAGAACAACAAGAAGGGTCATTCTGTTGATCACCAAAGATGTGGAGTAAAGTGCAAGGAAGACTGGAAATAGAGGAAGTAATCAGATTGCAAAAGACTTTTAAATCTATATAGAGGGTTCTATATTTGATCCAGGAGATTTGGGGGAGATATGAGAGTTTATTTATCAGTAGGATGATCAGGTCAGAACTTTAATATAATCACTGGCACAAAAAGTGGAAGATGAACTAGACTGGAGAGAGATTTAAAACCAGGAGATCATCCAGAAGAATAATGCAATGAGATGGCAAAGGCTTCCATGGGGGGTGGCAACTGTTTGAACAGAGAGAAGGAAATATATACAAGGGATATTATAACTATAGAAACAATAAGACTTAGAAACAGGATATTAAGTGATATCTGAATTAGAAGTCAAGGATGACAACTACATGGAGAGTCTGGGTGGTTGACAGTTGGTGATGCCCTAGAAGGCAATAAGCAATTTTGGAAAAGGAGTTGTTTGGGAAAAAGATAATGAGTTCTATTTTCAGGGTGTTGGCTTTAAGATGTCTACAAGACATCTAGTTTAAGATGTCAAATAGTAAGTTGATGAAGAAAGCAGAAGATAGTTAAAATATATAAATTCATATGAGAATTATCTGCCTAGAGGTTACCATCAAATTCCGTATACCATTTTTGTAATAAAGGGTTTTTTAAATTACCTTTTTATATAAGTGTTTCATTAACTAAGCACTGACATGATGCTTTATGGCACAATTAATAAGAGTTCTTGGACCAAAAAATATAATGGAAATATTGTATTTAGCTGTGTCAATAAATAATTTTGATTTTTTTGAAGTAGAAATATGATAAGATTCAAAATTTTGATTGTTTCAACTAATCACTTAGAAGAAATTATTTTTAAAAATTCAGATGAAAAATAAAAGCTAAAATTTTATTTTAAAAAAAGGAAGGTTTCTACTGACATCTCTGACACCACCATTAAGCCTAATTAGTCATGTGGTATTTTCATTCCCAAATTGTAAAGGAATATAAAAATGAAATTGATTTTTAAAAGTTAATCTAACAGTGAAGAGGCCCACAAGACTTTTGATTGAAATATTAAATTAAGTAAAATTGTTTTATTCTTCCCCCTTGCTTACCCCTCCCCATGTATCTTTAGAGAGTACTTAGAAACATTTGATAAAACTAAAATTATTCAAGCCAAATATCTTCATTTTGCCACTTCAATTTTTTTATATTAAACTGTCACTCATTCAGGAGGTAATTAATTGAAATGTCAGACCGAAAGTTTTGGTGCAGAATATCTCGTTGTACCATCCATAGCTGTTTATAAAGTCAGGACCTTGATTACAAAGTTGCTACTCTTATATATACTGCATTTCTTTTGTTGTTCTTCAACTTTTGGCTTTGTTTTCCTTCTTATTCCTTTGAGACATTGTTTTGGAAATCTTTCATCAGTTCTTGATTCACAGCATCTTCCTCTCCCCTCTCAGAATTTAATCCAATCTTTTAAGAGAAAACATCTTTTCCCAGTATATCACAAATCAATTTTCTGTTTGTCAACAGTGAATTCAAAAGCTCTTCACCAAACTTGCATTGTTTTAGAATTTATTATGTTGACTCTTTCAGAGCTGGCACTGAATTGTATTTTTAATGGGTGATATGTTCTCAAATACTGGCAAGATATATCCATATTTATATCTGTATCTATAACTCCCAAAAGTCATAGTGAAGTTTAAATCTTTCTGTGAGTTTCAAATTGGGTTAAGACTTTTGGGATACCTTGTATCTATCTGTCTCTATCCTTTTAAAAAAATAAATTATAAAATTTTAATTTGCAGAAATCTATTTTCTTACCATTTCACTGCAATCTCAAAAATAAAAAAGCTCTTTTGACAAATATATGTGTATATGTGTGTATATATGTATACATATGCATGCATGTATAGATACTTATGCATACACACACACACACACACACACACACACACATATACACCAATCAGTCCAAACAAATTCCACCCACTGGTCTTGTTAAAAAAAAATGCACTTCTCATTCTGCATACTCTATTTGTCACTTTTCTATCAAGTGGTGAATAATATGCTTTTTTGTTGGTTGTCTGGATTCATAAATGGTCATTGAATTTATCAGAGTTCTTTTTTTTAATGTGAATTAATAAGCATTTATTAGGAACCAACTATGTGCTAAGAACTGAGCTAGATATAAGGGATACAACTGCATAGGTAAGACAGTCTCTGCCCATATTTTAATAGGGAAAGATAACATAAGGAAGTAGTAGCCAGGAAAAGGAATAAAGGAATTTTGGTCAAGGGGTTTATAGTGCTTTTAAATGGAATATTCAGGGGCAGCTAGGTGGTACATCAGACAGAACACCAGGCTTAGAATTAGGAAGACTTCTTTGTGAATTCAAATCAGGCCCCAGACACAAGATGCTTGACCCCTTGGCAAGTTGCTTAACCCTGTTTGCCTCCCTTACCCCATCTGTTAAATAAGCTGGAGAAGGAAATGGCAAATCACTCTAATATCTTTGCCAAGAAAACCCCAAAATTGAGGCACAGAGGGTCAGACATAACTAAAACAACTGAACAACAACAACAAAAATGGTGTATTAGGTATAAAAGCTCACTTTTTCCAGGAGCAATTGTCCTATTGATCTGATAAGTATTCCCAGAGCAAGAGGAAGAAATCGGGCAGAGAATTAGAGGAGGAGGATTTTAAGCAGGGAGGGAAGGGAAGGAAAGATAAGCACACAGCTACTGGGCAGATGGGACAAATATTGGGTAGATGGCTATGGATAGAAAGTGAAACATGGTTTAAGGGTATACTAGATGAATTGTTTTAGGTGAGTTTGCTCACTCATTGACTAGGGCAGCTCTTTTGCAGGGTTAGAGTTTCAAAACTGGGAGAATTAGCTCCCCAGGGAGGAAGAATGTTGTCTAGAAGCCTGGTCCTAAGAGTACTTTAGGCAGTGAGGTTGGTAAGAAAGAGAAAGAAATCAGGAAGTAAAAGAGCAGGAGATAAGAACGCTTGTTTGAATGACTGTGGATACTCTATGAGAATTGGTTGAAGGAAATGAAAATGTGTAGCCTAGAGAAAAGATTTAGGAAGATACAGTAGCTATCTTCCTATACTTAGAGAGTCCATCAGTGGAAGAATGTTTTATAAGTACCCTGCTTGACTTCATGAGGCACAAAAATAGATGGATGGATGGATAGATAAATGATTAGATGAATAAATAAGTATATGGATGGATGAGAGTTCTTAATAATTTAATTGGTGTCTTTATTTTGCTGGGTTTTTTGGTCATATAAATTATTCTCTTGGTTCTGCTCATTTCATTGTAAATCAGAAAATAAAGCTCATTTTTACAATATTGATGTTGTAATGTATATATGTGCACATTATAAATAACATATATGTTATAGTATATAAATAAAAAACATCAATATATACATATATGGTATATGTTATAACAGTATGTTTATATATTTTTTGTTTTTTCTCACTTCATTATCAGTTCATATACAAAATTTCCCTGTGTCTTTGAAATCATATACTTCCTCATTCTTACAATATTGCAGTCTATAATTTATCTATCATCTTCCTCCCCCCCCACTCTTTCTCCCTCTCTTTTTCTTTCTTTCTCTCTCTCTGATTGAAGGATTGGAGTACCAGACAAATCTTCATGTCCAAATAGCTGCATTGTTTGTATTTCACACCACCATCGTTATGCCTCATTGTAGAATACCATCTTCCTTTTGTTTATTCTTTTCCCCCATTAAATTGTAAGTCCCCTGAGGGCAAGGATCAGCTTTCTTTTCCTTATTTGTGTCCTCAGAGTTTTGCTTAGTGTCTGGCACATAGTAGGAAGTAAATAAATGTTTATCACATCATATTATATCTTGTGGGGAAAAAAAAAGTCAATGTTCCTGAATTCTTTCCGAAACTAGTTGAGGTCAACTAGTGACTTTATTTTGGTGTCTTTGTTTGTTCGTTTGTTTGGTTTTCCCCCTAGTAGATAAGGGCTAGGTAAGGCCTTTGTAGCTCATTTTTAAGAATGAAATGAAATGAGATATAGAATATTTATCATTTAACAACAACAACAAAAACATAAAGGAAAGATGTTCAACAAATGTGATAGGTACAGCTATAACCTATATACTCTTTTAGTTCAGATTTGATGTTGTGATGGAATGAGTCACTCAGAAATCACTGAATATTTATTTATTTTTTTGCTTTTTGCTTTTTGGAAGGCAATTGGGGTTAAGTGACTTGCCCAAAGTCACAGGGCAAGTGTCTGAGGCCAAATTTGAACTCAGGTCCTACTGACTTCAGGGCTGGTGCTTTGTTCACTGTGCCACCTAGCCACCCCCAATCACTGAATATTTTAAAAACGAAGTTTACTTTGTCCAAACAGCAAGAATAAGCAATGTCATTACAGAGCTACTTTGTTTGTTTAGGTATCACCCTACATCTTCGTCTGTAAATGTGTTTCATCGGTTCCTCAAGGCTGATGACTTGATTCATGTGGTCTCAGAAACTATGGAATCAGACAGGTCACATCTACTTGACTTCCAGAGCAAACACTTTGCACAGGGGAGATAGCTGTTTCAGGGAAACTAGAGCCATCAGGGAAGCTTCTTCGGGAAAATAATGGTCTTATCATAACAAGACTACAGCATGGATTGAGTTGAACATTGCTTCCCTTTTCTTTTTTTTTTCTTTCCCATGATGGTATGCAGACAGAAGTCAGAGAGAGAAGATGGAATTCTTCATGTCCCTGGCATTTTTTGTACTCAGGCTAGCAGGAACCTTATAAATGTCCCAAGTATTAGGCCCTCAAGTCAATTACTTTTGGAGAAGAGTTTCAGTGTCTTTTAAGCAAAAATTTGCCTAGCCTGCCTCAGGTAGGAACTTAGTGGGTAAAATAACCTAAGCCATTTTGCATAAGGCTAAAAAATGTTGTTCTTCTCACATCTGAAAAGGTAACAATCATGTGAATTGGACATGATTGGACAATTCAGTAGGGAAAAAGAGATAAGTTTGTGCCCTCTTCATGCTATAGATTCATCTCACCAAAGATTGCAATGGGTTTGGACTGCAGTGAATCTGAAATAAATTTAGCTATTCAGAGAAATTTGAAATTATGAGCCTGAAAATTAGCTAGAGTATTATTATATCCTGTCTGAACCATTGAGTACCAGCAATAGAAAGAAAGGGAGGATTGGTAATCAGTACAATTCTATTCAATAACCTTTATTGAAGGCTTTTTCTGTCCTCCAGGAAGCTCTTTCCATTTGTGGGAATATAGTCGTTATTGAAAGTATCATAGACTTGAGAATCTGATTTTAAGGTTTGAAAAGACATTAGAAATCATTGAATATAATTTCCTTATATTACACAGGAGGAAACTGAGACCCCAAAAGACTAAATGACATGACAAGTGTCACACACTTAGTTAAATTTTACTGGTATGAGATTTAATTTCTTTTGACTACAGATCTAGTGTTCTTTTGACTAAATAAATCTGCCATTCTGATAATCAGAAATTGTTATATGGGAGATAAGCGTCCTCTAAGCAGCAAACAAACAAGAAGCCTATAAAAATATTTGAGCATTTTTGCAAAATTAGTACAGTGACAGACTGACATTTAGCTCATAAAAGGTGTCACTTACATACTGACATACAATGGGAAACCAATGCATTGAAGGTATACATCAGAGATAGAATTTGAAACTCAGTTCTCTTCCCTTGGCAGCCAACACATTGTCAAACAACCCACTGATAAACTTAAAAGCAGGAACCATATCAAGAAGATAACCATCTCTTTTAAGATTAATAACAGAATGTGGCATCAACATGGCATTGAGCATGCAGTACTGCTACTGTTCAAATGGCTTTATGGCTCCTAGATATGGGTTTGTCATAGAAGGCATATTTGTAGTTTCCATCAGCATCCTCAGATGCAATGGCAAGAAGAGCTTAATTCTTACTTGATCCTTGGACTTGTCTACCAGCTCCATAATTAAACTAATGCTAAACTTTCTCTACAGGGATTAAAAAGTAAAAAGGTAGATGGCAACAGGATGGTCAGTAGCTGATAAATAACAAGTTGAGTTGATTTGATTTCAAGTAGGATAAACAGGAGGAACATTATAGAGTCCAGCTTATGGGTAACATAAATTCATGGCAGAAGCAGCTCCTTTTTCTATAATAAACAGGAAAAAGATCCCAAAGGTATCTAAAAACCCATTAATGTGGATGATGGGGGTTCTGGGAAAGCAGTTTAACCAATGAAGCAGAGAAACAAACCCTGGAAAACATCGTTAGTAACAAATTGAATGGTTTAATATGTTAATAGCATTAGATATTTTCAGCTATAGTCACATATACAAGTGACAGAGAGAGAAATTTTATCTTATATTTTTAAAAATCTAAGTATATATTCTTAAAATCATAGGATATGGAACTGGGGGGAACCTTAAGGATGATCTAGGTCACTAACTCTCATTTATTTAGAGATGAAGAAATTATGGCCTACCGAGTTAAGAAAACTCATCCAAAGTCACTTACATTTTAAGTGACGCAGTCAGGATTTTAATCTATGTCCTCTCAATCAAAAGTCTGTTCAGTAAGGCAAAATTTTACTTTTTTAAAAAATGATAATACCTTCCAAAAAGATTGAGACTGAAGAAAATTAAGAAAAAAATATTTTTTCTTAGGAAATTCCCAGTTTTATTAAAAGTTCTCCTTTACCTGATACCATTAATTGATTAAATGAAAACATATCTTAGATAAAACAATGGATCAGCAAATAACTTAATCCATGGAAGCAATGATAAAAATATGATAAGAAACAGAATTGTTTAGGGGAACCAATATCATTGACACTCAAATTTACACCTTGTCTGATGTATTAGTTAGATTTCCACAATCTGGCCAGATTTATTATAATGTACGTATCAATGAGATTTAAAAAACTGAACAAGTACATGTGAGTTAATCCATTATTATTTATTCACGGTATGATAAGAATCATTAGAATCCCATTTTTAATAAGAGGCATTTATAATCTGAAGCATAAAATGATACTAAAATGAACAAATTTATGAATGAAATAGAATCACAAACTAATCTTTTTCAGTATATGTGTCAAAATATTTTAGTTTGAGGAACTTTACAGTATGTGGAATCAAGATGGCAGAGTAGAGAAGCACTCAACCATGCTCTCCCAAATTCCCTTCCAAACTCTAAAATAAGGTCTCTAATTGAATTATGGAGCAGCAGAATCAACAAAAAGTCAGGTGAAACAATTTTCTAAAATAAGACAACTTAATAGGAGGTCAGCAAGAAAGGTCTGTCTTATCAGGTGTGGTGGGCTCTGGGAGTGCAGTATAGATAGCAGAGCCAGAGATTTCTGGAACTTTCAGCCCATTGATAGTTGGGGAAGTGCTTGTGGTGGTGTTGGCCAACTGGTCAGAAAGAAATTCAGGGAAACACTTTGCTGGCACTTGGTTCAGGATATTTCTCATACACAGTTATGGGTTGTAATCCCAGGGCCTAAAGGAGTAATATTTATGATAGCAGGGGAATGGGATTTCAGCTTACAGTTCCAGAGTGGAAAAGAGAGAAGTATCGTGATAGCCTAGAACCACAGAGTAAAATCAAAATGGAAAGAAACCAGTGATTACCTCTTGAAAGTGAAACCAAAATGAAAACTCCCAGGAATATTATAAACAAATTCCAGAGCTCTCTGGTCAAAAAGAAAAAAATTGCAAGTTGCCAGAAAGAAATAATTCAAATATCATTGAGCCATAGTAAAGACTACATGACATTTAGCAGTATCCACATTAAAGGATGAGAGAGCTTGAAATATGACATTCTAGAAGGCAAAGGATCTAAGAATACAGTCAATTATAACCTGTTTAGCAAAACTAAGTAAAATATTTCTGGAGAAAAATGAGCATTTAATAAAATAGATTGTCAATTGTTCCTGATGAAAAGACCACAGATGAATAGAAAATTTGACTTTCAAATACAAGACTCACAAGAAGCAAGAAAAAAAGTAAACATAAGAGAAATCATCAAACAATTAATAAGGTTAAATTTTTTTACATCCCTTTATGGAAATATGATAATTATATCTCTTAATATAACGATTAGGCCAGTTAAAAGGAGTGTACATAAAGAGAGGGCACAGAACTGAGATGACTATATTGGGATGATTTGAAAATAATAAAATTAAGAAAGAGGGATGTGGGCAGAGCCAAGATGTTGGAGAAAGCCTGAAAGTGTCCTGTGCTTTCCCCATTTTCCCTTGGAAACTACATTAAATCAAACTTTCACACAGATTTTGGAATGACAAAACCTACAAAAAGATGGAGTGAAACAATTTTCTAGCTTAAGGTAGCTTAGAAGGAATTCAGGAAAAGTCTTTCTCAGTTGGGTAAAAGAGGGAGGCAGCCAATTGCAGGCAGTTGTCAGGTCAAGCCAGGAGGAGCCTCTTAACTATGGCACAGATCAGCAACTGAGGTCCCTTGGTCCTGACTCAGCAGGCTAGTAGCACAGCAAGCCAGCTGCAGGGCCTCCAGCCCCAGGACATTAGGCAAACTGCTGGTCTGGGGAAACTCCAGAAAAACACTCATGAATAGACTGGAAAACCCAAGCACAGTTTTGCTTCTGCTTTACCCATATTTTATTTTATTTTATTTTATTTTTGATTTTATTTTTGTTTGCATCATTCATTTCCACAAGATTTTGAGTTGCATATTTTCTCCCCCTCTTTCCCCCACCCACCTCCCCAAAACAGCCATCCCAGTGTGTCCGCCCTCCCCCAGTCTATTCCCTCCTATGTCACTTTTCAGTAGGGCAGGATGGATCTCC
>CM053580.1:88915126-88931997 GCA_028627135.1 Pseudochirops cupreus
TCCTTCTTCAGCTCATCTCTAGCTTTAAGGCAATCTTCATGTTTATTGGAGGCCCCTGGTGGGGGTGCTCTGGCTGCACTCTCCTCCTCCTTCTCTCTCTCATGATCTTTCTTTTCCTCAAAGAAGGAATCTAGGGTTTTGGGAGCTGTTCTTACTTTGCTTCTTATGCTTATTCTTACTCATGGTTGTTCAGTCCGTGATTTTTTTTTACATCTCTGTGGGGCTCTGCTTCGAGAAGGGAAAGCTCTGTCCCAGATTGCTGGGGTCCTCCCAGCTGCCGTAGCTCTGAGGAAGATGCTGGGACTCTTCCTACTTACTTCTGGCTGACTGGATAATGAAGACTCCAAGACCAAGGCCCAAGATGGCGATCCGGATCCAGGCCGCTCAACGTGAGAGCACTGACCTCAGAACAATCGCTTAGCCTGCCTGCTGTCTGCAGGCTGTGGGCGGGAAGCTACAACGCGGAGGCAGATGCAAAACCTCTGACTTTTGCTTTTCCACTCTGTAGGCCTTTCGCTCAGACTGCTTTTCTTCCCCTTTTGCAATTCCCACTGACCTAGTTCTCAACACTCCTCGCAGCTGCTGCTAATCCGCTCACTGCTCCTCTCATCTGGGCACCCCTGGGCCTCAGCCGTGGCTTCAGGCCAGGCTGGTTTTGGTTTGCAGTGCTGATATGGTTCCTCGTGGCCGAGCTGACTTTAGTGGGAAGTATCTTTGTGTGCATTTTGGAGTTCTAAGATTGGTTTAGAGTCCTATTTTATGGGTATTTTGGGGTGGCTATGTGAGAGCTGCTATATGTTGCTGCTGCTACACCGCCATCCTGACTCCGCCCCCTTTACCCATATTTTAGATCCAAATTTTATTCTATTAGTTGAACCAAGCCCTTCAGTTCCTCTGATAGTTATTTCAGAAAGAGGGTCAGTTTTCCCACGAAGTAGCATTTCACAAGGAATAATAATCAATTAAATGATACTATCATTTTTACAAAACTGTATGGGTTCTTCACCCAAATTTTGGAATGTCAATAACAATTCCTCCTTGATAATTAAAATCTATTACTCCAGCCAATACATGTATTCCTTGAGCTGCTAAACCTGATTTAGGTAATATCTGTCCAAAATGATTTTTAGGGATTCTCATACATATTCCACTAGAAATGTTTCTTTTGTTTTTCTTTTCTGTCCAACCAAAAGTATTTTAAGCAATGCAAACCATAACCTGCCAAACCAGATGTTCCTGGGTGCAGGACTGGAACATCTTGCCTCACAGTCCAATACTCAATATTTGGGATGTTATGTGTCTGCTGTTTTCTAATTTGCAGATTTTGGGTAATCATTTTTAATAAAGGTGCACTCCCTCCCAATGGTCTATTCTTCAAATTACATAAAGCAGTGAACAAATTATCTTTCCAATGTTGACACAAATTATTAGAACTTAACTTCCTAACTGGACTTTCAATAATCCATTAATTCTTTCAATTAATTCAGATGCTTGTGGATAATATGGAATATGATATATCCATTCTATATTGTTTAACATACTTTATAGCTTCATTTAATTACTTTTGAAATGTGACACATTGTCACTTTGAATCTGCATTGGGCTTCCATATTATAAACTTATGAGGTCTAGCGTTTTACAAGTGTTTTTCTGGGTTGCATTCTTATAAGGACAAGTCACTAGTACACCTGGATAGGTATCAAATACAAGTACATATAAATTTTCATCCTTTATCTTGTGGTAGAGGACCAATATAATCTACTTGCCCAACTTGCGCTGTGATTTTTCCCTTCGCTAAGTCTCCAATTACTATGCGAGGAACAGTTTGCTCCTTTTCCAACTGACATATATGACATTCCTCTGTTATCTGTTTTAATAATGAATGAGAGATACTAATACCTTGATCTCATGCTCAGTGGTTTGTGACCTGGAACCCTAAGTGGCTGGTCACTTGATGGACCCATTTTGCTAGTACTGGATCATCATTTGGTGTCAGAGTAGGGACAATATGTTGAGTATCAATCTTTGCCAGTGGATCAGCTTGTGCATTGTACTCATGTTCTGGTATGTTGAGGGCTATGTGAGCATCTACAAGGAAAACTGACAAATTAGTAACCAAAGACATACTCCAGATATCTTCCCATAATTCTTTGCCCCAGATTTGTTCACCATGAATTTCCCAATTTTGATATTTCCACATGGGCATCCATGTAGCTAACCCATTAGTTACTGCCCATGAATCAATAAATATATGACACTGTCCTCTTTGTTCTGTTTTGATGGCTTGATATACTGCCATAAGTTCAGCCTATTGACTACTTCCACCTATCCCAGTGCTTTCCAAAGTCTGCCTAGTGCATGGGTTATAAGCTACTGCTTTCCAATGTCTTTCATGGCCAAAATATTTGTTGTCTCATCAGTAAACCATGCATGTTTCTTTTCCTTTTCAATTGATCCATCATTCCATTTTACTAAGGACTGTACCAACTGTTGCTTTGTTTCATGGGGTGTATCGTTTCCATCAGTATCAATGTTTGCTATAGATTCATGTAGAGAAGAAACTCCAATTTTGCATATTTTAGCTCTATTTTGAATATACCATTTCCATTTAATTATGCTGGCCTCTTGGGCATGTCCAAATTTGTGAGAAGCTGAGGTACTCATTACCCAGGTCATAATCAGGATTCCAGGTCTTAATATCTCTTCATGGCCCACAGTCAGTTGTATATATTGAACTCCACATGGAGGAATTTCCTAGACCAAAATACTAAAGGTAGATTTCAGCTATGTTGTTTCTGCCATAAACTCCAGTTTGCATGATCATCTTGTACAGTAACTTGTAATTCCATTAGGACATTTTGCATAGGCCATAAATCTAAGGCCAATTGTATAGCAGCCTTGCCTTTTTCAAAAGCTTTACTCTGCTCAAGTCCCCAATCAAATTCATATTTCTTCTGAGTAACTTTATATAAAGGTTTCAAAATCTGTCCCAGATGTCATATATGATGTTGTCAATATCCAAATAATCCTGTAAACTTTTGGTTCCCATTCCATTGTGTACCCCAAAATTTTACATTTTGAGATGGTGCTTGAATCTTTGCAGAGTTAATTTCCCACCCTTTGTTTTTCACATACTCAATTAAAAACCTCAAACTTTTCTCCACTTCTTTTACATTTTTTTTCCTATATCATAATATAATCAATGTAGTGGATAAACTGTACACCAGGTAGCTTTAATTCACCCAAATGTTCAGTCACAATCCTATGACAAATAGTGGGGCTATGCATATATCCTTGTGTCAAGTGGGTGAAAGTATATTGTCTGCCCTGCTAAGTAAAAGCAAACTAGTCCCATTTTAAAGAGTCTATTGGGATGATAAAGAAAGCATTGACTAAATCAATTACTGTGAATCAGGTCTCATCATATTTTGGATCCATTCTATGAAGGTGATGGAATCTGCAAGAGCATCATACAAGGGAGGAGTCACTTTATATTCAATTGTCTACAATCTGCTGTCATTCTCCATGTCCCATCTGACTTTTATACTGGCCATACAGGATTATTCCATTGAGTAGTTGTGGGACTAACACTCTTATACTAACATAATCCTTTATAGTATTGGTAATTTCATCTTGTCCACCTGGAACACTATGCTGCTTTAAAGTGTACTTCAGAAAGTTCAGGTAAATTGATTGGGTCCATCCTTACTATAAATTGATATTTTCCTTCAGGTAATTCAGTGTCATACCTCTAAATATATCTATTCCAATGATGTATTCAAGAATGGGTACAATAACTACAGTGTATTCTTTCTTAGGTAATTGTCCAATTTTCATTAGTTTGACTTGTCTGGTTGATATTTCAGCCCCTCTCATTCCTGTGATGGTAAGAAGAACTTCATGTTTGAATTTATCAAGGTTCTTATAAAGAAGGCCTCCACCCCAGTATCTATCAATGCCCCAGTTATGGTATTTGTTCCATTTTTCAAATATACAGTCAGATTGATATGGGGCCTGTAATCTTGTCTGTGTATTTCTTTAATCTGAGCTGGGGCTTGGTCAATTTCCTATTCTCCCTGAATGCGTGATGGGCTAAGATACAATGGTTCAGAAAGATCTGTAGGGACAGTTCCCACTTGCCTATTCTGTCTTAATATTAAACCTCTTTTCTCAGTATATTTTATATAGCTCTTCCAAAATCAAACCCTGTTCTCAATAGATCAATAAACAGTTCTTTTTTTGTCATTCTATTCTGACTTTGAATATACTGGTGTAGCAGCAAGCACCCTAGCACACCCACCATGGCTATTAGCACAGGTTCTTTGATCTGCTTTTCTAAAGAATAGAAACTCAAAAGGAGTTAATAATGTTAGTTTAATCAAACATATATCATTTACCTAGTTCAGGGGGAAAAGTCAGTACCTGGAACTTCAGAGAAAATATAAACAGAAGTTACAAGCAGAAAAAAAAAACAGGGAAAATAACACAATTCAAGAGACCAAAAGGGAAGGGTTCTAGCTGTCTGACCATCACATGCCTATATAGTTACTTACTAGGGAGAGAAACACCACCATCTGGGTTTTCAAAGCTGGGGGCCTCAATAGCTACCCAAAGTGTCTCATCTGGCCAAATCACACAACTCTTCTCATAAGTGAACCCCAAAATAAAATCTCATATCAGGATGTGTGTGTGTGCGTGTGTGTGTGTGTGTGTGTGTGTGTGTGTACACACACAGACATACACACATATACATATACATACATGCATATACATACATATACAATGCACACACATATATACATACACACATATACATACATACATGCATACATTTATATATATATATAATCAGAAGTAGGTACTTATAAGCAGGAGGTGCTGTTTTCACTATGATATATCTATGACATACTGCTAAGGGGATATCATGATACACATCTAAATCTCCAACCATGATAGCAGTTTTCATTTCTTTTTCTTTCAACTTTCTCATGGATTTTCTAAGTGAATACCAGGATCTTTTTCCCCTAGGCCACAGAGAATCAGTGGAATACATTTTATTGCATCTATCAGCAGCTAAAGCTAACAGATTGGTTGTATTGTTTCCTCCTGCCATATGAAAATCTCTAAACGTTTGCTGGACAAAAAGATTCTGACAAATACTTATAAATTTCAAGTAGTCCACACTCTCTACCCATACTCCTCCAGCCCCTTCCTCACTGATTCTCACCATTCAAGACTCCATCAATTCTCTTATCCTTTGGCTAAATCTGCTTAATATATCAGTAACCTCTTGCTGAGTTAAAGCCTCAATTATCTCCTGGAACTCTGTTTGGTCTCTCTTATTTTCCTCTTCTCTCTCTCTCTTCTTCTTAGTAAAGGGTGAACTTCTGCCCTCATAAAAGTTTCATAGTTTAGCATTGTATTGCTCTCTGTGTATGCACTCTTCTGGCACACATTGTCATGGAAGGTAGGCTCAGTCTCTATCAAAACTGTATGAACTTTCCTCCTATACTTTTCTGCTTCTTTTTCTGAGCCACATTCACAACAGCTCTCTCTTCTATCATCTGAGATCCTCAAGTTTGCTCTTCTAAAGGAGGGCCAGAATACTGCAACACAACTTACTCTCATTCCATTTGAGTTTTTTCTTGTAACAGTTTGTCTCTACTCTTCCATGTAAGACAGTAATCTGTTAGTAAAACCCAGCCTCTTCTGCATACTGCCTCTAGTTCTCTTCCTGGCTTTATTGGTATTCCTTGCAAACATGTTTCTAAATCTCTAGGTTCTCCCTTCTTTAAACTCAGTTCCAAGTTTTCACATCCCTTTACTTTTAGCCCACTCTTTTGCTAGGGAGGAATAAGGTAAATGGTCTTATCCAGGGATAGCCATTTCTTCTTCTAAATCCCTTTGGGGGAGGAGAAAGGGGGCAGAGTCCACATGGTGGAGTAAAAGTAAGAACTTGCTTGAGCTCCCACTGCAACCACCTCCAATAACTGTAAATTATGACTCTAAACACATTTTAGAGCTACAGAACTCAGAAAGTGACAGAGAGAAACAAATCTCCAACTGAGGGTAGCCTGGCAGGATAGCAGGAAGGGTCTATCGCACTAGGCAGGGAATGGAGCACAGTCCTATGTGAGCTGCACAGGCCCAGACCAGTGGCACAGATCAGCTGAAACAAACTTCAGACAGCTGTGGTGGTTTCCAGGTTTATCAACCTAGAAATGCCAAAGAGAAAGTACAAAAGGTTAGGGGGCGAACTCTGTTGATCATGGGTGAGAGAAGAGCATGGTCTGGCCCCTGCCCGCGGGGCCAGAGGTGAGCAACTGCTGCCACTATTGCTGCTTCCAACTCCAGACCTACAGATCATAGAGGGACCAAGTGACTGTCCAGAGGGTATTTGCAGGAATTTCTCTGCTGGTGCTGAGGCAGGATTCTATTGCTTTGCACTTATTGGATCTGGCTCCCAGTTGTGGTGGTGGTCCTGGGGTGAAGAGCACTGGCAGGGCAGAGCTTGTTGAGGCTGTGGAGAGGGAGTCCTCCTTACAGTTCTGAGGCATGTGCCTGGAAGAAACTCTGAAAACAGCTGTGTAAATGCCCAGAAAATTAGAACAAAGCACTCTCTTCTCTGGAAGCAGAGTTCTACCATGGCAAAGAGCTCAAAAGTCAAGTAATTGCCTGGCAAGATAAGCAAAAGGAGGAAGTGCAATCAGAATATAGAATATTTTAGGGAGTACAAAGAGGATGAAAACATAGAAACAGAAGACAACAAATTCAAACTCCAATATCAAAAGCCTCCAAGTCAAATATTAATTGCTTGTAGGCCTTGGAGGAGTTCAAGAAGGATTTTGAAAATCAAGTAAGAAAGGTAGAGGAAAAATTTGGAAGAGAAATGAGACTGATTAAAGAAAATCATGAAAAATGAGGCAACAGCCTGACTGAAGAAAAAAACACCTTAAAAAAACAGACTAACTGAAATGGCAAAAGAGCTCAAAAAGCCAATGAGAAGAAGAATGCCTAAAAAAGCCAAATTGGCCAGATGGAAAAGGAATTTCAAGAGCTCACTGAAGAAAATAATTTCTTCAAAATTAGAAGGCAGCAAATGGAAGCTAAAATCTTTATGAGAAATCAAGATACTATAAAACAAATCCAAACAAATGAAAAAATAGAAGACAATGTGACATATCTCATTGGAAAAACCACTGACCAGAAGAACAGATCTAGAAGAGATCATTTAAAAATTATTGGGCTACCTGAAAACCATGTTAAAAAAAAAAGAGCCTAGATATCTTTCAAGAAATTACCAAGGAAAATCATCCTGATATGTTAGAACCAGAGGGCAAAATAGAAATTCCAAAAATTCACTGATTACTTCTTGAAAAAGATCCCCAAAACAAAACTCCTAGGAATATTATAGCCAAATTTCAGAGTTCCCAGGTCAAGCAGAAAATATTACAAGCAGTCAGGAAGAAACAATTTGAGAATTGTGGAAACACAATCAGAATAACACAAGATCTAGCAGCTCCTACAATAAGAGATGAAAGGACTTTGTAACAGTAATGAGAACTGAAGTTCCTTTTGCATTATGAAACTTTAGCACCTAGTTCAGATTGAACCTC
Source organism: Pseudochirops cupreus (assembly GCA_028627135.1). Lineage (NCBI taxonomy): Eukaryota > Metazoa > Chordata > Mammalia > Diprotodontia > Pseudocheiridae > Pseudochirops > Pseudochirops cupreus. The sequence continues at coordinate 88,922,743 of CM053580.1, forward strand.
TGTTAAAGAAACAGAAGGTATGAACCCCTGTCTCCTATTGCTGATGTAACAGGAAGGGACTAAACAGGGAGGGGCAATACTGTAAGGAAAAGCCCCAGAGAGGGAGAGGCAGATCTTCTTGGAGTAAGCTCTATGGAGACAGTTGCTGTTGCCACTCAGGATGCTGAAAAGGAAAGCTCCTGCCAGGCTGGAGAGAATGAATTTGATTTTGAAAACATCAGTGTAGTGATTTTGATTCTGGGAACCAACTGAAACTTCTGCTGAGTCAGAGGGCCAGCCTAAGCTGCTTAGGATTTCCAAGGACCAGTCAGAGCTGAGGGCCAGCCTGAGCTGCAGAGGCTGTTGAGGATTTCCATGGGTCAGCTGGAGCTGCTGAAGACTGAGGAAGCATGACTGTGATGTTCATACTTTTGGTGAACCTGTTTGTGGCTTTGTCAAGACTTGACATCCTGGGAACACAGATTGTGAAGGATTTAAAGTGGACTAGACAGAGGGTGTAGCAAAGATGGTAGCATAGGAGCAGGAAAACTACATGGCTCCCCCTTTAACCACTTCAAATACCTAAAAATATGACTCTAAACAAATTTTAGAGCTATAGAACCCACCGAGTGACAGAGAGAAACAAATCTCTCACTAAAGGCAGCCAGGCAAGTGGACAGGAAGGGTTCAGTGCAACTTGCTTGAAGCCGAGCCCAGCTCCAGCAAGCCCACGGTTTTAACCCCAGGGTGGGCCTGATGAGCAGCTGCAGCAGATTTTGGGAGAGTAGATCACCAGCAGCAGTGGCAGTTTCCAGAATTATCAACCCATAAATGCCAAAGAAAAAGTGAGGGGTCAGTGTAGAACTCTGTTAAAACTGGGAAGGACAGAGGAGTGGGTCTAGCCCCTACCCCCAGAGCCAGAAGCGGCAGAGGTGTGGTGACCTTGCAGCTGCCTCCACATGCTGCTTCAGAGCTGCTGGCCTGCAGATCACAGGGGGGCCAAGCAACCATTCAAAGTCTAAGCATTCTTGCCTTAACCTGCCTAGATCTGGATTGTGGTGTTGGGTGGTAGTCCTGAAGTGTGTGACCAGCGAGCCAGAATTTGTGGGGGCTGCAGAGATGGTAGCTTCCTCATGGCAGCTGTGAAAACTCTACTAATTTGGGAAAAAGCTCTCCTCTCTTGAGGCAAAGTTCTACTGTGGCAAAGAACTGAAAAGACAAGTAATTGACTGGCAACATGAGCAAGCAAAGGAAGCAAACCAAGCATAGCCATCCAACTTTACATTCCTTTTTTGGGGACAAAAAGGATCAAAGCATGGAACAGGAGGGAGACAACACAGTCAGAACTCCTGCACCAAAAGTTTCCAAGAAAAATATGAACTGGTTACAGACTGTGGAGGAGCTCAACAAGGATTTTGAAAATCAAGTAAGAGAAATGGAGCAAAAATTGGGAAGTGAAATGAGAATGATGCAAGAAAATCATGAAAAGAGAGTCAACAATCTGACTAAAGAAAATAACACCTTAAAAATAGACTAACTCAAATGGCAAAAGAGGCCCAAAAAGCCAATGAGGAGAAGAATGCCTTAAAAGGCCAAATTTGCCAGATGGAAAAATAATTTCAAAGACTCACTGAAGAGAATAATTGCTTCAGAATTAGATTGGAGCAAATGGAAGCCAATGACTTTATGAGAAATCAAGATGTTATAAAACAGATCCAAACAAATGAAAAAATAGAAGGCAAAGTGAAATATCTCATTGGAAAAACCAATGACCTGGAAAATAGATCCAGGAGAGATAATTTAAAAATTATTGGACTACCTGAAAGCCACGATCAAAAGGAACCTAGAAATCATCCTTCAAGAAATTCTGAAGGAAAATTGCCCTGATATTTTAGAACCAGAGGGCAAAATAGAAATTGAAAGAATTCACCAATCACTTCTTTAAAAAGATCCCAAAAAGAAAACTCCTAGGAGTATTATAGCTAGGTTCTGTAGTTCCCAGATCAAGGAGAAAATATTACAAGCAACCAAGAAGAAACTATTTGAATATTGTGGAAACACAATGATAACACTGGATCTAGCAGCTTCTACATTAAGAGACTGAAGGGCTTGGAATATGATAAACAGGATGTCAAAGGAGCTAGGATTAAAACCAAGATTCACTTACCCAACAAAATTGAGTATAATGCTTCAGGGAAAATATGGTCATTCCATGAAATAGAGGACTATCAACCATTCTTGATGAAAAAACCTGAGCTGAAGAGAAAATTTGACTTCCAATACAAGAAGCAAGAGAAGCATGAGAGAGTAAACAGGAAAAAGAAATCATAAGAAACTTACTAATGTTGAACTATTTATATTCCTGCATGTAAAGATGATATTTGTAACTCATGAGACTTTTCTCGGTATGAGGATAGTTGAAGGGATTATATATTTTAATCTCCCTTTCTGTGTGTGTGTGTGTGCGTGTGTGTGTGTGTGTATGCATGTGTGTGTGTGTGTATAGGTGGGTGTATGTGTGTACATGTATATATGAGTTTGTGTATATGTGTGTACATGTATACATAGATAGAGGTCACAAGATGAGTTGAATGTGAAGGGGTGACATCAAAAAAATAAAGTCGAGAGGTGAGAGAGGAATATATTGGGAGAAGGAGAGGGGGAGAGATAGAATGAGGTAGATCATCTCATGTAAAGGAAAAGGCTGTTATAATGGAGGGGAAGAGCAGGAAAGCGAAAGAGAATAAGTAATTGTAATGCCAAGCAAAGACAACTTCCAAGGTTATGATTACCAACATAGCAAACCCTATTTATTCAGCAAAACATTCACAAAGTAGAGAAAGTCAAAATACCGTGTAACTCATTCTTTTGGCAAGTAAGTTCTCAATTCAATTGCAAAATACCAAGGTCCAGGTATCCTACCCCTGGATCACTAGTCAAAGTAGCCCACTTCTGGGCAGTACATTCATTTAGTCTCTTCTCAAATGGAGAATAGTTTCCAATTATAAATAAAGTACATTCATTTAGTCAATCACAGAGCACAAAAAGGCCAAAGGTTTCCTACCCCTGGACACTACTAAATTACAATACCATTCACTAACATCAAGCACTTTCTCAACAGTGGCAGAGAGGACACAAAAGGCCATCTACCCTTAAGTTACAACAAGGTTAAGATATCATCTCAGTATTGAAAATGCAAGGAAATGCCCTTCTTTCTTCTTCACTGGAGGCAAGCCCATAGCAATCTCAGTTCCTGGGGAGACAAGGCTCAACGAAGCCATAGCCAGTGTCCTCATCAAGTCACTCTCTGCATGTAGAACAGTCCCAGAACCCCTTCTTCCAGGATTTCTGTAAACATACCACGAGAAAATCCTCCTTGAGGGCTTCTGAACCAACAACAATATTCCAGGACCTCCACGACAGCAGCACTGTCCTTCCCCAGCAGGTGAATCTGGCAAAACAACTTCAAAACAGACAGACAAAATACCAGCATCACAGCCATGTCTCCTCAGTTCTTGGCAGCTCCAGGTGGCAATTCTCAAAAGTCCTGGGCAGCTCCAATGGGCTCTCAGCAGTCTTTCAGCAACTCAGGCTCCACGACACTGGATACTGCTCTCCCAAAAGTCCTTCTGACCTTCTCTAGGCTTGGGCCTCTCTCCCAATTCATGGCTCCTCCCAGTTCATCTCTCTCTCTTTACATCAACAAGTCCATCCCACAAGTGGGATTCACAAGCTCTGGGTTTTAACACTCAGCCCAAAAACCAAGCCAATACAGGGGCATCTCCAAACTCCATTACCATTACAGTAACCTTCCTCACACTGGATTTGGCTTAAGGTGGGAATAACACATGCACACTCAATTGGGTAGCTTACCCTACAGGAAGGAAGGGGGGAAGAGGATAAGAGGGGGTTCCATAGAAGTTAGGACAAATGGGGGGAGAGGGTAGTTAGAAGGAAACACTTTTGAAAGGAGAGAGGGTCAAAGGAGAAAATAGAATAAATGGGGGGGATAAGATGGGTGGAAATATTGTTAGTCTGTCACAATATGACTACTATGGAAATGTTTTGCATCACTACACATTTATAACCTACATTGAATTGCTTGTCTTCTCAATGGGGGTGGGTCAGGAAGGAAGAATGGAGGAAATCTGGAACTCAAAGTTTTAAAAACAAATGTTAAAAAATTGTTTTAAACATGCAAATGGGAAATAACATATATGGGCAATGGGATATAGAAATACGCCTTACCCTACAAGAAAATAAAGGTGGCATTAGGGGGAAAATAAGACAGGGCAGATTGGGGAAGGGCTGTTCAGTATGCTTGCCATTTTGGGTGGGGGATAGGGGAGAGATGGGAAGAAAATCTGTAACTCAAAATATTGTAGAAATAAATGTTGAAAACTAAAAAATAAATTAAAAATATTAGGTCACAACTATCTGTTTAAAGGGAAGAAAAGTAAAGTTTATTGAAAGTTCATCATATTAAGTAGACTCTTAAGGAGCCTGGTACCTGTGATGCTTGCATTGGGCAAGCAGGACAGAGTAAGTCTGTCACAGTATAAGTCTGTGGTAAGCCATTCTTCAGAGCTCTCACACCACATGGAAGGGAGATGGGATTCTATATACAGAAAGGTTGTGGGAGGAATCTAAGGGTGGTCTAGAGGAGGAGTTTGGGGAGGGTCTTCAGCAGGAGTCAGATGAGGTCAGACTCCAGTAATGAGTTTGGGGAGGGTCTTCAGTGGTTGAGATGGGGTCAGACTCCAGTAATGAGTGATTAAGGGTGAGAAGTTGCTGGAGGCTACCTGGAGATCACAGACAATGGTTGGCCAGGCCAGTTCAAGGGTGGGAACAGGAACATCAAGGATGGGAAAATATTGGAACAAAGGAGGGCTAAAGACTTGGGCAGAACCATACCTTAAGGCCCATGACCTCAGGCAAATGCCTTCCCTTTTGGAAGATTTACTTCAAGGGGTTTCCCAGGGTCTGTACCTCAACGATTCAAGGAGAACTCAAGGGGGCTCCCAAAGCCTACCCCTCATCATTCCCCCCTAACAAATGGGACCCAAATTCCTCTGGGGTAGATGGCAAAGGTCTCAGCTTCTGAAAGTGTTTCCTGCTGGCAAGAGGTGTACTGCTATCCCTGCCTCTCTGGGTCCCATTCAAGGGGGTAAGACTTCACATCCAAGCAGGCAGACTCCAGAACATGCCTGATGCCAGGTCCAATGGGCTGGAGAACTTGGGGCTTAAACTCTGGAGGAGACAAACCTGGCAAAAAGGTTAAGCAAAAAAAAGACCAAAATAGGCACAAAAAAGTATAGCGAAAGAACAATTTCCCTGGTAGGAATTAAAGACAACTATGGCAAGGCCAAAATGCTGCCAGATATCCCTTTCCTTTCCAAATTGCTCCATGGACATTTAGCACATGGAAAACAATAGCAGCCACAGAATTTAATATTTTTCAAAAACAGGCAACAACTCCCAGTGCCTGTTCTCTCCTTCCTTCATCACAGAGAGTAAAGTTTCTTTCACCTGTTCTAGGTCCTGTACCCAGAGCACCTTTTTCCCTTAAGGGAAGCAGCTCTCTTAGAGTGCATGTCCCATTCTCCATTTAGAGAGATTGGAAGTCCCACTTCCTGTGAGAGAGTGACTGGGGGGTACTGGCTGAACTGGATCAGACTGTAAGACTGGGGGATCTGGCTGGCAAGGGGGAAGGTCAGCTGACACCTGAGGAGGGGAAGGGGTCAGAATAGAAGATACCCCTAGTGCTGCCATGGGGGTAGGACATGAGGCCTGAGTGGCTGTTGCCTCAGGGGAAAGGGCTAAAGAGAGAGCCACTTCAGCAAGACCAGTGGCTGGGACCTGAGTAGGGCACCCTGAGTGGGGAGGGGCCATGCTGAGAGATGCAGGGCAGTAGATATGGATGGTGTAGGGGGTAAGAAATGAGGGGTATTGAGCTAGAGGAAAAGGGAAGGGAAACCAGTGGGAAAAGAGTTGGGGTGCAGCAGAAGGGGCTGGGGGAGCTGCCTTAGTGGGACCAGTGACTGGGACCTGAGCAAGAGTTCCTGAGGGGGAAGGGGCTGAGGCTGAAGGCATAGATAGGAAGGGTGTCATTTAATTGGTCCCCATTGCCCCTTTGTAGAGAGGCTCTAGCTTTAAGCATCTCACAATCTTTCCTGAGAACCATGTACTAAGAAAGTTCAAAAAATGCCATTAAATATGCTACTTCTATCCATGTTCCTACTCTGTGACAGTATTATTCTAACTGCAAGAGAGTATTATCTTTTGAACTCCCCAAAACAGGCCACAATTCATGGTTTTCTAGGCGATAGCTAGGCCAAACAATGTTGCAGAAACACAATTTAAGGGCCATAACCTTAGGCAAATGCCTTCCCTTGGTAAGATTCAAGGAGAGCTCAAGGAAGCTTCCAAAGCCTGCCCCTCATCATTGCAACTAGAAAAATAACAAATTCGAAAATTCCCAAGTAAATACTAATTTTGAAATTCTGAAAATCAAAAGAGAGCTTAATAAAATTGAAAGAAAGAGAACTATTTAGCTAAAAAAAATTAAGACGTGGTTTTATGAAAAAATCAAGAGACATTTTGTAAATTTCATTTAAAAAAAGAAAGAAGAAAATTAAGTTACCAGAATAAAAAATGAAAATGGTGAATTCACCCCCAACAAATGAAAATTCGTCAGTGAACTCCCTAAGAAAATAGCCCTAGGGCCAGCCATGTTTTCAGGTGAATTCTATAAACATTTACAGAGCGATTAATTCCAATACTATGTAAACTATTTGGGAAAATAGGGGAAGAAGGAGTCATAGCAATTTTTTTTTTAATGACATCAATGTGGTGCTGATACCTATACCAGAAAAAGCCAAAACAGAGAAAGAAAATTATATACCAATTTGCCTAGTGGATATTAATGCAATTTTTTTAATGAAATATTAGCAAATTTGCTACAGTAATTTGTCATGAAGATACTACATTATGACAAGGTAGCATTTATAGCAAGAATGCAGGATTGGTTCGATATTAGGAAAACTATCAGCATCATTGACTGTATCAGTAAGAACATAAACAGAAATCATATGGTTATCATCATAAATGCAGAAAAAGCTTCTGAAAAAAAAATACAACACCCATTCCTATTAAAAACACTAAAGAACATAGGAATAAATGGACTTTTTCTTAAAATGATAACTAGTATCTATCCAAAACCATTTTTTGGAAGGGGATGAGCTGCACATATTTTGAATAAGATTAGGGGTGCAACAAGGAAGCCCATTATCTACACTATTATTTAAAATTGTACTACAAATGTTAGCTTTATCAATAAGAGAAGAAAAAGAAATTGAAAGAATTAAAATAGAAATTAAGGAAACAAAACTATGACCCTTTACAGATGATATAGTGGTATACTTAGAGAATCCTAGAGAATGAGCTCAAAGCTACTTTAAATAATTAGCAAATTTAGCAAAGTTGCAGGATGTAAAATAAATCTACATTAATTATCAGCATTTATATATATTGCCAACAAAGCCCAGAAGGAGGGTATAGAGAAATTCTATTTAAAATGATTGCAGACAATACAAACTTTTGGGAGTCTACCCCTCAAGACAAACCCAGGAACTATATGAACCCAATTACAAAATATTTTTTTGCACAAATAAAGTAAGGTCTAAACAATTGGAAAACAATCAACTGCTTGTGGGTAGGTTGAGATATTATAATGAAAATGACCATTTTATCCAAATTTATTTACTTATTTTCTGTCATACCAAGCTTCCAAAAATTATTTTATAGAGCTAGAAAAAATAATTACAAAATTCACCTGGAAAGCAAAAGATCAAGAATATAAAGTGAATTAATGAGAAAAAAAAAAAACAAAGTAAGGTAGCCTAGCCATACTAGATCTAACACTATATTATAAAGTGTTAATCACCAAAACTATTTGGAACTGGCTATGATATAGGGTGGTGGGTCAGTGCAATAGGTTAGGTACACAAGACATGGTAGTCAATGCCTAAAGTAATCTACTATTGGAAAAACCTGAAAACTCCAGCCTCTTGGATAAGCACTCACTATTTGACAGAGACTGCTGAAAAAACTGGAAAATAGTATGGTAGAAACTAGGCATAGGCTAACATCTTACATGTATACCAAGGTACAGTTGAAATGGGTACATGATTTAGACGTAAAGTATGATGCCTTTAGCAAATAGGAAATTAGGAAATCAAGGAATAGTTTACCTGTTATATCTATCAAGAAGGGAAGACTTTATAACAAAAGAAGAAATAGAGAACATTTTAAAATTCAAAATCAATAATGTTAATTACATTAAATTTAAAAAGTTTTGCATACACACACACACACACACACACACACACACATACACACACACAACCAAACAATACAACCAAAGTTAAAAAGAAAGCAGTAAGCTGGGAATCAATTTTACTGCCTGCGTTTCTGATAAAAACTTCATTTCTCAAACATATGGAGAACTGAGTCAAATTTATAAGAATACATGTCATTTCCCAAATGATAAATAGCAAAAAAATATGAGCAAGCAGTTTTCAGATGACAAAATTAAAGGTATATGTAGTCATATATAAAACAATGCTGTATATCACTATTGATTTAGAGAAATGAAAAATTAAAAAAATCCCAAAAGAGATCATAAAACCTCCCTAATCTCACTTAATATGAGGGATTCCTCTTACGTCTCAACCTCCTCCTCAGATGAGATAACCTCTTCAACCTCTCTCTGTTGCTTCAAATGCAGATACATCAGTTCTTCCATCATCAGCTCCTGGCTATGTTCCTTTGTTTGACATGAAAGTGAAAAAAAAGAAACAAAACAAAACCCAAAACATTGCCCTAGTTGAGTGGCATCCCTCCACAAGCTGCTCAAGTCCAAAAATGTGAGGGTGCCACCTGACACCCATCAGATTATCTAATATGACAGAAAATGAAAATGATAAATGTTGGAGAAGATGTGGAAAAATTGGAACACTAACTTATTGTTTGTGGATTTTTGAACTGATCCAACCATTCTGGAGATCAATTTGGATCTGTTCTCAAAGGATAATCAAACTGTGCATGTTCTTTTACCCAGAAATAACATTACTATGTTGTATATCAAAAGAGATCATAAAAAGGTGAAAGGACCTTCATGTACAAAAATATTTATAACAGCTCTTTTTTTGGGGGGTACAAAGCATTGAAAATTGTGTGGATGCCCATCAATTGGGGCATGGTTGAACAAATTTC
>CM053580.1:88932497-88956286 GCA_028627135.1 Pseudochirops cupreus
TTACTCATGGTTCTTCAGACTGTGATTTTTTTTTTTAAATCTCTGTGGGGCTCTGCTTCCAGAAGGGAAAGCTCTGTCCCAAATCGCTGGGGTCCTCCCAGCTGCCGTAGCTCTTAGGGAGAGGCTGGGAACTCTTCCTATATACTTCCGACAGACTGGATAATAAAGACTCCAAGACCGAGGCCCAAGACGGCGATCCGGATCCAGGCCACTCAAAGCGAGAGCTGGCCGAGAAAAATCGCTCAGTCCCCCTGCTGCCTGCAGGCCATGGGCAGGAAGCTGCAAAGCCGAGGCGGGTGCAAAACCTCTGCCTTTCGCTTTTCCACTCTGGAGGCCTTCTGTCCGGACTGCTTATCTACCCCTTTCACAATTCCCTTTCACAGCTGCCGCTAATCCACTCACCTGAAGCTCCTCCCGTCCAGCTGCCCCCGGGGCACAGCCACAGCTTCAGGCCAGGCTGGTTTCGGTTTGCAGTGCTAATATGGTTCCTCATAGCCGAGCTGACTTTGGTGGGAAGTATCTTTGTGTGCGTTTTGGAGTTCCAGGGTTGGTTTAGAGTCCTATTTTATGGGTATTTTGGGGTGGCTATGTGAGAGCTGCGATGTGTTGCTGCTTCTACGCCGCCATCTTGGCTCCGCCCCCTCAAGATTATTTTCTTTATGACTACTAAAATAAAAATCTGAGGCATAAGACTCATCTAAGAAGAATGCATGGAGACCAGTACACCAATGGGGAAAATGTGAATTTCCTATGAAGCACTCTTCAAATTTGGCAGAAATAAATAATTTCATTTTTTTGTCTTAAAAATTCAAAATACTGGAGTCTTAGTGTGTGCCTCCTCCAAATTCTCTGAGTAAATCTGCATAGGAACATAAACTGTAGTACATGCATGAGCTGAATTCAATCAGAGAATAATGTAAGGGTTTAGTTGTATTATCCTTACTTAATAGTGATTTTTATACTGATTTTAATTACAGGTCAAGATCTAGTTTTTATCTTACATGCTAAAGGTGCAAAGGTTAAGTACGTGAATTTAATATAAAGCAGATTCCCTTTTCCATGCTGTAAATTTAAAATGGATGCAGAATAAAACAAAAATATTCCTTTTAGGTACCATTAAAGGCAAGTAGAATCTCATCAGAGACCTCATCAAAAGGTCAAATGCTTGTGTGTATAAAAGCAAATTTCAATTATCTTGGACACACTCACAGCAATTGCTGCCACTTTATATATGAGCCTTGACTATTCAGACTAAGGAGGAAAAAAAAACCACAACTGTTTTTGTGTGCTTCATTAGACTGCTCTCAAATTTGAGAACATTTGAATGAGACAGAGAGAGAGAGAGAGAGAGAGAGAGAGAGAGAGAGAGAGAGAGAGAGAGAGAGGGAGAGGGAGAGAGAGAGAGAAATGCTAAATTCATTAACATTTTAAAAGGTATAGTTGTGCTCTCCAAGGCTGTCTAAGCTGAAAAACTTGTGTAATCACAAATATGGCTATGTATATATGCATACATAGTACACACACACACAAACACACACACAAACACACACACACACACACACACAGAAAGTGAAAAAATGAGATGGTGAGCAATTTCATTTTAGCTGTATAAAGTAATAGTTTATTGAAAGTATTTTTAAGTAGCTAAATTTCATCAAAAGACAGTATAATATGGTAGATAGAAGACTGGCTTTATAGTCTAGAAGACCTAGTTTCATGTCTTTCTTCTAACACCATTTCATTACCAATTGTATGCCACTTAACAACACTACTCTTTAAATACCTCCACGTGACACAAAAGTGCAGAAAATTTACTGAGCTATATCTTTATAAAATGTTTCCACTCTAGGATTTCCCTATGCCAATGAAATTATGATTTTAAGCTTACCCAATAATATATTACTTGTTTTGTTACTGTTAGTTTCATGTTTAATTTTAATATTGCAAAATTATTGGTTTTTATAAAATGAATTAAATTAAATAATCTATGATAATTGAACTATTTTAGGAGAGTTTCATGATTTTACAACATAGTAATTCATAAATAAAAACTCTATTCCTCATTATTATGCAATTTAATTAAATAAATTATCTTACCCTAACAATGAAACAAACAAATTCTTTTTATTTTTAAATAACTGAATTGTAGAGTTAGATTATGCTAGCTTTGAATCCTTAGCACTGTTGCAAGTTACGAACTTTGGAAAATGGGAAAAGATCCTTTATTGACTGCAGAATGTTATTTGGTGCACTGAAACATGAAAGGCTGGACCAAAATTTCTCTAAGCTTATATGGCAGTCTACTCTTTATCTATCTATCTATCTATCTATCTATCTCTATAGACATAGATAGATCAATAAGAGTAGACTGCCATATAAGCTATTTTTTTTGATGATCATCCCAATGAATATGGAACACTTTTATTGAATCAATCATCTGAAAATTAGACTGGTTCATGACTGAAATGAACAGATGGGACCAGGACATGGTCCACTCATTCTGTGCATATAGATGCAGCCTACATCAGCCAGTTGTAGAAGCACACTGACTTTTCAGACCACTAGGGGACAATTTAGTGCTTATAAAAATATATTGATATTCAGTCATATTTTCCCACTGGCTAATTATTCAGTGGCTGAAGGTCAGATTCTCTTCCATTTAACTCTTCCATTCTCAGACACAATTATAATTTTTCTTTTCTAAAAACAAACAAAACTAAGTGAGAAAAGTGCAATGCACAAACCCCAGTGGTCTAAATGTTTAAATAAATTTGAGTTGGTAACTTAAACACTGAGACCATGTGGTTCACTTTGCAATCACATCACTGATATGCCATTTTAAATAGATAACAATCCAGTTATAGGGTTTTAAGTGACTTCATTTACACAGCAGATTAATGGTGCCACTGAGCACTTAGGATCTTTTGTTGTTTTAATTTTTATGGTATGGGAAGATAGTTTTTTTAAACTGTGAAAAATTTTAAAGAAGTCAACTTTTACCCTTCTTTTTATTCTTGTATGAAAACTCTATTTATTCAGTATCTCTATCTTTTTATTTTCCAGCTATGGGTAATGGATTAATAAATACTAGATAGAAAAACTTAGAGATAACTAATACCAGTTTAATGGCTGACTAGGCCACTTAATTATTTTTCATTCAGCCACTCATTCAAAAATGTTAGTAGAGCTGCTAAAGGATGTAAAACACTGAAATGGAAACAATAATACTAGCTGCTTCCTAAAGTACATGGGTTGTAAAGAAAATGAAATAATTTAGAGCTCTTTGCCTCTTTAAGTGCAAAAATTTATATGCAAACTACTGATAGTAATTATATACATGTTGCATTTGTCTGGATTCTAGAGTGTACTTTAAGAATTGAAATCCTTTATTTACAATAGTTTTTTTTTTCCTTTTCTTTTTGAGGCTTGCTTGATTTTGGCCTGGCATGAATGCATTTGTTTAATTGATTCTTTAAATGTTGACATGTGATAAATGAGACACTGCACATTGCCTAGGGTAGCTAGGTGGCTCAGTGAATAGAATGTCAGGCCTTTACTGAGGAAGATGAGTTCCAACCTAACTTCAGATATGTACTAGCTTTGTGACCTTGGGCAAGTCACTTAACCCTGTTTGCTTCAGTTCCCTCATTGGTTAAATGAGTTGGGGAAGGAAATGGCAAGATAACACTCTAGGTACTAAGGGGATGCCCATCAATTAAAGAATGACTGAATAAGTTGTGATATATGAATATGATGGACAATGTCTGTGCTTATACAGTGAGGAAATAGACAATTTAAAAGAAGATATATTAGGTATTGAAGTGAGCAAAAACAGAAGAAAATTTTATAATAAAGCATTATATTATGTAAAATGAATTTTGAAGACTTTTATAAACTGATAAAGAATGAAATAAGCAAGACTAGAAGGTCCATTTATACAATTAAAAAAACTCTAAAAACAGCTAAGTTTGAAAGCTATGGGAACTATGATCAATCACAGACCATTCATAATTACAGAGGACTAATAATGAAACATGCTAATAGAGAAGTTATGGATGACGTGACAAATGCCAAATTAGAATCTTATTTATCCTAAACTGCTACAGAATCCTAAGGATTAACTATGTACTCTTCATGGGTCTGAAAAATTATAAAAACTACAACTGACGTTTAAGGTCTTGAAGGTATTATCTGTGAGTAGTCTTCCTGAGAGTGCTAATAAATCTTTTTTGGTGTTGCTAGTCATGTAATTTGAACCCTAGTTGGCAGATCCCAGTGATGGGTGAGATTCTTACTGAGCTCTCTAGAAACCTAGGGTGAAAAATTCCCTGGAAAGACCTGGGCATGTATTATATCTACTGTCACATCCATAGTGTACACACCTGGGCCTTGAAACCTACAGTGGTTTAAGCGATTGCTAAATCGCTTTGAATGTGAATAAACATTTAAACATTTATACAAGATGTCAAAATGTCTTAGTGAAGTTTAAATCTTTAATAAATTGGTCATTAGTGCTTAATGTATGGCTTATAATTCTTACAGCTCTCAAAGTTATTTGTTTTTTATAATATTGTTATTGTAGATCAGTACTGTAAAACTGTATTTTCGCACACTTTGAATTTATTAAAGAGGCATAAGACTTGCTTTCTGTCATAGAAAAATAAAAAAAGATTTTGATTTTATTTTTTTCTATAATGCTCTAAAAAATAAAGATAAATAGTGTATTTTTCCATGGTTATGTTAATTCTTAATTTTATTGTATAATGATAGGGAAATTAATCGATAAAATAGGATTTCAACATGTGTGGCTAAGTTTAATTAATCTGTAATTACATTATGAATGTGAAATTTCTTCCATAATAATTACTGATTTTTACAAAAGATGAAAACTCATGCATTTCCCAAGTTATTGAAATATCCTATATATACTAAAATGTTCACAGCAATGCTTTTCTCTTGAAAGCATAATTCTGTAAATAGTTTTGGGGCAGTTGTCCATTGATGAGTGGATAACTTTAAAAAATTGTGGTACATGAATGTAATGGAATGTTGCTGTTTCTTAAGAAATTAGGAATATGAAGAATTCAGATCATCCTGAGAAGACTGATATGAGCTAATGCAAAATAAATAGAACAATGAGAACAATAAAGTGAAATTGAAAGATGAATAAATATAATAACCAAGCTTGATCCTGCAGAAGAATTGAAAAAACTGACTTCTTTCTGCTTTCATTATAGAAGTGGGGCATTATGGAGGTGGAATTTTTTTACATTGTTGGGCATGTCATAAGTGGAATATGTGTAAGTTTTTTTTTCCTTTTTTAATATTTGTTATGAGCAAAGGGAAGGGAAGGGGGCTGTATTCATAAATGAGTGTGACAAGAAAAAAAGGCCTAAATATATGTGCTCATGCATATATAAATATATACAACATATACATATGCATGTATAGAAATATACATTTGCATATAGAAGTAGATACCTAAGTATATATACATATATATGCTGTGCTTGATTACATACATTTTAAAGATGCCAACTGTCTTTACATATTTTACAAGTAAGGCAAGTCATATAAGATGATCCTTTAAAATTTAGCCAGATCTGTTGATGCTGCATAATGTGATACCACCTGACATTATAGACATGGCCACATTTTGGTGGCTGCTTTTTTTAGGTGTTTTGTAGCATGTGATTATTCAACATGTGCATTTGTCTTCATATTACAAAGATAATTTATTTGTAAATCACTGAACACTGAATCTCATTTGCATCTTTTGGTAAAACAATAGTTATGTTTTCTTCTTATAAATTATACATTCTTATGCATATATAAATTTTCAAAAATCTAGGTTCTTTGTAATTGCACAGTTGTAAAATTGATGAAGGAAAACTGTGATAAATGTTTAGTGCTTTTAATTTTTTTTAAAAGAGCTTTTTTTTTTTTCAGTATGGGTTCTCCTACTGCTGCAAATCAAAACTCTTCTATGACTTCATGAGTTGCTATAGCTAGAAAGTTTATCCCCTTAAGGCTATTGAGGGATAAACTTTCCAAGCACAGGTATGCTGCTTCTCAGATAACAAACATGGAGTATTTCACTGTGTCTATATATATTTTCTTATCCTTTGGGTAAAATTTTCCAGATCTTATGTTTTTAATGATAGTAAAAAGTATAATCTAATGTTATACAAGAGCATTAATATTATTTTCTTTTTCATTTTTGAGAATATTAACTCTTTCTAGGCCAATTGAATCTCAAGAGTTTCTGGAGAATTTAGTTCTATGTGGAATAAATAGAATTCTACAAGTCTGAGAAAAAGAGAACACTCTACATTTGGGAGAATGGTTAGAGAGAGTAAACATTTTCAACTCTATTCTCCAACTCTTCAAAACACTCTTTTTCAGCACACAATCTCATCTGTCTACCCCTTTATTAGAGGATAAAAATGTTCATATTGGGGCAGCTGGCTGGCACAGTGAATAGAACACCAATCCTGTGAAGTCAGGAGGACCTCAGTTCAAATTCGGCCTCAGACACTTGACACTTACTAGCTGTGTGACCTTGAGTGAGTTACTTAACCCCAATTGTCATGCCTTCTCCCCTCAAAAACAAAACAAACAAATAAAAAAAACAAAAAAATGTTCATATTATTTGCAAAATTACCACTTTTACCTCCTTTTTAACCCTTTTTTATCCTTCCTTTTTTCCTCCAAGAGACTTTTCTGTCAAACATTCCATTTAACCAAGTGGAATACAAACTAATTCAATATGACCAACATTTGTTAAGCATATGCAATGTTTAAAATACTGTATTTGTTTTGGATATTCAAAGACAACTAAAATAGTCTGTGTATTCAAGGAATTATACTGACAGATACAATAAATAAACAGGTAAGCAAATGCAAAATAATTTGGAGAATGATTGAGCAGTAACCACTTGAGGGATGCTGAACTGTTAGCTGTATGATATGGCACCTGAAACAAGCATAGAAGGCATTCAGGAATGATATGATAAGAAGCAGAGATGGGAAGGTAATACATTCCAGACAAAGCAGTCTGTATAATATTTTCTTTTATTTTGAGAGCTTTGTCTCAACCTATAAATATCTTAAGCAGAGTTTACATTCAACATTCCTCTCAATCCCCTATTCTAGTAAAATAAAAAATCTTCTCTGGACCTTGGACCTTTCCCCATGATTTTGTCCTAAATGTTCTTCTTTTGAATGATAATTTTTCAGAATAAGTATTCTACATTCACTGCCTCTCCACCAGGTCATTTGCTCTGCCAATATGGATTCTATCCCCCTACTACAATGTTTTTTATTTCTATAATGGCTTAACGTATCAAAGATTCTTTCCCAATGATGATTGTGAAAGGCAGGATTACAAGAGTAACAAAATCTTTGTTGGGCTTGGGTTTGGATCAGGCATCCCACACTTTCTATCTACTGAGAGACATCTCTCAGCTCTGAACCTTACCAAATGTATGGTAAGTCCAGGTGGAGTCTTACCATATGAAGGAAACGTCAGACTTTTTTTTTTTTTACCATACTGTCTTTAGTACATATCTGAACATGTAATTTTATTACATAACTAACTCCAATGACTTCCTCATGCCTCTAGAATAAAATATATGTTCCCCTTTTTTAGAGTATAAAGGCTTTCACAACTTTGCTCCAATCTTTGTATAAAACTTCATAGGATATTACACACTTCCATACTCCCTTTCTGAATTCCAAACAGACTCTCTATTATTCACATTGCTCTCTATCTCCTATTTCTGTACATCTACATTGGCTATCTGCCACACATAGAATTTATTCCTTCCATATGTCTCATGGGTTTTCTCTCTTCCTTTAATATTCAGGTCAAATGCCTCTACTTACCTGCTAATGCTCGCCCTCTCTAGCTATATTGTATTAACTACTTTCTATTTATCTGAAATTTATTTTTATTTCACATATTTTAGATGGGGTCTTTTTATCTCTTTCATTAGAATGTAAACTTTTGTGAGTATTAGTTATTGAATTCACATATCTAGCACTTAGGAAACTGTATGGAAATAGTTTGTGCTTAAAAATTCCTTCTTGAAGGATTTATCTCCTATTTTGGAGCCCTGGGGAATGACTTAGAAGCTTAGGTTTAGACTTATGTGTAGAGTTTCCTGAATTTGTGACATCAATGGCATAATTGCTGGTATACTCTTCCTAGAGGTTACAATTTAAATAATCAAGAAAAGCATTATGCATGTCTACTAAATCAGAATTTTATGTTTTGCCTTGGCTCTGTCTACAATGTCTTCTGGCAAATAAGATTAAAGGTTACAGTCCTTTCTCTGTTGTTGGCTACATTCTCTTGTGTAGAAACTTGCCTTATTGCAAGTTAGTTTTGAAGGAGTAATCCACGATTTCTGACCTCTGGACCTTATGAGGTTGTCTTAGACTATAATTGATTATCTTGTTATTATTACCCAGTTTCCTATATTAGGGAAATAAACAAATGGAAGAGATAGCTTATAACATAAAGACCAGACTCATGATCACCTAAATTGACACATTTAACTACCAGTTTGCCATTTCTCCTGGAGTGAATGTGGACATGAGACACTCACTCATTCCCTAAGCCCATTAGAGCATTAAAGACAGGCTTAATTAGTCCTGACAAAATCAGCACTTGGAAGGATAGATCAAGAGAAATTAACTCACTTTTAAGGATCCACTGAGTCAGTTGCTCGTCCTGATCAGTGACCAAAAGGACAGTTAATTTCAATGTGACCAAGGGAACAGAAGGAAACAAGAATTTATAAATTGCCTATAACATGTCAAGCACTATTCTAACTATTTTAAAAATATATTATTTGAGGGGCAGAGCCAAGATGCCAGCCTAGAAGCAGGAAAACTCAGCAGCTCCCACATAACCACCTCAAATACCTATAAAATATGACACTAAAGAAATTTTAGGGCTCCAGAACTAACAAAATTACAGAAAAACTCATCTCCCATTGAAGGCAGCTCAGCAGGTGGGACAGGAAGGGCTCATCACAGTGTGCTGGGAGCAAAAATCAGCCTGGCCTGAAACCCTGGCTTGGCCCCAGGGCGGCCAGGACAAGCTGCAGCTGGAGCCTTCAGGAGAGGGGATCAGTGGCAGCTGTGGTGATTTGCAGAATGATCAAGCCATAAGAAATAATGACTAAGTGGAAGGTTAGTAGAACTTAGCTAATTTTGAGAGAGAGGTCTGGCTGAACTACTTCCAGGGCAAGGAAGCAACAGAAGCAGTGGCCCTGCAGCTGCTTCCACATGGCTGATTCAGAAGCTCCTGGCCTGCAGATTGCAGGGGGGCCAAGCAATCATTCAGAGGTTAAGCACTCTTACTTTAAGTTGCCTGGATTGAGATTGTGGTCTTGGGTGGTGGTTCTGGGATGGCTTTTCAGTGAGCCAAAGCTGGGGGGGGGGGGGGGCTGCAATGGCCTCCTAATAGCTCCGGCAGCTGCAAAAACTCTGGAGATTTGGGACAGAGCTTTCCCCACTGGAAGCAGAGTTCCATAGAGCTTAAAAAGTCAAGTAATTGACTGGCAACATGAGCAGGCAAAGGAAGCAAAGTAAGAATGGCAATGCAACTTTACATTCCTTTTTTGGGGACAAAAAGGATCAAAGAATGGAACAGGAGGAAGCCAACACAGACAGAACTCCTACACCAAAAGCTTCCAAGAAAAATATAGACTTCTTACAACCATAGAGAAGCTTAAGAAAGATTTTGAAAACCAAATAAGAGAAGTGGAGGAAAAATTGGGAAGAGAATGGGAATGATGCAAGAAAATCATGAAAAGACAGTCAACAACCTGACTGAAGAAAGTAACACCCTAAAAAATAGATTAACTCAAATGACAAAAGTGGCCCAAAAAGCCAATGAGGAGAAGAATGCCTTAAAAAGTTGAATTTGCCAGATGGAAAAAGAATCTCAAAAGCTTTCTGAAGAGAATAATTCCTTCAGAATTAGAGTGGAGCAAATGGAAGCAAATGACTTTATGAGAAATCAAGATACTATTAAAAATAGATTCAAACAAATGAAAAAATAGAAGGCAATGTGAAATATCTCCTTGAAAAAAACAATGACTTGGAAAATAGATTCAGGAGAGACAATTTAAAAATCATTGCACTACCTGAAGACAATGATCCAAAAAAGAACCTAGGAAGCATCCTTCAAGAAATTCTCAAGGAAAATTGCCCTGATATTTTAGAATCAGAAGGCAAAATAGAACTTGAAAGGATTCACCAATCACCTCTTGAAAAAGGTCCCCAAAAGAAAACTCCTAGGAATGTTATACTCAGGTTCCAGAATCCCCAGATCAAGGAGCAAATATTACAAGCTGCCAAGAAGAAACAATGTGAATACTGTTGAAACACAATTAGGATAACCCAGGATCTAGCAGCTTCTATATTAAGGGATTGAAGGGCCTAGAATATGATATTCTGGAGATCAAGGGAGCTAGAATTAAAAGAATCACCTACCCAGCAAAATTCAGTATAATGTTCCAGGGGAAAATATGGTCATTCAATAAGATAGAGGATTTTCAAGCTGAAAAAACCAGAACTGAAAAGACAATTTGACATTCAAACACAAGAAGCATGAGAAGGTAAACATGGAAAAGAAATCATAAGGAACTTATCAAAGTTGAACTATTTACATGCCAACATGGAAAAATGATAATTGTAACTTATGAAACTTTTCTCAGTATGAGGATAGGTGAAGGGAATACAAATATGTGTATACATATATGTACAGATATGTCCATATAGGAGCATATATATGCGTATGAACACCTATCTGAGTACATATATATGTGTGTGTGTGTGTGTGTGTGTGTGTGTGTGTGTGTGTGTGTGTGTGAGTGTGTGTGTGTGTGTGTGTACATAGAGGGCACAGGATCAATTGAATAAGAAGGGACAATACTTTAAAAGGTAAAATTCTGCAGTGGGAGAGGAATAGAATGAGAGGAGACAGGGAGAGACCAAATGGGGTTAATCATCTCATATATAAATGGCAAGGGATAACTGTTACAATGGAGGGGAAGAATAGGAAGGCAAATGGGAAAGGGTCAACCTTACTCTCATTGAATTTGGATTAGAGAAAGAATGACATAATTCTAAAGTGGGTATCTTGCCACACAGGAGAGTAGGGGGGATGAGGATGAGAGGTGGGATGATGGAGGGTAGGGCAGGGTGGGGGGGAGGGTAGCTGTAAACACACACTTCTGTAAAGGTACAGGGACAGGGTAGATAAAAGAACAAGGGCAGGGCAAGATAGGAATGAGGGACATATAATCAGTCTCTCACATTTTGTCCATTGTGGAGATGTTCTGCGTAACTACAAATGTACAGCCTGTATTGAATTGCTTGTCTTTCCAATGGGGGTGGGTGATGAGGGAGTAAGGGAAAGAGTCTAGAATTTAAACTTCTATACTCAAATGTTAAAAATATATATACATATATATATATATATATATATATATATATATATATATAGATGGATAGATAGATAGATAGATGTATACACACACACACACACATATATATAAAATTATTATTATTAACTACATACAACTGGGAATTAAGATATATAGGCACTGGGGTAAGGAAATACATCTTGCCCTACTGGAAAGTCAGAGGGGCAATGGGAGAGGACACAGGAGAGAGCCGATTGAGGGAGCGATTATGCAGTGTGATGGCTGTTTTGGGATGGTGGGTGGGGGAAAGATGGGGAGAAAATTTGTAACTCAATATCTTGTGGAAATGAATGATGTAAACAAGAATATAAATAAATGAATAAAAAAGGACAAAAATATATTATTTGATCATCAAAAATAATTTTGTGAGGAAGGTGTTGTCATAACCACTTAACAGTTGAGAAAACTGAAGCAAATAGAATTTGTGACTTGCCAGGGTCAGATAATTAATAAGTGTCAAAGGTCAGGTTTGAACTCAGGTCTTCCTGACTCCAGACATAGTACTGTATCTGCTGGGCCACCTACCTGCCACAGTAGTTCAATTTATGTGGAAATAAATCCAATCAAATATCATTTTTAAGGCCTTTCTATGTATCAGGTGCTGTACTAAGTTACAAGAAAGTTAAAAATCAGTCCCTGTACATTCTAACATTCAAAAAAACCCTTATGACTATAAAATATACAGAGAGAAATTGGAGGTGATTTCATAACTAATATATCTACATGGAGAATCATATATAATTACTTCTTGAAAAAAGTGGGATTGAGTCCTCAGAGTGCCAGGAAATTCTGGAGGCAGAGAGGAGGAGGAAAAACATTCTAAGAATGGGGTCAACCTCTGAAAAAGCACAAAGTCAAGAGATGGAATAATCAGTTTCAGAAACCATATGTAGCTCACTATTGCTGGATCATAAAGTATTTAGAAGGGAATAATATGTAAGAAGACCTAAAAAGTAAGAAGCGGACAAGTAGGTAAAGGATAGAATAAAGAAAAAAGTTGTTGTTGTTGTTGTTTTTAAAGTACTGGGGCTATCTATATGAACAAAAATAAAGATACCCCTGCCCTCATGCAACTTACATTATATTATAAATGGAGGAAAATAATATACAAAAAAGAACTGAAAAGGAGTGTAGGGTTGAAGTTCTGAAAATTAGGAATAGAGCCAAGTGGATAATGAAGTTTGGCTGCCTTAAGCCCCTACACAAAATTGAGGCCTCTGGAGAACTCACCAATGGGAGAAGGAGGGTTATCATGGTAGAGAGATATTTTAATATGAGAGAACCATGAGGGGATGTATATTACAAGAAGAATAGCCCAAATACTAAGGGATATCCCAGGATGAGACAGAAGCTGAGGTATAGTTTTGAAGTCTGAAAAGATGGCAGTAGAGTCAGGATGGTAATGAAAACCAGTCTACCTGTGCTACTCTTGAAGACAGAGCACTCAGCAGTAACTGGCATCAGGGGGAAAAGGGAGATGGTCTGGTGGAGGGATATTCAAGGAAGACAGGGCTATAGGAATGATCATATGTTCTAATGCTAGGCAACTTCAGGTACTGATGGAAAGTTCAAGAATAAGATAGTAGCTGAATCATGATATTGAATCTGGGAGAGTCTGAAAGCAAAATCAAGAGGGAAATGAATGAAGGGCTGTGAAAGTCAGATATTTTATATTTTATTCAGTAGGTAACATGGAGCTGCTGGAGTTGATTGGGTTAGGGGTAACATGTTAAAGTCTGGATTTCATAAAAATCACTTCTGCATTTGGGTGGGGGATCTACTGAAGTGAAGAAAGATGAGGTAGTGAGACTAACCAGAAAGCTATTTCCATAGTTCAGAACTAAGGTAATGAGTGCCTCAACAGAGGTAGAGGCTGAATTAGAGAAGAGAAAGATGTGTATTCAAAAACTGTTGCAAAGGTACTTTGTTTTTATGTTACAAGGGAAAAAAAATCTCTGTCTTAATTTTTACCTTAAGTGCAGCATTATATGTCATTTCATTACGTGACATTTAATTCATTTTCCATGTCGTATTTTTTGCTTTGAGTTCTGCCAGTTTATAGTGATGGAGAGTAAATGTTCTTCAACTATTGTATTTTCTCTGGCAGAATCAGTCTTTTCTTTGGTCACATGGTAGTTCAGTTCACTTAAAAATTAAGCAATGCTAAATTTAATACATATCTGCAAATTAAAATACAAACAATATTTTAATAATGCATCTTCAACACAGAAAAGAATATTTGGTGATTTGGCTATAAGCTTGGTTTTCATTTATTATAAACAACAATAATTCTTTAAAACATATTCATAAAGTGTTTGTTATATGATTAAGAATAATTTTCTTGAGTATAAAATTTTTTTAGTCCATAAAATACTCTTGAAGGGATCTTAGTGTCAGGTCTTTCACAGGCATGTTCTTCTTTCATGACGATATAATGAAAAGTGAAAGCATACAATGTCATTGTTCTACCTGTTGTTCTATACTCATTATTGTTTTCTGAGCTACTCAAGCTTCAAGACAAGACAAAATAGAATATATATATAGTTGATATAGTTGAGCCAAAGTCACGAAGTAACAGAAAAAAAAAAGGTGTCTACTCAAATTTATCTACTCTAGAAAGCCTCACCTGATGCCTTTTAAAGTAAAAGTAATTTCCAGGGGTGGCTAGGTGGCTCATTGAATAGAGCACAAGCGCTGGAGTCAGGAGAACCTGAGTTCAAATCCAGTCTCAGTCACTTAATACTTACTAGCTGTGTGATGGTGGGCAAGTCAATTAAATCCAATTACCCTGTCTTCCCCCTCTCCAAAAAAAATGAAAAAAAAGTAATTTCCTTCTCATTTTGATCCTTATAGACAACACTTTCTTACTTTCTTTGAGAATTTTAACATTAGACCACATGTTGCTGTGTTTGATTCATATCCCTTATTTCTTTTATGAGACTGAAACCTGTAAGAGCAAAAGCTGTATCTTAATCTCCTTTTAAGTTCTCCTAGCACCTAGTCTTATATCTTATCCTAATAGGTACACAATAAATATATGTTATATAATAGGGATCACAGCAACACTAAACTCTAACTCAGCAATAAACTCCTAACATTTTGTCCACTTAATCAGAAGTTGTGTCCCCATGCCTGGCTTGGATTCCATGTGCTTTCATGCTTAGAGATCTAAGGGAGATTCTACTCCATTAACAAGAAGTCATCATTTGAATATTTCAGTGGACCATTAGGCAAGAAGCAAAAGCAGCCAGCCTAACATCAAGGCATACCAGTTTCTGGCCACTGCTGAGTGGGGAGAGAGAGAGAGAGAGAGAGAGAGAGAGAGAGAGAGAGAGAGAGAGAGAGAGAGACAGAGACAGAGACAGAGACAGACAGAGACAGACAGAGACAGACAGACAGAGACAGAGAGACAGAAACAGAGACAGAGACAGAGAGACACAATTAGGCAATTGAATTCCATTTCCCTACCTTGACTTTAGGGTCAGATATTCACCATAATCACAGCTTTCCATCCCTGGAAGCTTAGTATTAAATAAAGTATTTATATTGGCACTTCAGGTGTTAGTTAATAATGTATTTTTCTTGTTTTTTCAATGATTTCTATTTTAGGCAAAATGTTCTTTTCACTACAGTTTGAGGCCATGTGATAAATCTTAGCTTAGCTTGTGTAAAAGCAGGAAATTTAATGAGTGTGGGGTCTACAGGCTTTGTTGTGAGGAGTGAATTTCAACCAGATTTTGAAAGTTAGAAGTAACTCAATGGAACTATAATTGAATTGATGAACAATGTGTAGTAGAATACATATAGGATTGAATTAAGTATTTAAATGAAGGACTAAGGTTTGGATTTCATAGTAATATACACAATTATTGGTCATTAAACTATTTCCATATGCCTTTTTAAAAACTCAGCTAAAGTTTGGTGAAGTGACCTCTTATTTGGCATTTTAGAATGTATGTCATTTTCTAAAATATATTTCTCAAATTATTTTTAACATTATGATACAACTTTTGTTTTACTTAGTATAAATTTTACTCTAATGATGCCTGGGGAATAAAAAATCTCTAAGAAGAACCTCAACTGAAGTATAGGATGAACAGGATTAAATATTGGTTTTAAAATAACTTTTTATAATTATTTACCACATCTTAATCAATCTAAGCACTAATATTATGTTAAAGGTAAGGTATGAAAATAAAAACTGGTATGGAACACTTATGATCATAAATAAGGCTATTTATTTTGCTCATTAAGGATGTGACTTTGCAAGGGAACGTGAATTAAACTGACTGTGGACTGGACATCCCTTTGTGGGAAAGACAAAATCTGCAACTGCTGTTCAATGAAGGTTATCTAAGTCTGCGCATACACTTTTAAAAGCAACATGAAAATAATATATTTAGTCATCCAGAAGCAACTCTAATTTTCACTTTGAGCTTTCTGAATGAGTACAGAGTTCAAGATCTTCATTAAGGTTATACATAGCATTTTACTTTGTCATCAATTTTATATTACTCTCTTCATAGTTTGAGTCCCAGAATTAGTCTCTAATATATATTTCTAGATAGTTTGGTTCTATCTCTTCACCCCTGCCCCTTTCAGTTTTGGTCATTGCTATTTCAACAGAATCACCTTAAATTTATCCAGTATGTCTTTAGGATTCTATAATCCTCTCTGAATACATATTGATTACAATATAAATAGATACTCAAGGTTTCCAACTAAGGTCATTCCACAGAGTTGAATAATTCCTAAATAAGATAGTTCCAGCATATTCAAAGAGTTTCTGCATATCTCAATTATTTATTTTAGAAAGTGTTAATCTTTCAATATTTCCTTTGGCTAGAAATTCTATCAGTGTTTTATATTTTAAAGAAAAGCAATGAATTTGAGTGAATCCAGTACAAAGCAGAGACTTCACATGAAGAAAAAATGTTCATTTCACTTTTCCGCAAGTACATTAGTTCCTATGGAAACTGACAGACACTATTCTTTCATAATTTAACACTTTTTAAGTAACTTTTCATAACTTAGAATTCATATTACTAATAAAAATATATCTTTGACTTTCATTATAGACAACTCTTGTCTGTAAGACTACAGAAAATGAAACTGTTTTTCATAATAATTCTTTCAAAATTAAGATATTTGTTCATTAGTGCTATTTTTATTTCACAATAATAATAATTTTAAAAAAGAAAATTCTGTTCCATGGTTAGCCCTTTAAGGCTGGCTAATAGCAAATTCACTAGAGTGAGAAACAACCTCATGACTCTTGAACTTTCTTAAGCTAAATAAAATTGTTTTTGGTGATCCCTTGATAACTTTGTCTGACACTCAACACCAGCTGAAGTGGAAAAATGGTGGTTCAAATTCTATAATACCATAAAGAAGAAATTGGGTCATATTGGCTAGGGTTATTAAGGGCATAATTGAAAGCTGAACAAGAGTAAGGTTTGACTAGGCTGAAGCCTTACTGAGCTGTTAGGTCAACTGTATGGTGATAGGGAGCTATAAAAGAGAATGAAACAGGATTTTCAAATTGTGATTAGAGATTGTAACTTTGTTTGCCCAGAAAACTTTCTTAGGACATCTAGTAGAGAGAATTTTTAACATATGTGTAGAGAAAGAAATTGAATCCAGGTAACAGATTGCTTTATAGCATAAACATAATTTGTTCCCTTTTTACTCGATGGCACTAATCTCACTTTTACTCAATTTAATTATATTAACAAATATTTCTTCCACTAATGTCCTACTTCCAGTCATATGTTTAGAATGGTGTTTAAGCAAAACTACTTTAGTAGCAATGTGTAGAATTAACTGGAGTGGAGAGAGACTTGAGAAAAGGAGACTAGGAGGATGTTGTGATAATTGAGGTGAGATATTTTGAGGGACTGAATTACAGCAGTAGATATGTGTAAGATTGGAGAGAACAGGTCAGATATAAGAGAGATTATGAAGAAAGAAACAGCAAAATTTAGCAAGTGGTCAGATATGTACAGAGAGGGATTGTGTGAATAATGCTGAAGTTATGAACCAAGGACATTTTGAAGATGATAGTCCCTTTTATGCTTTTAAAAAGAGAAGATTGGAAGAAAGGTACATTTTAGGGGAGAGATAATTCCATTTTGGAAATCCTGAGTTAGTTGTCTCAGACATTCATTTTGGTATATCCACTAGGCAACTGGGGCAGATAGAAGAGAGAGCTGAATATATGTGGTATACCTATATACACACATATATATGCATACATGCCAGAAATACACATTTGTATGTATTATATATAATCTGTAACTCTGTATTTATATATACATACATAAATATATAGCATATGCAAATATGTATGTGTATGTGTGTGGTATGTGTATATATATATATGTATATATGACATGAGATAATAGATGAATGATGGGTAAGTAGACTAGTGTATAGATAGACAAACAGACTTGAGTCAGCTATATAGATATGAGTATTAAAATAATGGGAGTTTACGAGATTTCCAGGAAAGTTAATGAAAAGGGACAAAAGAAGAAAAGTACCTATAATAGAATCTTGGGGGACATTACACATGAATACACACATATGACATAATTTCTATGTATTTCTATGTCATTTTTATGATTAAGAACATGGGATAATAGATATAGACCTGGAAGGACTCTCAGGGGTCATTGAGTCCAACTCCAATATTTTACAGAGGAGGAAACTAAGGCCCCAAAAGGTTAAGTGACTTGCCCAACCTCACACAGGTAGTAAAAGGATGCAATTAGAATATACAATATCCATGTACTTTACTGCTTTGTATAAACTTACAGCACCCAGAAATATGCTTTTCATAATGTAAATGACAAATGTTTTGGAATGAATATATGATGAATTATTGGCCAATGGGATTTCCATCCTCAACACTCACTGTATACTTTCTCTATTGCCATAATGACTTGTACTGCCTTCCAATTTAGAATGTGGTCAGGCTTTTTTCACCTTCTGACTACTTCTGTCTGATTTGCTCAAACTGAGAGTTATAACGAAAGCTACTAATCAGGCAAAACCTGCTCTGTCTCAGCTAATAGTAAATGAGGCAATAACTACTATGAGACTGCAAGTAGGGAGAAAGATACTAGTAAGGGTACAACTGTCTCTCCCTATGTAGGTATGAACATGGCCATGAAAATGTTATTTCTTTTCTTTGGCTCTGTATACTGTCTTGCTTGTAGGTAAAGGAATATTGGAGATGAAATGAACTAGGGTTTGACATTTTGAGTTTCAAAAAACTCAGGAGACCTTTCAGGAATGCAAGAACAGGCTTCTATTCTAGTTTGCTGGAAGCTGACATAGATGAGGTGCTATTGTACACCCTGAGGAATGACATGCTTAACTTAACCCTTTAATATATTGAATCAAGATGACGTGTTCTTTTGTCTATTGTATAGAGACCATTTGGAAGTGAATTTTGTGAAGCAAATATTTTATCACAACCACTTCATGATTGAGCCTGTTTTCTTCAGGAACTTAGGTGGGAAAGAGGAGAGTCCCCCTGTCCTGCCCCTATTATTACTTTTTTTTCCATATCTTTTCAAGAAATATCCTTTTTTTAAAAGCTAGCTGATAATTGGTCAAATGTTATTGGGACACTAATTATGGATGATTGATGGTGATGATGATAGTCTCATATTCATCAGAATAATAATATTTACATTATATTTTGCAAATATTATCTTATTTTATCCTCATAACAGAGATAGGTATGTGAAATAGGTATTACTATTATTTTCATTTTATTAATGACAAAACTGAAATAGGCAGGGGTTAAATTACTTGTCCAAGATCACACAGATAGCAAGTGTGAAAATCTATAAGCCCATTCTACTTGCCAATTAGAGTGGAAAGTGGGGGAAAAAATAAAATCACAGAATCAGTTTATAGTTAAGCTTCTGCTAGCACCTGAAATGCCTGTCAGAGTGGGAGCTGGGAGAATGACTCCAAGAGTTTACAAATAGTATAAACAAATAAGTGGCCAGGTGATAAGAAGTTAGACTAGATTTGACCTGATTTGTACAGAACTTATCATATGTCACACTTGGAACTTGAATTACCAGGCATGTTAATAATTCAGTATAGGAAAATGTGTTTACTTTCTATGACAAAACATCTTGCTTTTTACTGTGTACATTTTTAGGCAAATTACTGACTTAATAAAAATGGGAAAGAATGTTCTCAGGTTCTAATTCCCCTGTTTTGAGATTATCAATACAGTGCTTCCAGTGTAATTATTTTCATTATATTTCCAGCTACTCTATATAATTAGATGTTGTTATTAGAATGCTTATAGATTAGAATTTAACAATACAGTTTCCTCAGACTGCTACAACTAACTCACAGGCTGTTGGGTAAAAATTTTCCATTGAAACTTTCCATTGTGTCTGATCTGATTTGAATTAGAAATAATGCCACCTAAAAGTGGCATGCTCTATTTCCTATTCCATTTATTGCTTTTAGAAAGGGAGAATCAATAAAATTTCTATGAAGATTCAAAGATAATTTACAGAAATATAATGACAGCTTTTACATAAGGAGTACTTTTAAGAACCATTACACCCTCTAACTATGTTGGAGTGGTATTTTCTGAAGATGTCATAGTAATCCTGTTCACTGAGTGTACTTCTTCATTTTAATCATCTTACCTGAACTTTCACAGTATTCAGATTGTCACCTACAGTTTTAATGGCTCATTGATTTTAGAAGTCATAGTGGTTTCCTCTTTTGCATTTCTATCAGAATAGCTATGGAGGGTAATAAAAATTAGTGCAGCAAAAGAAGCATCTGGCAATGAGTTTATCATTCTCTCTCTTTCTCTCTCTCCCTCCCTCCTTCACCTCTCCTTTCTTTTCATCCCCTCCCTTCCTCTCTCTCTCTCTCTCTCTCTCTCTCTCTCCCTCTCTCTCTTTCTCTCTCTCTCTCTTTCTCTCTCTGTCTCTCTCTCTGTCTCTCTCTCTCTCTCTCTGTTCTGTCCTCTCTCTCTTTCTCTCTTTCTCTCTCTGTGTCTCTCTCTCTTCTCTCCTCTCTCTTTCTCTCTCTCTCTTTCTCTCCCCTACTCCTCCTTCCCTCATGCTCATTAACTATAGTGTTACATACTCATTGTTCCCAAATTGCTGGATAGCAAAGAAGACAGAAGAGTCAAGTGGAGATATTTTGGGGCAAAGAAAGCTAGAATGCCAAGAACACATTTTCTAGATAATTTTAGACGGTCTTTTTGAGAAGTTGTCAGGGCTAAAGTGTTAAGGATAAGGGCAATGCTGCCCTTAAGCTTCCCTTATGCGCAGGATGATTAATCACATTCATTTTTAAATCTTTAGATTTTTGGAAATGAAGACTGTACACCTCTTAGCATATCTCTTCTCCTTGCCATTTCTCCCTGTTCTCAAGAGCTAAGTTTTGATTCAAACTATTTGTTATAAAGCTCTTTTGCTTAGCAACTGAGTATATTCTAAAGAGATTTCCAATTATGTATTTAAGGTCTACAATCCTCTTAATGAAGCCAGATATTGAGATCTGACCTATATTTAATTTTAATATGACATTTTGATGTATTCCATAGGAAAGAAATATTGGGGACCAGGGGGAAATGAAGAAACAATGGTCTAAAGGCAGATACTTAAGAAACAGGTAGCCAAGGTAGCAAAGTCAGCATGAGAGAATAGGGAGATGCATGGATCCAAAGACTGAGGGTTTCAGTCTGAATCCTGTTTCTCCCACTTATAACTTGGAGGTAATTTGAATAAATAACTTAACCTTTGGCTTCACTTTGCTCAAGTTTAAAATAAGAATTGTGGAATACTATTTGTATTTAACTCCCAACTTTTGATTCTATGAGCTCTGTTCTAATGTCCCTTTCCCTGGCACCACAAAAAAATAATGATTAATTTCTCCTAAATTATCAGGTCCTTATATCCCCATTTCTCTGCCTGCTTTGAGACAAATTATTAAACTTAATTATTGTGAAGAAATTAATCTGATTATGTGAAAAAACTTGAAGGTACCATATTCATAAGGATTATTATTAATTTTACTTAATGTAGAAACAACTAAACAAAGTATGAGCAATAGCTTTCATTTTAATACTATATTAAAAATTAAATTAATATTTATTGAGAAACTACTAGGAGGATGGAACTTATGGTCAGAGGAATTGTCTGGAACAGAGATGTCAAACATGTTGCCTAATACCTGTAATATAGTCTGAACCAGATGAAAATATAATTGGAAAAATATTTAATAAAATACTCAAAAATACAATAAGACAAAGATAATGTTAATTTATGGTTTTCTAAGCCAATATACAGCTATAGGGGTCCTTACGTCTGTTTTTGTGAAGAAAGTTTCTATTTGAGTTAGACACCAATAATCTACAATTTACTTCTTTTTACTGAATCTGTGATACTAGTAGTACAGATTGCAACCAAACAGAACTTTTTCCCTCATAAATTCCAGTCCTGGTGTTTCTCTTGAACTGTCATGGATTGTTTTCTCTATAAATCATAATGTTTCATAAAAAGCAGCGCAACAATTAAACTGTCCATCCTTATTTTTGACTCTCACTATATAACCGAACCATCTCATTTTCCCACCATATCTGTCCCTGCTAATGTCGCTTCACATAATTTTTCATGGACATCACAGAGTAAAGAAAAAAGAATTTACTTCAAAAAAGAATGCCAGGATAAATGAATACTTATGTTATTGTATTTAAACATGTATGTACTTAAACATGCATGTATGTAAACATCCAGAAAATATATATATATATATGTGTGCTCCCCATTATCATCTATGTCCACTCAAAAAGGTCTGCTGCTTCCTTGTACAAAATATCATTCAAAATAACCCTGATTTCCCTTATCTACCAGCTAATTCCTTGCTCAGCAACTGGTCATTTCTCCTTTGAGCTCTTATTAAGTATTTTTTTTTTCCTTAAATATCTTCTCTGCCTCTTGTCTTTTTATCTTTCAATCTTTTCATAAAATAGCTTATAATGTTACTATATTGTTGCTGAGAATTTCAAACATATACATGACTTCAGGATCACACTTCCAAAAATTATGAGATTCTGGCAAAGTTATTGATTCATTTGGGTCATTATTATATTACCTATGAGAAGCTTCAAAATATTTGTGATTTATGTGGAAAACAGGAAAGAGAAAGGGACTGATTGAATGGAAAGAAGACCAGTGTTATCATAATGTGGTATATTGCTTGTTCGTTTGGCAATATATACGGTGGCTCAGTCAAACAACATTTTTGTTCAAACTGAGCTGTCTTATCTCTGATTGCCACATACCAGCACACTGTGACTACTGTCATTTCCTAGCAATCAGCACCAATATCACATTGCTTCAAATTGTGTAGTATCTTGTCTTCAGGGGTATGAGCTGCACTTTTTAGGGGGTCATTTCCCTGTTCACATAAGCTGGATGGCTATTGCCTTTTGTTTTGCATTTCAAAGATGAAAATAGTACAAATATTGAATAATTTCAGATAAAAATGACTTTAAAGCACATTTAGTCCATGTCTGTAATTCTACAGATATGGAAATTGAGGCCAAGTGTGGGAAAATAAGTTGACCAATGTCATACAGTAAGTTAATGGAAAAAGCAGAAGTTAATTAAAATCAAGCCAATAGCCATTTATTTTATACTTACTATGCTATTCTGGGTATACAAAAAAAAGTAAAAATATAGTCCCTGTCCTCAAGGAACTTACATTCTAAGAGGGGAGAGAATATGTGAAAATGAGGAAAGCACAGTATATAAACATAATACAATTATCCCTTCCACATTGTGACTTTCCCCCATCATGGTTTCAATACATTGTGAGTTGATATAAGAAATTAAATGAGAATTTTGGGGGAGTTTTGCGGAAGTTGCAGATGAAATGTGGAGACCAGCACACAAGATAGAACCTATAACCAAATGCTTAACCCAGAAAAAGTTTAAAACATCAGAAATGCATAAAATATATGTATCATATTGCATAACATCAACATATTTTATGTTTTAATAGCATAATAATTCAGATTTCTTTGCTACTATGAAGAGAGGGTCAAACATTTTTATGCAGATTTTCCAGATCACAGGGGTGCGTATCAGCAATGCAGTATTCACAATGCCTACAGTAACTATAAATATGCTGATATAGTTATTAATCACAAAATGGAACAGGCTCTCTACATAAGAAATATAGATAGTGCATTCATTTAAATACCAGAAAACTGAGTCCCAAAAC
>CM053580.1:88956786-88975664 GCA_028627135.1 Pseudochirops cupreus
GTGCGTTTTGGATTTCTAGGATTGGTTTAGGGTCCCATTGTATGGGTATTTTGGGGTGGCTATGTGAGAGCTGTGATGTGTTGCTGCTGCTACACCGCCATCTTGGCTCCGCCCCCCTCCTGTTTCTAATCTTGGTTATATTGGCTTTACACAAAATCTTTTTAATTTAATGTAATCAAAATTATCCACTTGGCATTTCATAATGATTTCTACCTTTTGTTTGTGCATGAATTCTTCCCTTCTCCATATATATGATGGGTAACTATTCCTTCCCCTCCTAAGTTGCTTATGATATCACCCTTTATGTCTAAATCTTGTAACCATTTTGACTTTATCTTGGTATATGATGTAAGACGTTGGTCTTTGCCAAGTTTCCACCATAATATTTTCAAATTTTCCCAGCAGTTTTTGTCAAATAGTGAGTTTTTATTCCAGAAACAGGATTCTTTGGGTTTATCAAAGAAGAGATTACTACAGTCATTGACTACTGTATCCTGTGTACCTAACCTATTCCATTGATCTATCTCTCCATTCCTTAATCAATGCCAAATAGTTGTGATGCTTGCTACTTTAGATCTGCAATTGCTAGGTCAGCTTCCTTAGCATTTTTTTTCAGTTTCCCATTGACTTCTTGAAATTTTGTTCCTCTAAATGAATTTTATTATTGTTATTATTTCTAGCTTTATCACTTTTTTTTGGTAGTTTGATTGGTATGGAACCAAATAAGTAAATTACTTGTTGCAGAATTGTCATTTTTATTGTGTTGGTTTGAACTACCCATGAGTAAATGACAATTTTACAATTGTTTAGATATGACTCCAAAAATTGTTTTGTAATTGTTTTCATACAGTCCTTGGGTTTATCTTGACGGGTAAAAGAATGTATTTATCAAAAAGATAAAACCAAGAGATTCTAGGAATAACTAAACTGCTTCAGGGAAGAACAAGATCTTCTTGTTTACAGAACGCCTGAAACATATATTTACTCTAAAAAGGGACTTCACAAGAAAATAAGATTTATAGTAGTTTTCCCCTAACACTGAACATAGGATGCTGCAGTCCACACCAATGGTTTAATAATGCAATCAACAATTTGCCTTGTCATTATACCAAACGTGCAGTTTTAAACATGATCAACCAAAAGAATGATAGATTTTGAACCAGAGTATTTGATTTTGAACACTAGTTTGACAGCTTGCTATCTATACAAACATGGTCAAATCATTTCACTTCTTCAGTCCTCAGTTTTCTCATCTGCCAAACTGAAAGGTTAGGTTACATAACTAGCTAGATCTGTTCATCTCTGAGTCTGTGT
This sequence comes from Pseudochirops cupreus, assembly GCA_028627135.1. Lineage (NCBI taxonomy): Eukaryota > Metazoa > Chordata > Mammalia > Diprotodontia > Pseudocheiridae > Pseudochirops > Pseudochirops cupreus. The sequence continues at coordinate 88,958,101 of CM053580.1, forward strand.
CATCTAAAGCAAATCTATACAACTTGACAGTAGGTAGGGGCCAAAATTGAAACAGACTAAACTTCTTCAGGCCCCAAATAGGTTAGACTAGAAACAGATGATGGTGAGTTGTTGCTGGTCATGACAAACAGGAGAGTGGACAGTTGCAACCCTACATTTTTCACAGGCATCCCAAAATCCATTGTCGCACAGCAAAAAATGTAGGGTTGCCACTGCACACTCCCCTGTTTGTCAGGTGATCTGTGTCCCTTGGGCCATATGTTGTCCTGGCCTGATCTAAAGTTCTCATATGTAAAACTGTGAATCCCATTACTTTCCCTATATCTGCCATACCTATCTCACTGTCTCTGAATTAATTGACTAAATTTATTGTATGATTAAGTATTGAAAAATTAAATCCCAGTTATATACATGAAACAGCAACATGTGTGCTGTTAGAAATAACCAATCTTTTATTACAATTATTACCATTAATAAAAATGTTAATCCAATGCAATCTTTGTTAAATCATGTAGCTATCTACATTTTTGAAGATACAAACTCTGTAGACCTTCATTATCATGTGACAATCCATTTTCCAAACCCAAGAATACAAATTAATTTGCATTTATTAATGGATAAAAGCAAAAATGCATATCTTTGTGTGCATATTAGTTAGTACAACCTGATTACCTAAGTGAAAAGAAAGCACAAGTATATTTTGCACCTCTCGTGAAATTATACACCCTTTCTGCAGTCTCCAGTGGAAATTCAGATATATTTGGGGATCTAGAATTGGAACTCAAGACAGAAATTAAGTCTCCATGGAATAATGGTAATAATGAATATAATTAATTAACAGCTTGCAAAAATGGATTACAAACTATTAAGATCACAGAAACAATTGATCTAAATCACTGATAAAAAGAGAAAACTTTTTAATGAGTTTTTTTTGTAGTCAGCAAATATAAAAAGATGATAAAAATTATAATAGTTTATGTTGGAAGGTTGTGGAAAGATGGGGACATTAATTCCGTGTCATGGAACTATGATATTGTTTCAAAATTTCTGGATAGTCTTTGGGATTGATTATTCCATATGAAACGATGAATAGAAGAGAAATGTGAAGATATGTGTGTGTGTACTGATGCAAAATAAAATCAGCAGAACCAGCATAAACAATAATGACAACAATGTAACTAAAAGTAAAGAACGGCAGCTAAACAGTTTAAACTAAACTCTAAGAAATTATAATAAAGACGACTGGCCTCAAGAAGGAGATATGAGAAGATGCTTCTCAATTTGTTGTAGAGATCAGCAATAAGGATAGGTAGTCTTGCCTGTCATGTCTGACTTATTTTTTTAATATTTCATTTTGCTTTGCTAAAATCTTTTTTTCTCTTCTTTTTTTTTAAGGATGGCTCTCTGAGAGTGGAAACACGTTGGGAAATAAATATAGATCTATGACGGAAAATATATCAAACTTTTTTGTAAAAGTAAGTGCTGCATAAAGATGAATTACTATTTGCAAGAATGTGCTTTGCTAATTGACTATAAGTTATTGTGTTATCATCATGGAATTCAAGATGGGTGAGACATTTGGGGACACCTGCTATTTCATTATGCCCTTCCTGCTGTTAGAATAATCCAGGCGGATATTGACATTACAGTTTTCTTTCAAATCTAATTGCCGTATTTCTTGAACTTACTACTCTATGCAAAAATGAACTCTGTTACAATCTGGGTTGGTATTAACATGCATTGATGCTAATAACAGCACAAGTCAGTTTCTACAAATGTAAGAAAAAAAAACCCTCCTTAAGTCATTTCACAAGTTTAGACAAAGTCAATCTTTGTGATTTTAGACAAACAACAGAGAAGCAAATGTGGAAACAAATTAACACATTACCACTGAATCTGTTGCTCTTTAATGTCAAAACAGCATTCTGAGGCTTTCAGTTTGAGCCTGTGGATGCATCTGTTAAAGATATAAATGAAAGCATAGAATTACTTCCACGTGAACTTTTGCTTGTTGAATCTCACTGTATTAAATCTTTAACTGAATATTCCCTTTCAAATCAACGTCTTTTTAAAGACATGTTTCAAACCTATTCCCCCTGGCAAAGCTAGAGATTAGATATTAATCATTATCAAAGGGCTGTTTACAAAGACAGTGCCAAAATTAAAGTGCATTTTGCAATGAATTTATTGTATTGTTTCATAATTTCTTTCTGAACTTAATACTAATCATGCCTTTTTGCATTGGGACCTCTGATGACTTAACTGATTAATTCATGTATGTTCCTATAAAAAAACTGAGGTGAATGAACACGATTATTAAGGGGGAGTATTTTGAGTATCATAGATATATTCCTCTTTGTTTAGAAGCCATAGCTAATGGCAACAATAAAACATCTTACTCTTTTCCACAATTCGCTCCATCCAAGGGATTAAGGAGATAGGGCAATAATCCCTTGGACCTGCACAATTTAAGTAGGGTGAAAGATCAATCAGAGTTTCCAAAAGTGGGTGATACCACACCCTGGGGGGTGCTAGACTGATTCAGGGGAGCAATAGTAGTCTCAGGTACAATTGGGGGCATTAAATAAAAATAAGGAGGTGGTGGAAGTGTAAGGAAAGAAAAGATAAGAAAATTTTGAAAAACTATTTGTACATATTTCATTTGTTGTGTAACAGAGTTAAAATCATTGTGATTATATTATTTTCCAAATAATCACACAAAATGCAAGTAATAACTGATCAGTGCTCAAGTTTATGGACAGGTATTAACAAGCAAGTGCTGGCAGGTGAGTGTGTCATACATTGTTGGGATGTCCAGCATGCATGGGCAGGAATATGGGTATGTAATGATTTGTTTACAATAAGACACCATATGGTTACATGACACAATATTGTGTAATTAAAATTTCAATGCAGGAGAAAAAAACATAATTTAGCAATAAATTATTAAACTTAAGATGCATCATTTTAAAAAATTATGCAATTCTCAAAAAAAAATGTTAAAGAGTTAAGGAAAGTCAATTTCCGGGGTGGGGGGGGAGCTGAGAATTTTTTTTTTATAAAGGGGTGATAGGTCAAATAAGTTTGTAAACCTTTTATCTAGATTTATTATGCATCATAGAGGTCATATAGTATATCCTTCTCCTTTTCCATCACCTTGTTAAAGAATGAGTAACCAGAGGTTCAGTGAGATTTAGATTTGTTTTCGTTCAGTTATTTTCAATCATGTTTAACTCTTATGGTTTTGGTTCTGTTTGGCAAAGATATTGGAGTGGTTGGCTGTTTCCTTTACCAGATCATTTTACAGATGAGGAAACTGAGGCCAGAAAGTTAAAGTGACTTGTGCAGGGTCATACAACAAGTTAATGTCTGATACCAGATTTGAAATTTTGAAGATGTGTCTTCCTCACTACAGACCTAGTATGCTATCTACTGCACCACCTAAATTTATATTAGCTTTCTATAATTCCTGTATTTACTCTTGGTTTTTAACTATGGAGAACTGATTCTGTAATGCAGTTGAAAATATTTCTTTTTCCATTTGAGTACATCAGATAGTAATTTACACTAGCTATCTTACACAGACACACACACACAAACATTGACTTCATATGTCTTTTGGATATACCTATTTATGATATAATGTCTCAAATATTAGAATATAAATTACTTTACATGATATTTTGTTACATTTTGAACTTTTGTCCTGTCTGCCCTCCCACAAGGCCTAGTATACTGTGATTAATGAAATGTTAATTGATATTTTCAGCATTTTAAAAAATATTTTGTGAATCATTATATTCAGGTAATTTTGTAGGAAGATATAGTTATTGAGATTTTTACACTGTCCAAACACTATATAATACATCATTATTATGAGACCTTTAAGAAAAAAAATTTTTATATATGTTAACAGAATTATCTATTAATATCAGACAAGCTGGCTTATATTTTATTGTGTATGTGTTTAACCAGTTAACATTTGACCAATGCTAAAATAAGTTAACTTCAAATATTTCATTCCTATTTGCTTAGGACAGGATTGGTAGAGTGATCTTAAAGTCAGAAAGATGTGCATTCAATTTCTCGTTAAGATATACACTTGTTATGGTGGATGGAGACAAGAGGGTATAATGAAGTAACAATTTTTGCTGAGCCCTCCTATTGCACACTTCAAAATAACTTTTTTCAAATGTCAAATTGAATTCTGAGTGGAATAACCAACAAAAAGGCAAGGTATTTTTTTTTTCCAACCTTGGGAAGCTTAGGAAGACAGAATGAGAGATATGTGGCCCCTGATGCGGGAACTGGCCAGTAGCAAGGTACAGCTAGAGTAACACTGGATGTGGGACTTGGATGTAGCAACAATAAAGGTGGCAGCAATAGTGGGCAGAGTATGAACTAGCATTTACAGTGGTAAAAAAAAAGAGCAGATCAATGATTTGGGTGTACAATTTAAAAATCTCCAATTAAAAACCTAAATAAAATCTTGAAAAATCAAAGGAGATTAATAAAATTAAACATAAAAATGAATTAATTAAACTAAAAATTTATTTTATGAAAGAAAAACAATAAAATGTTAATTTGATTTAAGCAAAAATAATCCTACCAGCATCAAAAATGAAAAGGGTGAATGCACAACCAAAGCATATGATGTTAAAGCAACTATTAGAAGCTCCTTTGCCTAACTTTATGCTAATAAAACTCAGAATCTGAATGAAAAGCATGAAAAATTACAAAAGTATAAGTTAAGAGAAGGAGATGTCTAATATTTAATACAATCTTAGAAAAAATTAATTGAACAAGCCACAATTGAATTCCTGAAGAAAATATCTCCAGGACCAGATTGATTCCTAAGCAAATTCAAACTGCTTGAAAACTTAGATAGAGTTATACCAAATACAATCTATGACACAAATTTGATTTTGATACTTATAACGGGGAGAAAAAAATAAAAATAGAGAAAGAAAACTACAGAGCACTTTCCCTAAGGAAAATTGATGCAAAATTTTAAGTAAAAACTAGCAAAGAGATTAAATCAATATATCATAAAGATCATAAACCATGACCAGACTGGACTTATGTCAGGACAGCAGGGATGGTTCAATATTACAGGAAAAAACTATAAGCACAATTGATTACATTAATCACAAAAGAAAAACACAACAAAAATAATGATTATATCAATAGATGTAGAAAAATTTTTTTGACAAAATACAACACATTTCTATTAAGAATATGAGAAAACATAGGGATTATGGACCTTTTAAAAAAATAAGCAATATTTATCTAAAATCAGGATCATTATATGTAATGGCAATAAAGAAGACACCTTTCCAATAAGATCAGATGAGAAGTAAGGATGTCCATCATCACTATTATTGTTATATAGCATGCTAAAAAATAATAACTATAGCAATAAGGCAAGAAAAAGAAATTGAAGTAACAGGCATAAGCAATGTAGAATAAAAAATTTCATTTTCTCATTGTAATAGCAATCAGTTTAGTAGATACTTAGCACTTAGTACCTTGGGGCTAAGTATGGAAGGTGCAAACTCTGTCCCACTATTGAGAGGGCATGAACTCCCCTGTTGCCTGGGAAGAAGGGGATTGGCTGAGACAGGAGGCCAGTGTGTGTATATAAGCAAGAATTCCAGAGACAGAGAGACAGAATTGGAATGTTGCTCCTGGTGAAGGAAGAATCATGGAGACTGAAACCCGCTGAGAGAGAGAGAGAGAGAGAGAGAGAGAGAGAGAGAGAGAGAGAGAGAGAGAGATTCTCTCCCAGTATCTGGATGCTGAGAACTCAGTTGGAGTTTTCTTGAGAGAGAGTTTCTCTCCCAATATCTGGAAGCTGACTGAGAACTGAGATGGAGTTTTCCTGAGACCAGAATCTGGTGAAGGCCACCTGGAAGGTTGATATTCCTTCTGGGTCCTATTGCCAGCTGAAGTGCTGGAGGACTGAACCGGATAAGATTGTTTGTCTGTGGCCTGGATGATCTTGAGTTCCAGGCAAGAGATCTGGTGAAGAGTTTGAGATGTTCTGGACCCTGTGAACTTCAATGTGTGCCAGGGACTGCTCTGAGGATTGTACAAGGACCTGGGAGCTGTCTGCTTCTGAATTCAGGTGACTGTTTGGTGGATTCAGGAGGGAGCTGGGACCATGGAAGGGGATCCAGGGAATCAGAGAGACCACCCAAAGTCAAGATGAAGAAAAGGCCTCCCCTTGGATGAAACTGAGGTTTTTCTGGACACTGAGGGGTGGAGGGTTTGTGTGGTTTTCTAATGACTGTATTTGTGATTAATGATATTTAGTAATTGTGAATCTAGATTAGTGACTGATTCAGTTAATGGTTGCCCTATGAGTGGAAGTTTGACTATTCTATTGTGAATTGATTGAATGATTAAGCATTGAGTTGCCCCATGAGTGGAAGTTTGATTATTCTATTGTGATCTAAATATTGTGGCCACTGTAGTGAAACCTGTGTGGCCATTTTCTGTGATATCATGTAATGTTGTGAATATTATATTGTGAATGTTGCTCTTGATTTGTAATGGAATAAACAAAGTGTTCACTATATTGTGTAATCTGAATCCTAAAAGCTGTTCATAGTAGCATTCTTTTGGGAATCTGCTGGTTCATGGCATTACATTCATATATGATGATATACTTAGAGAACTCTAGAGAGTTAACTAAAAACTAGCCAAAATAAGTAACAACTTCAACAAAGTTACAAGTTATAAAATAAACCCATACAAATCATCAAAATTTCCATATCTTACCAACAATAAAACAATTGCAAAACAATACTTTCCACCTCCAGAGAGAGAACTGATGGACTCAGAGTTCCAATTTAAGCATATTTATCCTTTATTTTTCTTGTCACCCACTCCACTTGAAATATAACTAATGTGAAAATATTTTTTCATGACTTCAATGTGTGATAGCTATTGTATGTCTTTCCTTTTCAATGGGTTGGGGAGGGGATTTGGGAAGGGATAGAATTTGAAACTGCAAATGATAAAAAAGGAAGAAAGAAAGATACACATGGGGTAGCTGTTAGAGCACCAGCCCTGAAGTCAGGAGGACCTGAGTTCTAATTCAACTCTAAACATTTACTAACTGTGTTACCCTGGGCAATTCACTTAACCCTGATTACCTAAAAAAAAAAAAAAGATATACAAAAGTTGTGTGATCATAGCTTTCAATGTCTCCAAACAATTTTTTAAGTATGTGGAAAGCATATAAATTAGAGAGGTATGTGTCTGTATCTCTTATGAATTTCTTTACAAAGAACCCCCAACACTGATGAATTTGTGGTTCCAAACTATCCCACTCAGAAAGTTGTGTGCTGTGGATACCACACTTAAGGATTTTGCTTTTTTATTTTGCTATTTCCCCCTCATCAGCATTCTCTTGAAGATGTAGAAAATGGAGCCTTTGAATCCTGTAGAACAAAAGCTCCCTGATAGCAGGGATATGATATATTATTATTATTATTGTTCAGTCCTTTCAGTCGTATCTAATCCTTCATGATCTATTTGGGGTTTTCTGGGAAAAAATACTGGAATGATTTGCCATTTCCTTCTTCAGTTCATTTTATAGATGAGGGAACTGAAGCAAACAGGGTTAGTGACTCACCCAGGGTCACACAGCTAGTCACAGACTGAGACAAGATTTGAGCTGAGGAAAATGAGTCTTCCTGACTCTAGGCTGACATTCTATTGACTGAGCCATCTGTTTTCCAAACCTTGAACAAGTTCTTGCTCAAAACAGGCATTTAAAAATACTTAATGGATTGATTGAACACTGGCATTTAGTATCCTCTGAAATTCGTTTCATTTTTGTCCAGTTAATCTGACAGTCAGTTCCTCTCAGAGAGTTTTTATCCCACCCATTTGCTCTTGGTAGTCCCATTAGATCTATGTAAGTCTTTCTTATGTCTTCTATGGCTTTACTAATGTAATAACAATAATGGCATTTTTACAGTGCTTTAAATTTTGCAAAGGCCTTTACAAATGTCATCTCATTTGTTACTCAAATCAACTCTGTGAGATAGGTGCTATTATAATCAAGATTTTACATATGAGGAACCTAAGGTGGGAAGGTTAATTCACTTGCTCAGGATCCCATAGATCTCTGTCTCTGTCTCTCTCTTTCTCTCTCTCTCTCTCTGTCTCTCTCTCTGTCTCTCTCTCTGTCTCTCTCTCTCTCTCTCTGTCTTTCTCTCTCTCTTTTTGCAGGGAGGAAGGCAGAACAATTGGAGTTAAATGACTTGTGCAAGGTCACATGGCTAGTAAGTGTCAAATATCTGAGGACCGGATTTTCACTCAGGTCTTCCTGACTCCAGAGCCGATGTTCTGTTGACTGTGCCACCTAGCCACCCCTGATCCCATAGCTCTTAAATGTCTAGGAGTATTCAAAGTCAGATCTGCCTGATTATAAATCCAACATTATATCCAATGTGCCACCTACCTTGCAAAATGAGAGTCAAAATGATATAGTGAATTGAGCACTGGCCACAGATTTAAGAAGACCTGGATTCTGTCCCACCTCTGACACAAAGGGACTGTTTAGCCCTAGAAAATTCACTTAAACTCCCAAATGCATACCTGACCATCTGTAATGTTAATAGGATTTAACATCTTCCCTGCCCATTAATAGGCCTCATGTGAAGACCATTAAGGGAAACTTGCTTAGCAGAGGCTTGCTCCTAGGAAGACTTTCACACCTTTTGCCAATTTCTAATTAGGCACCAAGGCAAGACATTTGTGATGCCTTCTGGCTCTGAGAAGTTTATATGTAATGTGAGTTGATATTTTGCCTCAGGGGGCTCACTTATGAGAAGGATCTTTTGATTCCTTGGTTGAGAGTCTAAGTGGTCGTATGTTCAGAGCTCCCCAACTGCTCAAATGTGAAGGCCCTCTTAATCCAGAAATGTATGTAAAGTGTATAGTATCATTGCTTTGATTCAGGCAGTCAGAGCCCTGTTGGTTGGTCTTTATTTCTCTGCTTGTATTTTCTCTGTTTGTATTTTCTCTGAAGTTCAGGATGATGACTTTTCCCCTGAACTAGTGAAAGCAATTAAAAAAATATTTTTGACCCCTTAAACAGCTGTCTTTCCTAGTAAATCAGATCAAAGAACCTCTGGTACCAGCCATCCTGTATATGCCAGGGTAGTTGCCACTATACCATCCAAAAATTATTTTATATAAGTAGTAAAGGAGATTAAGTTCTGTATTTGATAGAGGGGATTTCCTCACTTAAAGTGCCCTAACCTATTCCACTTATAGGTTCCTTTCAAGAAAGAAAAAAAAAAAGAGTTGGATTTATAACTTGAATTGACAATCAGTTTTTAACTTTATAGCTGCCCAATAATAATTTTTTTGGGGGGTGGGATAAGGGGTCTTCCCTGGGTAGTTCTAATTGAAAGCATTAATATTGCAATAAATTACATCTTTTTAAATATTTTTTACCCATGATTTTCCCCTTTTTATGGAATTTTTGCTTAGATCCCACACAGGTACAAATATAGATACTGACTGTTTGGGAATAAGTTTTCAACCCTACTGTGAAATTCTTTATAATGGCTTCCTGACTTTCCCAGCAAATTGAATCACACTGTGATGACTATAAAGAACAGCACTTTTGTCAATTAGATGAATGTAATCTTTAAAGAGAAGCTCAGTTTGATATCCATTAAGTGCACCTTAAATTAAAACTGAGAACAGTGCATTTTTTCCTTGAGAAGAATTAATTCAACTATATTTTGTACCACACATATAGATTAATTTTATTTAAATGACACATATTGATAATTTCAGCAAAATGACTTGAGAAAATCACTGACATCCTTTAATTATCTCAACTGCCTGTCTCGACAATATAAACTTATCTGTTCATTTCTTAAGTCCTGTCTTCAGGTTCACTTGCTATACCTGGGCTTGTGGACTCTGACTCTCTGACTCTTTCTCTCTCTCTTTCTCTCTCTCTCTCTCTCTCTCTCTCTCTCTCTCTCTCTCTCTCTCTCTCCTTTATTTTTAAGTTCCCTGTTTTCTTGTCTTCTAAAGCACTTTTGACTTTATATCTCTATGGCTATTTAACCTAAGCTTTGTTATGACATATTCTATCAAAGGTTTTCTTGCTGTCACTGCAATTAGTATCCTAGTCGTCCTTTGGCTAGATTAGGATTTTAAAAATCACAAAATTTCCTATATCATTTCTGAAGAGATATAAGAAATCAACAAAGGAATTGATAAGAATTTGATTTAGCATAGAATTAGGATGTTGCACTAAAAAAATTCTTCCTATTAGAAATAGTTAGGAGTATCTTACAAAACTCAAAGATGGAATGAATAAATTTATGAAGAAATGAATGAATAAATAAATAAAAAAGCATTTATCAAATGCACACTGTTACAAGTACTGTGTTAAGTACAAAAAAAGTAAAGTGAAAAAGTGCTTGCCTATGAAAGGCATGGTATTTACATGTTAGGGAAGGGAGTTTTCATCTGAAGATTCACAAGAATTGTGAATGCAAATATAAGGCAGCCAATTTCCTTATGTTTTTCATAAGCAATGGTATTTTTAATTTGATTTGATTATTTCCCCATAGGTTCCCATAGGTTGAAATATAGAAAGGGGTAAGTGTATGATGGGGGTTGGAGGGAGGGTTGGGTATGGCAGAATGGCTTTGTTAAGATAGGTAGCAAATATGAAGATTTATGGGTTTGATCATGGTTAAGACCAAACTAAATACACTGTATAACAATTGTTTACACTCATTCATTCACCAATCAGGACAACAGATCCATAGGGTCTCGTTCCAAAAGTGAATGGATTAATTCTACCAGGGAGGGTAAAAGGATTTCCGAAGGTCTATTCAGGTAGGGTGTTGTTCTAGGACAGTGATGCTTAACTATCTTAATGCCACGACCCTTTAATACAGTTCCTCATGTTGTGGTGACACCCATCATAAAATTATTTTCGTTGCTCTTCATAACTATAATTTTGCTACTGTTATGAATCCTAATGTAAATATCTGATATGCAGGATGTAGTTTCATTGTTACAAATTGAACATAACCCACAGGTTGAGAACCGCTGTTCTAGATAGAGAGAGAAGTAGCACTGGAGTAAATGGCAAGATATCTGGTGATGTCTGAATTTATACTAAAAAACAAAACAAAATAAAGCAAAAAAAAACAAATCAGCTTAAAACTTTGCTTAGAAGATGCCTAGTGACTCTATAAGGAAAGGCTGTCATTCTTTTGCGGTAAAGCCAACTGGCAATCCTCAGCTACCCACTACACCAATTGGTATCATGCCTCACCCAACAGCTCAGTCAGTTCCTGGGGGATCTTCTGGAAGGGGCACTGACCCATCCTGAAAGTGGTTCAGGATTGTCCCAAAATGATGACCACTGCTGTGAGTTATCAAGCCCAGCCTTCAGAGTCTGTGAGCACCTCCATGCAGTCACTGAACATAGCTTTGAATATAGATAGTGTCCTTGCTTGGTCAGGGTCTGTAGACTGGTGTAGTGGAAAGAGCCACCCACTTTCAGCTTCACATACTTGCTATTTTGACTCAGAGGATTGAGATCATAGATGGCTCCCCCAATCAAGCCTAAAGCCTCAAGTGTGGGAAGTGTGGGCAGCAGCAACTGGCCCAGGGGCTCTGGAATTCAGGGGAGGTGTCTATCAGATATCCCAGGTCCATGGCCTCCCCTATATTCTGACCACTCCTGCTGGAGGTGGCAGTGAGTAGCACCAATAGAAGCAAAATCCCTTTCCCTATCCCTAAACCCCAGGCCACCCCCATCCTGAGCCCTTCAATTCCCTACTCTACCTCCCTCTACCCCTACCCCTCATTTCCCTCACGCCAGCCCTGACTTTTCTCAAAGGTAAACTTCAGGTCAATTTGTTTTATTTTCAGTTTATATTGTGTTTTAATCATTGCTTTTACATTTTAGGTGCATTAGAGACAAAAAAGAAAACCTTACTTATAATTATAATAATTATTTTATATGAATATTTTGGGGAATTGTGATATCAATCATCCAACTTTACATTATTTCCAATGGGAAAATTAGCTTTGCAAGACAAACAAATTGTATGAAGAACAGAATCTTGGAACGAATTAAATTTGTAAACCGAGGTTCTACCATACCACTGTTCCACAAGAAATGATGAGCATGAGGAATTCAGAACAACTTGGAAAGACTTACAAGAACTGATGTTGAGTGAAGTGAGCAGAACCAGGAGAACTTTGTACACAACAGCAGCAACACTGTGTGATGATTAACTATGACAGACTTAGCTCTTTTCAGCAGTGCAATGATACAAGACAATTCTGAAAGACTTGAGATAGAAAATACTAGACCCCATCCAGAGAAGGAACTATGGAGTCTGATTGCAGACCAAGTATATTATTTTAACTTTTGTTTTTTTCTTTCTTGTGTTTTTTTTTTCCTTTTTCTTCTGATTCTTTTTTTCAAAACGTGACAAATACGGAAATATGTTTAACAGAATTGCACATGTATAACCTATATCAGATTGCATGTTGTCTTAGAGAGGGAGGAGTGAAGAGAAAGAAGAAGAAAATTTTGGAACTCAAAATTTCACAAAAATGAATGTTGAAAACAATCTTTACATATTATTGTGAAAAATGTAAAATATCTTTAAGAAACAAAAAGTTACTAAGGGGCCTGGTTGAAATAAGAATTTTTAATTTTGTTTAATTAGCAAGCATTTATTGATCTCCTCATCTTCTCCAGCCCACTGAGTTCTCCATTAAGAAAAAGGGGGGGGAAATGGAGGGGGAGAGAAAAAGGAAAACAAATGAGCATGTTGTTCAAGTCCAAAATTATACTTCTCATCCACTATCTTGACTCAATCACTGCTATATCAAAAAGTGGTTACAATTCTTTCCTTTTTTTTCTTTTCAATGAATAAATATTTTTTCCTCCCATTTCTAACCAGCCACCAAAGCATAGGGAAACAAAGAGGAAAAAAAAAAGAAAGGAAGGAAATATTTGAATCCATTTGATTCCTTATCATGTTTCTCCTAAAATCACTCTTGGTCACTGTATTATCAGAGTTCATGTCTTTCAGACTCTTTTTTCATAATATTCCTGTTAAAAAAATTATTTTTCTGCTTCTACTCACTTTATATTGAATCAGTTCATACAAGTCAGAAATTCTCCCTTTCATCATTTCTTAGAGCAAAACAGTATTGTTTTATACTCATATGCTATTATTTTCTTGAAGGACTCTAAATTTAACCCAAGATAGAATAGAGTTTCATTGCAGTTCCTTGAGGGAGAAGGTCAAAAAGGGGACTGAGATGATCAAGCCTATAATTTAGGAAAATCAATTTGGCAGGTTGGGGGTGTATAAATTAAGTATATGCTATATATAAAGCCCATGGAACAGAAACTACTACAAAACTAGATAAGATAAAGTTCTTGCCCCTTACAGAGTTTGCAATGTAGTGGAAGGCCTGACAAGTTCCTAAATGACTAAGTTTTCTATATTGATAAATGTTATTTATAGTGATAAAATGACCCAATTAAAATATTATTTCATTGCATTATTATCATCATATTTACTGCCATCATTTGAGTATCCATGAAATGCTTATCTCTGTAGGCATTATGACTTACTAGAGGAATCAAGTATCAAAAGCAAAAGAATATAATAATTAATGATGACAAATCTGTAACCAATGCTTATCTATTTCCCTTTCCCCCATCCACTATTCTTTGCCAATAATTATTGCTTATCTAACTCTAAGCTAAGTTTATTTACTTTCATCACTAATTACTAACACTGTTCCCAAAGCTACTCAGCATAGGGCAATACCTTCATCAGAATTTCATTAGGACTCTGCAAATTTGGCTCCAGAAAGCTATCCTTCTATTACACATTCTGCAAAAGTCAAAGAGAGAAACAAAGCACCAATATGCAACAAAATATTTATAGAAGCTTTTTTGTAGTAATAAAAAAAACTGGTCATAAAGAAGGTACTCATCAGTTACTGATTTGCTGAAGAAAATGTAATATATAAACATATTAAGGTATTATTACATAATAAGAAATTAGGAATTCAGAAAAAATGGGAAGTCACATGAACTGATTCACAGTATAATGAACACCACCATAAGAACAAAATGCAGAAAACATTAAACAAAAATTATTTAAAAAGAAGCCCAACTCTGAATAGCAGAAAAAAAAAACCAAATAATCATTCTAAAGACTATAAAATGAAATAGACCTTCTTCTAGGAAGAGAGGCAGGATTCCAAAGGTACAGAATTTTGCACACATTTTCAGATATGGTATTTGTATCATTTTATTTATGCAATCTATTCTTAATAGTTTTTATTTATTACAATTGTACATGTGTGTGAAGTATGTTGGGTTTTTTTGTGTTTTTTTTTTTTTGGTGAGGTGGAGGGGGTTAATCACAGAAATGGCAGTGATGATAATTGAAATATTTTATTTAGTTTTATTTATTTTAAATCTGACATTCCCTAATCTGACTTTTCACAAAGATAATAAAAGAATGTTCTTCCCTAGTCATTTCCTCTGTTTCTCTGATCCATTTCCATTTGTCCTGATACTAGATTTTCATAGAAGTGACAATGAGCAACCTCTCCATTCTCCATGGGTGCAGAAGGGTAAGATACTCTACAGAATTTTCAAGGAATGATATCCTAGGAAACTACACATGCCAGGAGATGTCTATTCACCTCTGGACTGGGGAGGATATGATCCTTTGGTAGAGGAATAATTCTGTACCTTGTGGTGCCTTCTTTTTTTAATGTGTCTGATAGAATTTTATTTAATCTCCAAAAGCAGCTTTGGCCATTCAGTGCCATAGAGAGATTCCCATGAAACATGAAGCAAAAAGCAAGTGATGCTTCATCATCCACATTCAATACTTGCTCATTGTCTCACATGGGAAGTAAATTAATTCTTTCCTCATCAATTTGTTTATGTTTTTCTAATAATTTTATCATGGAAGGAAATATTGAGAATTGTAATTAGGAAAACCAAAACATAAAACAATGTAATAATGCTTATATTTTAGCTTCTACTGTCTATGTATAACTAAATATACCAATGTAGCATGTATAAAATATGGGGCAACTTCTCCCAATCCCGTCTCTTCCTGATGAGTTCCCAGAAAATGAATCTAGAACAAGGCTATGACTCATCCTTAGGTGTCTAGTGTGTATCCCTTGAGAGATCAAGATGTTTCTTCATGAATCCCTCATTCTTGTGCATTTTCCCCAGTGTAAATCAGTAGTATGCCCTTTAGATGATCAATATCTTCCTGGATTAGTGCCCCAGTATCATTTAACCAATTAACATTGGTTACTTTTTACCAAGGACTATTTACCGAGAACAAAGAGAAAGAATGGAAATTAAAAAGGATCAGTTTCTCCTACACACACACACACACACACACACACACACACACACACACACACACACACACATACACACACACACACACGCACACAGTCATAAACCTCTGTAGATGTACTCTATTCTATGCAATTTCAATTCCTTGGATAATCCCTCAAAACAGGAGCTACAAGCATTTGCCTCATTGTGTTCACTTCAGAATTTCAGAAAATTAATGGAAAGCATCAATCTCTTGCTTTTGTGTCAATCTACTATTCTTCTAGATCTTAGTCACTTCTCTAGCTCAGCTTGCCTGGCCACAGTATCTGGCATAGTCTATAGCTCTTGAACTTCTCATGGTTCACAATTCTGTTCAAAGCTCATAGGGCCTTGTCTCCACTAATGTGTTCTATGCTCTTGTAATCCTACACTTTGAAGCAGGAAAGGAAAAAAAATATGTATTCATGGTTCATATGTTTTCTCTGCATGAGGAAAACCTAAAAATATTCCCCATTCAGAGGCTTATAGCGTGTCTCTCTCACTCAAACGCAACCAGGAAAGAGAGAGAAAATGTGTTGGCTAGTTAGTGCTTTTTGGATATTATGTACAGCAATCCACAATTTCCTATCCTTTATTCCACATTATATGAACTTGTGTCTTATTTTGATCCTTTTCATTTGATTCAAGTCTCAGAAAAATCATGTGCTTTCTAGAAATTATGCTAGTCTTTGTGGGAAGCAAGAAGAAACTGGGGAATTGGTCTAGGCTTCTCTGACCATGAAGAGAAATAGGACTGATGAAATCTAGCCCCATATTCTGTAGGTTGAACAATAGAAAGGCTTTGCCTGTCTTACCATATTCCTAAAACCATATTTGTGTGAAAGGAGGAAGTCTTTTGACACCTTTTCATTTTATCATTGCCTACTGGCTGAGGCAAGATATTATATAGGAGGTAATGTGATGCAGTAAAAAGGGGAGTCAAAAGAACTATGTGCAACTGCTGACTCTTCCACTTAATATCTACATGTGATTTAAAGTCATTTAACTCTTTCTGTAGGCTTCAGCTTCCTCCTCTGCAAAAAAAAAAAATGAAGTTAGACTAGAAGTTTCCTTCCAGATTTCAGTCCTACGATACTACTCCTCCTTTTCCTTTTCCCATAAAAGTGACTTTCCTTAGTACAGATATGAAAATGGGATAAGCAGGCAAGGAACAAAGTATGTACAATGGTTCATATCATATAAAGATGAGCTTGAAAGAAAATCATAAAGGCAGGTTGGAGTCAAAATAGAAAATATTATATTTCTTTGCAAACCTTCTACTGTGCCTAGCATCCCTGTTACTGTCAAAGATGCCATCATCCTTTCAGTCAGCAAGGCCCACAAACTAGATGCCATCTGCAGCTTCTCACTCATTTTCAAATATCCAATCTGATACCAAGTCTTGATGTCTCAACCTTCACAACATCTCTTATGTATGTATTCTTCTCTTTATAACCATAATTCAGATGTTCATCAAGTCTTTCATGAATTATTAGAATAGTTATTTAACTGTTCTTTCTATCCCACATCTCTCTTAACTCCAATTTATCATTCAATCAACTGCTATATTGATTTTTCTAAAGTATGTCACATCCACTGAATAAAATATAATGGTTCCATTTAATCCATCTGAACAAAAGGTTTGGACCACTCAAAGCACTTTATCAACTGGACCCTCCTTGCATTTCCAGTCTTCATCAACTTTACTTCCCTCTACACCCTTTGGGGTCCAAGTACTGTGGGATCTAAAGTCTATTAACTGGATATTCATTATATCATTCACTCCACCTCCAAGCTCTGTGTTTTCCCTCAGGTTATCACCCATGTGTGAATGTTTTTCCACCTTACTTATTCCTCTTAGTTTTTCTGTGAATCCAAGTTAAAATTCAACCTACTACAGGAGATCTTTTCTAGCTCTCCCAGCTGTTAATGCCTTCTATCTCTCAAAGTCTCTTCTATCTATAATTATCCCTTCCAAATCCTAGGGGTGAAGGGCATAGCACCCTGTAACGATACTGGGATTTGAAGATCTTCCACGCCCCTTGAGCTTGCTGATGTAGCAGGAAGGGGTGGAGCAAGAGAACGCCGGAACCAAGCTATTCTCCGTGCGGTG
>CM053580.1:88976164-89010768 GCA_028627135.1 Pseudochirops cupreus
AATTATCTCCTTTCACTGACCATATCCAATAGAAGCCACAGCCTTCTGTGCCTAAGGAGTTTACAGTTTTCTGAACAAAAGGCAGTGTTATACCATCTGAAGAACTGAAAATATATGCAGTAATTACTTTATGTTTGTCTGCTTTGGCCTGATTTTATGATCTGTTTTGACCATTAAATTTGAATTGTTTTATTCCAAAAGAATTATAGTATTTTCAAATTGCAAGGAGACACAGCAGGGAGGAGGGGGAGCAATAATTTAACTTTCTGAATCAGAATTTTAAAAGGTACTTTTTTTTTTACCTGTGTATATTTATTATCTAGGTCTACTGTGCCACTTTTCAATGAGAACATGCTTCCTCTTACACTAGGAAGCCAAATAGAAACTGAATTACTCTAATCCCACTGGCTTTACTGAAAGCATACTGATTGACCTCCTAGAGATTTTCATCTCTTTCTCAGTTACTCAGCCTAAAAAAAGGAATTATAAATTGTAAATTTCCCAAGCATATTTAAGCTGTTTTTCAAACCCTAACTCAGCTTTATACCATTGATAAAGTTTGTGTCATTTAAAGTCATGATACTTTAGACTGTTTAAAGTTGTGGAATGGTATAATGGAAAATTGAATTACTATAAACAAGGTGATGTCAACAACTGAAAACTCCTAAAAGTAGAGGTTGGATTTTTAATTGCATGCTATATCTAATATTTGTTACATAATATATAATCATGTATTCATGTGTGTGATGGCATATATTCAATATATTTCATTATAAGGTATATATTATATGTTATCACAACCAACCATTCCACCAGTTTTCATTAAGCACCTACCATGTAGTTGGTAGCTTAATAGATAGAGCACCAGACCAGGAGTCAGGAAGACCTGGGTTCAACTCTGACCATAGACATTTACTAACTGAGAGACCCTAGGCAAGTCATCTAACCCTATTTACTTCAGTTTGTCCTGTAAAATGAGCTGGAGAAGGAAATGGTAAACCACTCCAGAATTTTTGCCAAGAAAACCCAAAATGAGGTCATGAAGAGTCCAGCACGACTGAAACAACTGAATTAACACCAAAAACATGTGCCAGGACCTATCATAGATGCTGAGTATGCAAATACAAAGAATAATACAATCCATACTATCAAGGACCTTACTATATATACATACACACATGCATGTATGCATGTATCTGTATACATGCATATTGATGCATGTATGTATATATGTGTTTTAACATGTGTATGTGTGTGTGTGTGTGTGTGTGTGTGTGTGTGTGTGTGGAGAGAGAGAGAGGAAGAGAGAGAGTAAGAGAGAGAGAGATGGAGAGAGTCCAGGTCTGTGATTAAATTCGTCTAAAAAATTCCAATGTGAAAACTTCCTCCAGCAATGCAGTTCAGAAAAATGTCTGTTACTTATAGCCTTAGAGATCAGTCTGGGATATGGAGAGTTTCACTGACTTAGCTATCATCACATTGATAGCAGTTTATGATTGAAGCAGTTCTTATATTGGGTCTTCCTCAGTCCAAGGCCATTATACTCTCCACTCTACCACTTAGCCACCTTTATTCAGTGTATGTTGCATGTATGTATATAGGATAGCATGATTGTTTCTTGTATTTCTTATTTTTAATAATATAACTACACAATACACTTTCCATATTTCTACATAAATTTTATACATTTCTATATGTTTTTTGAGTCTATACATATTTAATGAATGTTTAATATTAATATTAATATATAGATTAGTGTGAATACATTATGTGCCTATGTATACACACATTCATGTATATATATGTGTGTATATGCAAATATGCACACAGGCATATCCATGTGCATATGTATTTATATGGGTATTATGCATAGATACATATATGTATATACATATAGTCTATGAGTATGTATCTATACACACCCAGCATATGCTATGTTAATATGTGTGTGTGTGTGTGTGTGTGTGTGTGTGTACATATATACATACACACAAACACACAGAAATACCTGGGGCAGCTAGGTGACACTATGAATAAAATATCAGGAAGATGTCCTTGTGAGTTCAGAAAATTTAAATCTTGACTCAGAAACTCACTAGCTGTGTGACTCTAAACAAGTCATTTAACCCTGTTTGCTTCAGTTTCCTCATCTGTAAAATGAGTTGGAGGAGGAATGGCAAACCCCTCGAGTCTTATTGCCAAGAACACCCCAAATGGCATCATGAAAATTTGGAAATTTGGACATGATTGAAACTACTGAACAACAAATCAACTTTCCAGACTTGGACTTTCTCTCTCTCTCTCTCTCTCTCTCACTCTCTCTCTCTCTCTCTCTCTCTCTCTCTCTCTCTCTCTCTCTCTTTCTCTAGATACTTGATAGAATTCTACGATGTCATTTGATTTCATTCTAGACAATTCACACACACAAAAATAGACCAACACTTGCATTACACCTTTTGGAGACTTTTTGCACGTTTCAGAATCTCTCTTTTCACTGCTGAAGGACCTGAAGACATTCAAACTTTCAAGACTAAAAATCTCTATCCCTCTCTTCTTTTAAGATTTATAAATTTTGAGAGTAAGTAGGTACTTATATCCTCATGGTGCAAGTTTTGCTTTTCATGATCTATTACAAGCATTTTCTTCTATTTTTTTTATCCTTTTGTAAAGGAACCCTCTATCAAATAGCTCAAACTGATTTTTCTGACTCTTAATTGAGATCTTAGAAAATTTTGTTGGAAATAAAGCTTTGCGGAATGAATCTGGGGCTTAACTTTATTGACTGAGAGAGTATATAAAAAATAGTAAAGTACAAAGGATACATAGGCCTAAGAGGGAGGAGGGGACAAAAAGGAAACCAGACTTGAGATGCGGGCAGAACAACTTATTTTGAATCTAAATAGGTTCAGAGGAACAATCTAAGTTTCATATATCTTGTCAAAGTTTGTCACAGAGGTGCTATACTCTTCTTTTTCCTGCCTCTGTACTGGTTCAGTCCTTAATTTGTTTTCCTATAACCCCTACAAAAAAGTTGAACATAGTTTGTCACATGGGGCATCCTCAGGGATCATGAAGAGTCTTGGTTAATGTAATTAGAAAATTGCTAATTTGCGATCCTATCTTGGCAAATACTCAACTCAAATTTTGAAGAGTGAGCATCTGTATCTCTTTATCATGTCCAGTCTTAAGAATTATATTTTCTGTGAAAAACAAACAAAACCCACCCCTCCAAAAAAAAAACTGGATAAGTTTTTTTTTTACAACTTCTAAAAGTTCTGTTATACATTGTCTAACAAGATATCCCAACCGAGATAATGCAACCAAGACATGTTCCAGGACGTGTGGTAAAGACATGCTATTCTTAGCCAATCCCAAGGACCATTTTACTAATTATTATGTCTCCCATGGTGGACCTTCCTTGGCATGTCCATTATCATTGCTAGCAATTTTAAAATTTAAAGACACTGGAAAAAATATGCTAAAATTTCACTTAAAATCCATTAAGAATCTTTATTTCACTTATTTGCTAAATAAAGGTCTTTTCCATACTTCAAAAGATCTGTGAATTTTTTGCATTTTACACATTGTTGCTCCCAATGCAAATTATAATTCCTTCACATAAACAGTTTCATAAATTGTTTTGAAGGGGGGTGGGGAACATTACTTGATAGTAAAATTCTGGGCAAAGTCCTTCCTAACTTTAGATAGTTCTCAAATGACAGTCCATCATTAGACTCAAGCTTGTTAAGAAGTGCCAACAAAGCTAATTTCCTAAGATATTGTTGACAGAAAAGAAAAAGAACCATTTGTTCAAAAGTATCTATCAACGGATTTTTGTAATGCTAAAAACGCATATGTAACTTATGTTTCTAGCACTTGGAGATGACTGAATTATTTTGATAAAATAATGGAATGAAATATTACTTTAGCATAAAAATGAGAAAAATGGAGAATTCAGAGGGATGACAATGATGCAGAACAAATAATTTAGAGGGATGACAATGGTGCAGGACAAAAATAAAAACCAGTATATACAATGACAATGTACATATAGAATAATGATAATATACTTTTTAGTAGTCAGAATTTTTTTTTAATCAGAAAAGGATATGGAAAGAAATAAAACCTGTTATTGTTGTAGGTATCTTGTAAAAGCTGATATACACATATCTAAACACAATTCAAATATGTTTACATTTTATGTTATTATCATGATATTTTGCTTGTTAAGAATAATCAGAGAGTTGTTGAATAAAACCACATAATCCTTTTATAATGTCAAGTTCAAAGAAGAGTAACTCACTCATCCATCAGCAATTGTGGGATTAATTGATTTGAGACTAAATTATGAGACCAAAAGTCCAAGGCAAAGTGCCAGAAAAAGAGAACATTTGTTTTCACCAAAATGGGGTCTGATTATAAGATTAGGGTAAATATGAAAAGGTTGGGGTGGCTAGGTGGCATAGTAAATAGAGTACTGACCTTGGAGTCAGGAGGACTTGAGTTCAAATCCAGCCTCAGACATTTAACACTTATTAGCCATGTGACCTTAGGCAAGTCACTTAACCCCAACTGCCCTGCATTCTCCCCTCCAAAAAAAAAAAGCAAAAAAAAATATGAGAAGATCAGTATATGAAGAGAAACAGACAAAATAAACCCAAAGCAAAGTGTGGAAGACAATTAAACAGAATCCTGCCATTCAGGCAATCCCTCTGTGAAATGGGGATAATAATACTACTTACATAAAAGGGTTAATGTGAAGATCAAATGAGATAATATACTCAAAGTGCTTTGTGAATATTAAAGTGCTATATAAATATTATATAATGCCTTATAAATACATGCATATATGCTCAGCTACTACTTACGATGTAGTTTATAAGCAATAATATATACAGGCACATACATGCTCATACATAGTGATTTACTTTTTTCTTGAAAAGATGATTGCTGAGCTGGAAAAGAAAAAAATAACCATCCTGGGGATGAACAAGTTTAACTCCAGAAGCCATATGCCAAGTGCATTATATTCACACAGAGGTAATTTTTCAACCTAATAGTCAATAGTTTAACTATAAAGTAAAACCTCAATCCATGGCTTTATCCTCTCCATTTTGAAAGCATTTCACACTTGTGGTTTTTTTTTTCCTTTGCAGAAAGTTTTGTACTTTTTCTCACAAGGTCATGGAGCTCTGTATCAGACAGCAACAGAGTTTCAGCAATAATAGCAGATGCCATCTTAGATTAACGTAAGGGATTTTTTCTTTTTTTCTTTCTGCACCCATTTTGACAGGGAACATTGTTTGGTTCACCTCATGATGCCCTGGAGGTGCCTAAGAGTTATTTTAAAGGTTTCAATTTTCTTTGCTTTTCATATAAGTACAGTTTTTCTTCTAAGAATTTTAAGCAACTTAAGAAAATATCCCTGAAATGACATGTGTGTAGGAGTTTTAAAGGTCATTATTTCTGTAGACTTCCCCTATAGAATTTTAGACCTAAAAAAGATATGTAGACATCATCTCATTCAACCTCCTTATTTTTCAGATAAAGAGACTGAGATGCTGAGATTAAATGATTTGTTCCAGGTTATTATATTATTTAGTCACAGAACTGGTGCTAAATGGAGTCCTGGACTTGGAATCATTTACTACATATATGACCTTATACATGTCAATTGCTTTCTCTGAGTTCCAGTTTTCTTATCTTATATATTAATAACTACACTAGTTTTCACAATGTGAGGCTCAAATGAGATCACAGTTTTCAAAAACAAATGCATTGTATAAATGTCAGTATTACTGTTGTTACTGTCCTCTATGTTTGCCTTTCTAGTCATTCCTTGCCTATTCTCCTTTAATCCTAAATCTTGAAATATTTCTTTAAGACTCACATTATTTGCAGTTGGAAGGTACTATAAAAGACATTTATTCTTGCCTACTCAATTTATAAATAGAAATTGAAGACCAGAGACTTAACCAAATTCACACAAGTATATTGAATGTTAGGTTTCTACCTACTGTGACTCCAGACTAGCCCTTTTTAAACTATCCCATACTACATTTTCTTGTCTTTCCTCTTACTTTCCTTTTCTTCATTCTCTTTTCCACTCTCTTTCCCACCTTCCTTATACAAATATTTCTCATTCCATATGCATACTTCTGTCTCTGTCTCTTTCTCTGTCTCTGTCTCTCTCTCTCTGTCTCAGTCTCTCTTTCTGTCCATCTCTCCTTGTGTCTGTCTTTGTCTCTGTCTTTCTGTCTCTCTGTTTCTCTGTCTCTCTGTCTCTCTGTCTCTGTCTCTCTCTTTCATTCTTCTGTCAGACTTTAAACACTGAATAGGTAATCGTTCCTGACTGGAAAATTGGACTCCAGTTCTAGATCTTCCCTGGAATTTTTTAAAATTTTATCTTGCTTGGTTCAAGGTCTCCATTGGATTCCCTGGGCAAAGCCAGTCATGTTACTCCCTTTAATCCTCTTCCTCCTTCTTCCTAGCTCCTTTTTAAGTGTTGTCTCTCCTCTATTAGAATGTAATCTCCTTTATGACACAGACTGTCTAATATATTTTTATTTGTAATTCCCATAATTTTTCTGAACATGAAGTCTGGTGAAGTATAAACAACCCTAGTTTTGTGTGAGTTCTAGCTGCAACATCTAAATCTACCTGACCTCTCTGAAATCATATAACCTCTCGGAACCTTGATTCTATCTATTCTTTCATCTGTAAGCTGATGATGGTGATACTGTTACTCTCAAGAGTTATCAGAAAAGAACTTTCATAAAATTTAAAAGTGCTCTACTCTCCACTCTGTTGAAACTTGATCTGAATCATGTCCAATGGTGAATTTCCTCTCAATTCTGAGAGATCAAATTTTCTTTGAGTCCCTTTTATCCTTTATTTCTTTTTCATCCTTTATCTCTTTATCATATGATAATTTCACTTCTTCTAAGAAACTAAAATGTGGTCAATCTCTAGCAGTCTTTATAATGAAAGTTACTCTTTTTCATATTCCCTCATCTCTCAGAACCTCGAGATAACATGTAAAAAAATAACTTGTTCCCAAGTAATAACTTCAGAACCTTTTTTCTATTCCCATCACTCAAGGACCTGACCTTTGAATGTCAGATTAGTCTATCAATCTCTTTTGCAGTGAATAAGAATACTGGTCCTGGAGTCAGGGAGATTTGAATGAAAATCTGGCCTCATACACTTACCAGGTGTGTAATATTTGGCCTATCACTTAACCTCTCTGTTTTCTCAACTGTAAAATGGGTATAATAATAACACCTATCTCCAAGATTTCACATCAAATGAGATAATAATATTTGTTAACGACTTTGTGCTATGCCCAGAATGTAGTAGGTATTGTATAAATGCAAAGTATTAATTATAACCATCATGGAAACCTTCATTTTGTTACCATTGTCTTATTTTGGTACTTGATTTGTTTATCCTTACCTGACTTAGCCCCTCTCTTTCTCCTTGGTGACTCAATATCCATATTGATGACCTTCCTAATACCTGCCTCCCTATATTCTCAAAAGTGACTCTGCCCTCCTCTCTCAAACCCTGCAATCCATTTTCTTCTGAATATCTTTTTTTCCCTTCAAAGCTTGTCATTCATGCTGTCTTTACCAGGACACATTCCCTCATCTCCCTATTGTCAGTGTTTTCTCCACTGCAATATTCCTAATTCTCTCCTTATTTGAATGCATGTAGCATCTCCATTATCCCCCAAAGAATGTTAACTCCTTGAAACTACAGAGTACTTCATTCATGTATTTCAATATTCAGTGGCTAGCATAGTCTGTAAACAGTAGACTTTTCATGGACTCTACTATGGAATCCATTTGCTTATGCTTGATTTGTTTGGTATAAATCGAGTAGGAGGAATGAACTGTACCTCTCAGTCTCCAGAGCAAAAAGAGTTTCCCAGAGCTTTGCCACTTGTCATTCATATGGCAATGTTAGGCATCAATTGCTCTATATATCACTTGAATGTATCACTAGAAGAATTTAATGGCAGTAAGAGTTGCTAAATTCAGTGTGTGCATATGTGCATGTGTGCACAGGTACATGTATGTTCAAGTGGGCATACATACATACACACAGATGTACAGACTCTATGGAATTGTGTTTCCTTCAGATGAATAAACATAAAACAGATGAATTTTTCCCTTTTTATGCATGAATTCCTATAAGGAAGGAGAGAAAGGGATCTTTAGTAGCTTTAATTGATTTATTTTTCTTCCATCACTGATTTTTTTTTAATTGGTGAAATTTATGTCATAAATTTATTTCAGGTTAGGAAGCATCTAGAAATATGAAAATCTATTTATTCAACTTGAATTTTTAGGATTTAAGGTCTTTTAAAATATTTAAAAGAAATCATAATCTGGTTTTCATCACATAAGTTGTTCCTTAAAAGATAGTTAAAAACATGACTAAAGATGTTGGTATGATCTTAATCTAAATTTTATGCTTCTTGAGTCTTCTCTATCTAAGCAATATAGATGATGACTCTTCCTCTAACTGATACATTACCATTCTGCTGCCTTCATTCGTAGAGTCAAAGAAGCTTTGAGGAGCAAAGGAAATCACTGAGAAATAAATGGGGAGTGGTGAGAGGGTGAGAGAGGCAGGAGTTAGGAAGAAAGAGAGGAGAGAGAGAGAGGGGGGGGCGGGGGGGAGAGAGAGGCAGATACAAAGACAAACAAAAAGAAGAAGAAAAAAAAAAGAGACTAAGAGACTCCAGGACAGGTAAAGCCCTGGAGAACACTCATGTAGATAGTAGGATAAGAATGATGATTTGACAAAAATTCAAGTCTCTAGTTAAGTAAGAACACTTTCAGATTTATAAACATTACTCTGTCAGTAAGATAATTGACCCTGGAAAAGTCACACTTATGCTTTCTATGCCTCCATTTCCTTGCTTGTCAAAGGAAGATAATAATGTATACTTGAACTGCTTTAAGAGTTATTGTTAAGAATTAATAATAATAATAATTTCCAAGCTGGTCACATCACCACCACTACCCTCACTACCAGAATTTCTCAGTTCCTAATGGAGACAGTATAGGATCCTGCCTTCCAAATATCATGCCCAGTGCCCTCAGACATTATCCCATCAAACATTCCTTATCTAAATGTAGCTTGACAAGTGCATGTACAGATGCTGCAATCAATAGGTATTGAAGATTCAGAAAAAGGAAATTCTGGCTGTTAAAATTCTTAGTACTGTCATGTAGTTAAGCATTAGAAAGTGATATTTTTATCAGTGTAAATTATGTTAAAAAGAAATAGTACCATCTCCTTTACAACTGTACTCTATGGACCATGGGACCTTTCCATCTGATTTCAGGGTCTCTCACTGCATCCTGGGCTATCTCCAGTTGTCCTGATGAATACCAGGCCCCTGGACCCAGATGACTCTGGAGGAGAAAGTGAAGCTGGTGATGTTGCCCAGCCCTCCCCACTCAAATTCAAGCCAACTGCAAATCATGCAAGTCATGTCAAGGCATGTCGTGTCATCTTTCCCTGATGTTCTCTTTGAGAACAAAGCACACACATAACTACTTTTCACATGTGTTGTCCTTCCCCTTAGAATATTGGCTCCCTGAGGGCAAGAACTATACTATTTTTCTTTTGCTATCTTCAGCCCTTAGCACAGTGGTTTGCATGTAGTAAAGACTTAATAAATGCTTTGTCCATACATCCGTTCATATCACATAATATTGCTAGCACTGCTCATTTGAACTTTGTATGTTTCTTAAATTATTAATTTTCATTTTTGTTTGTGTGATATTTTCTCCCAACTCAATTACAAGTTCTTTAAGAACAGAGATTGACTTTTAGTCCCTCTCTCACTTCTCATCCCTAAGACACATAGCTTTAGAAGTACCTTGTAAGTAACAATGGTTTAGTATCAATCTATTGGTTGATGAATTAAGAATTGAAGAGACATCATTTAAAAAGCATCCATCAAAAGAACAGATATGAGTTCATGGGATCATTTTAATGAAAAAGCATTGCAATTTTAGAGGAAATTGTTGTTTATTTGTTATGTGGAATTCCCTTTTAAAATATCCAAATTCACAAAATTCTCAAGGTAATGATCTAACTATCCACTTAACACTGCCCATCTATCTAAATGAGTATCTTAAAATTAGACTGCTCCAAAAATTGCTTGGAATATTACCAGAGAACATGCCCTTTGGAACATTAGCTCGCCTATCTAGCATTTCCAATTCTCAAAAACTTTACAAAAACAGAATTGTTGCCATAACCAGCACTGTGAGCTTCTGTGTATACAAGTGCAGCTTAAATGACTTCCCTGACCTGTATCCTTTTCCACACAGGCATATCCTTTGGTTCCAACCTTCATGGGCAGCAGGACATTGTATTTAATTTAAGTCATCTCATTTCTAATTGCTAAATGCCAGCATGGTCACCCTACTCCAGCTTCTTCCCACAAATCCTTGCTGCAAGTGATAGTTTTATAGATCCCTATAGAACTTATTTTCTTTCCACTTTTTGTTACTGTCAGTCCACATTCAATTCATAGTATGACAGTGACTCTATTGTAATGTTATTTTATTTCTTCACATGACATGGCAAATGATGCTGAGTTTCCCTGATAACAATATTGACCTATGGTTTGGTACTTTACAGAATTTAGAGAAAGATGTATTTTTTGAGTCTATGCACAGTGGTAGTCCAATAAAATTGGACAGATAAAGCAAAACAGAAAACCACCAATACTACCAAATATACAAACCTCAAAGGTGAAATAATACTGACCTTTGCTATGCTTTCTTGCCATTGTATTTCATGATTTCCAAAAGGACAAGGCATTCTCAGAATTTTCTTTACAAAATGTTGTGTCTGTATTTTTCTTCTAAACAACCAATGAAGTATGATTTTATTGTAAAAATAAAATCAACTAATTGTCTATAATTCTGGAAAAGGCAAGTTGCATGTGTGATTTGTGACAATTAAATTATGTGGAAAAATGATTAAATTATTTGCAGACTTAGGAAGCCAGGAATTTCTGGAATTATGTATCTGTGCCTGTCCCCTCATTCATACTCTGAAAAAAATGTGTTTTAAATAGATCTCTTGATCTTTTTGTATATGAAAATAAATATTTAAACATTTTTAAAATGTCATTTCTTAACTACCTTAAACTAAAACTATCCAGTGGTCTAGAAAATGGGCAAACTTGTACAAGTGTTATTAAGAATCCTAACAAAAGGTGCATTAGCAAGAGATAACCTTAATTACATGCTAAAAGCTACAAGTCAAAGGAATTCTTGAGAATTCAGTTTACAAGATATGAAAGTAAAAACAAACTTGAAGGAAATGCAGCAGAGATAATTCAGAGGACAAAATTCTGATCCATCTAGGCAGAACCAGGACCCAGGAGGGAGGGTATTAAGAAACAATTATTTGATAAATATTTAATAAATATCTACTATACATAAGTCACCTTATAAGAATAAATGAAATAATTCCTGACCTCAAATAAATTGCAATCAATCATAGAAATAACATTTTTCACAACTAATATTTACAGTGTTATAAGTTTTGCAAAATATTTTGCATCTCATTTGATTCTCATAACAATCTTGTGAAATAAGTGCTATTTTTTTTACAGATGAAGAGAGACTGAGAAGTTATAACTTCCTCAGTTATATAGCTAGTAAGTATTACTTAAGAATTAAAGCTCAATTTTTCTAACTCAACGTCCAGTACTCTACTGCACCACTGTAGTGACAATGCAATATTTACAGCAGCCACAATCACAATAAAGACCGTGACTATAAGTATTGGATGATGTTCAATTGAAAAATATACCAGATTCTCCAGGTAGAGAACAGAATTGAAACATTTGTTTAGACACCAGAAAACCAAATCCCAAAATCAAAATCCCAAAGTCAATTCCATCATAGTACCAAAGAAATTAACAAGCCATAATAATTCTGAGTGCCACAGCATCCTTCAGCCTTCCCACAAACCAATACAAGATGAATATTTACTCAGGGGCTTATCTGACTCCTTGCCTGAGTGTTCTCTCTCTCCCACCCCTCTAGCTAGCTCTGATCACAAGCTTCCTGTGGGCTCTGCTTTCCTTCAGCAAAACTCCTCCTACCACAGGTTCCATGTGACCACATTCAGTCTATGGGAGGCAGAGTTTATCTTCACAGCAGAGAAGCTTCCTGTGGGCTCTGCTCCACACTTCAGCAAATTCCCTCCATCACAGGCTCCATGTGATTACCTTCAGCATATTAGGGGTCAGAGTTTACTTTCAAAGCAAGGAAGATCTTTAGACTCCCCCATAGGTTTATTAAAGGACAGGGAAGATCTTCAAATCCCCATTCCCATTATAACCACCTAGGTTAATCAACAAGCATTGAAAATCATCTTGTGATATAACATATATTTTAGGACCCAGTTTTTACATCTTTGATATAATTATAAAACATTCATTAAACCTTTACTATGAGTCAGGCATTGTGTTAAATTATGAAGACAGAAATAGCAGAAAAAAAAGTCTAACTTCAAGTAATTCAAATTCTAATGGAGAAAAGTTGCAGATAAAGCAGACCTAAGAAGATTGGGGAAGCCAAATGATTTGGAAATGGCTAGGATGCATCTCCGAGGCCTGGTTCATGCAAATTCAGATGGCAGTTCACTTTCCATAACGCAGAGACTCAGGGGACAAAGTCCAAATATAACAGTGCAGACAGATGAGGAAGATTATGAAAGTGGTGGCCAAAGTATAGGAAGTGTAATTTGGAATTTGATAGAAGGCAATGCGGATATATTGTTCCAGAAATGTTTTATTCCTTTGATCCTTAAAGGGCCTCAGGTTAGTGAGAGTTACTTTTATTTTTCAATAAACATTTAAATCAATTTTGTGATAGAAGACTCAAAAATTTTTATTTGGTATCTTATCAACATCCAACTAGATACATATTATAATAAAAATCCAAAAATTAAACTATAGGAAATTATCATTCTTAATAGCCAAGATTCACACATAAGAAAGAGTTTCCAATTTTAAAGTACAACTTTAATTTAATATTAAAACAGTGTGTGTGTATATATATATATATGCACGTATATACACATATATACATATACATATATACATATTACATGCATACATACAAACATACACACACATTTGTGTACCTGTCTTCTTAACTAGATCATATTGAAAATGATTTTTGTCTTGATATCTGGAACATCCCATCCCAGGCTTTAGTTGGTACAGTTCAGACTCTATTTTGACTGAGAGACCTTTGAGTGTGATAAAATGACACTGGATATGGCATGAATACTTAAGAGAGCTTTGATAGTTTTGTCTAACTTTCAGATAAAGGGCTCCTTTAATATTAAGTGTTCTTTGGTCTGTTTTATAATCTATGTAATTTCACTGACTTTTGTTTAGGTAGAAATTTTCTCATATAAATGGAATTACTTAAAATTTTAAATTTACTATTCATGATGTTTTTTTTTTAAATAATCATTATTTCCTGGGAGGAAGCTAATTGGTAATATTAAGCTATTAATTTCCTCTTGAAAATAATTAGAATTAGTGTATTATGTTTTGGAATTATTTTGCTCTAGGTTTCTAGATGTTTTAAACGTGGTACATAGATGCAACTTTAGCCTTATATCCTTACTGGAGAAAGGTGAGAGCAAAGAGCAAGATACCAGTCATGGTACTCATTTTTTTCCCCACAAAGGTAGCAATAGCAGTCAATGTTGCACCAATCAAATGTCTGTACATACTATACAAGAGCCAAGACATTTTTTAACAGATTTAGACCATCAACCATAAATATATCTCTCACATCTCAAAGTAATCATTAGGAATATTTAGTGATCATATTATTTTTAAAAACTAACGTTATCCTCAATGTAAATAGGATTATTTCTTATGAAGTTGCATGGCCTCAAAGTATTTTTTTTATTAACTAACTTTTCCATCTTTTCTCTTTCCTATATCATTGAGAACTTTTATTTCTTTATATTGCCATTACACGTTTTGTGAAATGATTCGCCTTCTAAATTCTTGCTTCTAATGTGTTCTTGTATGGGAATCTAGACAATTAAATTTCTTAGAATTGTGAGTAAAATAGAAATAAAAAAGCTCTGAGGTCTGAGGGCCTCTTCTATTAATTAAATCATTGTAAGTGACATATTTTCCAGTTATAGGGTTTTATTCTGAATAGATAAGGCACTACATACCTTTTTATCTCCTAAAAAACTGGCTAAAGCTTTGAGAGGGACTGACTTTTTTTTAAGAAGAGAAAACAAGAAAACACAAAAAAGAAAAAGAAAAGAAAGAAAAAGAAATTATAGAATAAGAATTTGGGAAGGAGGTATAATTTTGTTTTATTTTGTTTTTCCTACTTCACATATATGAATGGATATACTGAGATTCTGAATAAAGGTAGTAGCCAAAGGACAGATTTCCTCCTATGTGCTCAAGAGTAATAGAGATAAAACAGAAAGAAGGAAAAGAGCCTTTTGAGTTTTCTGGTGGAAATCAAGTCATGTGATCACCACAAGCAGTATAGATAATCAATATGCAATCATATGAAATTTTTGTCAGTGAATGATTTCTAACCTTAACTATCTTTTCAAATATCAAATGCATCTCTGCTTCTTGGGTGATTGGGGAGAAGAAATCAAAAGGAAAAGGGGAAAGAGGTCAGAGACCTCTATTTCTTTCAATAATCCCTTCTTTTCTTCCTCTCTAAATCAATTGGACTGAAAGGAGAGGGAAATCGGTGGAACTGTATATCAGAGACAGATGTTGTTGTATGAGTGCTTTAGTTTTTGCAAACTTTTCTGGCAACACATAACTAATGGTAGCATTAATATACAAAATACATCACAGAGAGCTCACAGTATTATCAGTATGTCTACCAATGTTCTTCCTATGCATATTCTGTATATATTAGTTCATGCTGTAGCACAGAACATGATTTTATCTCTAATTAGTACTCATGAAATATATGCCTTTCCTCACAAATGGAAAAGAGATAAACTGGTTTTAGATAGTGACACACATTTTTTTTTGTGTTCTAAGTTGTTATACAGAAGGATTCTAAAAGAAAGGATATTTCTCTTAGGTGATCACAATGCATTTGTAAGGGATCAAGAAAAAATGTAAAGAAAATAATGATAAAAACCTTATAGCTTTAGTAAAATTTATATTTCTCTAATTTTATTGAGATTTTTTTCAAGATTTACTTATGCTGTTCCATTCCTCATTTTCTTCAGGACTGTTTCAAGGATTAAAATTCACAGAAATTCATACTAATTAAATGCCAAAAAACAAAGCACTCTTTGTAGCTTAATCAATAAACATTTATTTTAACTTATTTTTTTCAATTATTTAAGCATTTTTTTCTTTTTCTCATCTCTGATCAAGAATCTTCTATTAAGCATCTACCATATGCAAGGTACTGCCTATTCAATTAAAAAGTGCTTCTTAATTGACTTATAAATAATTTTAGACACCTGAATCTTAGTTCCCTCTGATCACCTTTCTACCAGTTTCTCTTGAGACAGTCAGATAAAAAAGCTGGGAAATCTACTTTCATGGGGGGTTCAACAATAAGAAATATTTCTTGAGATACTTGATTGTTTACCTTTGAGTGATCATAATATGTACAAAGGGTGAAAAAAAAATAATTGCAGAATATTCTGAACAACATCTGATGTGAAGGTTGAAGAAATAGAGAAATTCTTTGACCAATTTGATGAACTTCCAAATTAAATATATATATATATATGTTGAAGGGATGAATAAATGAAGCAGACTAATTCAATTCAGCAAATCTTTGTTATGTAACTACTATGTGCTAGGCACTGTCACAAATGCATGAATTAGGAAGACAAAAGTAGAAGTAGACCCTCAGAGAGTTTTTATTCTACAGTAAGGCCATAATGAGTACCCAAATAGGTAATATAAAATAATGTTGTAATGATAACATATTAAAAATTTGAAAGAGGGAGTACTGAAGTATGCTAGAGAAATAGTATAGGAAACTTAAAAGGAAAATAAGGGTCTGAGAAGAAGTGAGATCATATATTCTTGGCCAAAGTATCATTTATTAAAATACACAGAAGCGGCAGTCAGTTAATAAGCATTTATTAATTATCTACTATGTGCCAGTCACTGTGCTAAGTGCTGAGATGGAAAAAAAATGCAAATAACAGCCTCTAATTTCAAGAAGCTCGCAGTCTAATGGAGGAGATAACTCATAAACACTCTTGTGCAAAATTATACAAAAGTTAAATGAGAACTAATCAACAGAAAGAAGATAGACTAGGAAAGGCTTTCTCTGGACAATGGGGTTTTAGTTGGTACTTGAAGGTAGTATGGAAGGTAGAAATAAGAAGGGGGAGCATCACAGGCATAGGTGATAGGCAGTAAAAATTCCCTGAGTCAGCAGATATAATTTCTTATGTTGAAGGGGGTTTAGTCAAGATGGCAGAATGGCAGTTCACAACTGCCAAAGCTCTTCCAAAACCTGTTTCATTTGTATGACACTCAATCAGCAAATTAATTTAGGTAGAATTGTCATTTTTATTACATGTTTGACCTATTCACAAGCAATTGATAGTTCTTCTGATTTTTATATTTGACTTTATTTGTGTGAAAAGTATTTTGTAATTATATTCATTGTCTTGGCAGATAGACCCCCAAGTATTTTATATTGTCTACATTTTAAAATGAAATTTCTCTATCTCTCGCTCTTGGACTTCATTGTACAAATAAAGAAATGCTAATGATTTATGTAGATTTATCTTATATCCTGCAATTTTCTTAAAGTTGTTAATTATTTCAAATATTTTTTTAGTTGATGCTCTGATATACTCTAAATATACCATATATATCTTGTCAATCATTTTTCCACATCTGATATAATAATTTGATTTCTGTTAAATCTGTTATTGATGTAGTTAATTATGTTGATGGTTTTCCTAATATTGAAAGAACTCTAAGTCATTCTTGGTAAAAATCCCACCTGATCATAGTGTACATTCCTTGTGATATGTTGTTATATTCACCTTGCTAGAATTTTGTTCAAAATTTTTTCATTGATACTTGCTAGGAAAGTTGGTCTGTAATTTTCTTTCTCTGCATTAGCTCTTCCTGCTTTAGGTATCAGCACCACATTTGTATCATAAGAGGAGTTTGGCTGGACTCATTTGCCCATGTTTTCCAAATAGGTTAGATAATATTGGAAATAATTGTTCTTCAGTGTTTGGTAGAATTCATTTCTGAATCCTTCTGACTCTGGGGACTTTTTTTTTTCTAAAGAGTTCAATTTCTATTTGGAAGATGGGGTTTTTTAAGTATTCTGTTTCCTGATCTGTTAATACAGGTCATTTATATTTTGTAAATATTCATCCATTTTGTTCAGATTGCCAGATTTATTGGTATATAATGGTGAAAAATATTGCTAATTATTGCTTTAATTTCTTCTTCATTGATTATGATTTCACCTTTTTCATTTTTGATACTGGATATTGGTTTTATTCTCTCTTTTTAATTGAATTAACCAATGGCTTATCTGTCTCATTGATTTTTTTCATAAAACCATCTCCTAGATTTATTTGTTAGATCAATTTTTTATTGTTATTTTCAATCTTATTAATTTCATCTTTGATTTTCCAAATTTCAAATTTGGTGCTCAATTGCAGACTTTATTTTTATTTTTATTTTTTTTTAGTTGCATGCCCGATTCATCCATCTGTTCTTTTTCCATTTTTTTTTTTTAGGTTAACTTTTCTTTACTAGGTCAGATGCTACTCTACATGCTATTTGTTGGCGAAATATCAAAGCAATGCTTACTGTTCCCACAGCAAGTTTATCTCTTCATGTTAAAAAATGCCAGTTCTAGTAACTCAAATGAGAAAAACACTCCAAGTCAGGAGAGAAAGAGAAGAAGAAATAAGAAGATGGCTTCACAGTTTTTCTTTAGTGGTATCTTTTTGCAGAGTATTCAAAATTAACTTCTCTTCTATTCCCTTTCTCAGGCAGCCACAAAATTCAGCAGATCAATGGCTGTGACAACCTGAAACACCAACTGTCTTTGACTGGAGTTGCCATTGCTGTGATACTGAATCTGTTCATGAACCTCTAGGGCAAAACAATCAGTCTCCAGGATGTGGGAGAGCAACCCCATGGTGTCTGTCAGATGTGTCTGACAAAACTGCTTATAGATGACTTTGCTGACTTGGTCTGAAGGCTGAACCTTTCCAGCAAGCAAAGATGAAAGCATACTACCAAGAGTGATCATTCCCAATATCAGATCAGATTCATCAACAACTGGTACCTGGTCAAAACCCTTCTCTCAGAGGATTTCAACAGTTTGTCCACAGGTGACAGTTGGTAAGACAGTCAAAGATGCAGAGAAGCTTAATTATTGAATCTTGATTTCAATTTTTGTACTCAACTGCAGATTTTATTTTATTTTATTTTTTGTTTTTTAGTTGCATGTCCAAGTCATCTCTCTGTTCTTTTTCCATTTTGTTGATGTAAGAATTTAGAGGAATAAATTTTTCCTCACTACACTTTTGGCGCATCCCATAAATTTTGGTATGTTGCCTCAGTGTTGTCATTCTCTTTAATGCAATTATTGATTGTTTCTAGGATTTGTTCTTCCTTATCTCTTTTATTAGATATATGTTTTGCTTTTACTTTGTCTGCAATCTGGATTGCTGTCACTGCTTTTTAATTTTTACTTCATCAGACTCAAAATAGATTCCTTTCTGACCCCTTAAATTTAATCTGTGTGTTTCTCTGCCTCAAGAGTCTTTCTTGTAAATAAAACATTGTAGGATTCTTGCTCTTGATCCACTCTGCTATCTGGTTCTGTTTTATGAGAGTTTATCTCATTCACATTCACATTTATGATTACTAATTGTATATGTCCCTCCATCTTATTTTTCCTCCTGTTTGTCTTCTTTCTCCTTTCAGCCTTTCTCTCCTTACCAGTGTTTTACTTCTGTCTGTCTCTTCCTCCAATCTATCCTCCCTTCTGTCAGTACCTTTTTGTCCTTTATTTAATCTCCTCCCTTCCTAGCTACCTGTTGGGTAAGATAGAGTTCTATCTTCAACTGATTGTGTATGTTATTCCCTTTTTGAGAAAATGCTGATGAAAGTAAGATTCAAGTGATGCCCATCACCCACCTTCCCATTTTCTCCTCCACTATAAGAGGCTTTTTGCATCTCTTTGTGTGAAATGATTTATCCCATTCTACTTCTTCCTTCCTTTTGAATCAAGTCTACTTCTCTTGCTCATCCCTTAATCATTTTTTGTCATTCTCTCAAATTCACCTTATACCCACAGGTTCTGTCTATATATTATACCTTCTAGCTGTCCTATTAGTGGTACATTTTTTTTCAAGAATTACAAATATTATCTTCCCAAGTAAGGATGTAAATAGTTCAGCTCCCCTGAATCCCTTATGTTTTCTTTTTCCCTTCTACCTGTTTATGTTTCTCTTGTTTATTGATATTGGAAATCAATTTTTTTGTTGTTCAATTCTGGTTTTCTAATGAAAGCTTGAAATCCTTCTATTTCATTGATTGACCATTTCCCCCTTGATGTATTATGCTTAGTCATGCTAGGTAAGTGATTGTTGGTTGTAGTCCTAGATTCTTTGCTTTCCAGTATATCATGATCCATGACCTCTATTTTTTTTTTTTTTTTTGCTTTTTGGAGGGCAATTGGGGTTAAGCAACTTGCCCAAAGTCACATGGCTAGTAAGCGTGTCCAGTGTCTGAAGCCAGATTTGAACTCAGGGACTCCTGATTTCAGAACCGGTGCTCTAATCACTGTGCCACCTAGCTGCCCTGACCTCTAATGTTTTAATGTTACAGTTGCTATTTCCTGTATAATCTTGATTGCTGGTCCCAAGTATTTAAATTTCTTCTTTCTGTCCATTTGCAGTATTTTTTTTCTTGACCTAATAGCTCTGAAATTTGTCTACAATATTCCTTAGAGTTTTTATTTTGGCAGCTCTTTTCTGATGTAATCAGTGGATTTTTTCAGTGCCTATTTTGTCCTCTGGTTCCAGGTTATCAGGGAAGTTTTCCTTCATAATTTCTTGAAATATGCTGTCCATATCCACCTTTTGATTATGGATTTCAGATAGTCCAAAGCTTCTGATATTGTCTGTCCTGGATCTATTTTTCAGGTCAGTTGTGTTTTGTTTTTTGTTTTTTTTTTTCCCCCATGTGGTATTTTACATTTTCTTCTATTTTTTTTTCATTATTTTGATTTGTTTCATTGATTCTTGATGTCTCATAGAGTCATTAATTTTCACTTTCCCAATTCTAACTTTTAAGTAGCTCTTTTCTTCTATTAGTTCTTGTATTTTCGTTTCTATTTGGCAAAGTGTGCTTTTTAAAGGGTTTTTATATTTCTTCAGTGGATTTTTGTGTCTCCTTTTCCCCTTGACCAATTCTACATTTTAAGCATTTTTTGTTTTTTCAAACTGCTGTCTTTTTTCATAATTCTCTTGTATCACCCTCATTTCATTTCCCAATTTTCCTTCTACTTTTCTTCTCTGATTTTAAACTCCTTTTTGAGCTCTTTCATGCATTTTTTCTGTGCTTGAAACTATTTCCCATTTTCCTTTGGGATTTTGCCTGTAGATGTTTTGAAATTGTTGTCCCCATCTGAATTTGTATTGCTCTGTCACCATCATAACTTTCTATGCTAAAATTGTTATTGTTGTTGGGGTTTGCTGGTTTTTTTTTGTTTTACCTCTTCCCCTTCTTTTACATTTGAAGATTGCACCCTGGGGTCATTGTCTCACACTTCTTGTGTCAGGGGCTCTAGGCCCTCAATGTTTACTGTTGCTGCACTGATGTTGCCTCATGGTCCATGGATGACTCTTGTGTCTGGTGCTGCATTGAAGGACTAGATTGGGGATGGACGGAGGCTCTAGGGATCTGGTAACTTACCTGGTGCTATACCAGGGTCCTGGTAATGGTGTGTGGCATGTGCTGAGGCCAATGGGTTATTTCTATATTTCTATGGGCTACACTGAAGCATATGGCAGTCTGGCTGTTGGTGGCTTCCCATTTGTCCAGGGCTAAGGTGAATAAAGTGACAGTCTGCCCTCTGGAGGTTACTTGTTTGCTTAAAGCTACACTAAAGCATGTGGTGGTTGTCAGAGGTGGAGTCTGTCCATTCTCCTGCCTATTCTGAGGCATGTGGGTCTGGTGTTGGTGTTTGCCAGCTATACTGGAGTAGGACTGACTTTTCACAACTCATTTTTTTAGGTAGGGCTTGCTGCTGGCTTGGAGGGATACTTCCTGTGCTGAACTGCGCTTCCTTTTTACCTGAGTGAGATAGACCATTCCTACCAATCTTCCGAGTTTCTTGGGCTCAAAAATTGTTTCACCCCATCTTATTGCTAGTTCTGTTATTCTCAGATTTGTTTTAGGGTGTTATATTATGGTTGTTTAGAGGTGAATATGGGATAGTTACAGCAATTTACTGATTAATCCTCCATCTTGGCTCCCAGAAGTCCTATTCTTCCTTAAATTTTTGATTCTATATTTAAAATTTGTTGACTTTCTTTTCATAATTTTCTTGATTTTCTTGTATTGTTCTAATTGTTTTTTTTCTAATTTTCTTCAATCTTTCATTTGATTTAAAGTCCTTTTTAAGTTCTTCTAGGAATTATTTTTTGTGCTTGGGACCATTTGATGTTTCTCATTGAAAAAGGAGTGATTTTTTTTTTAGTTCCATTGTCTTCTTCTGAATATGAACCCAGGTCTTCTCTATCCCCTGTAATAATTATCTATGATTAGGTTCTTTTTTTTTCCTTTGGTTACCCTTTAGTTATATTTTGGTTTTAGTAGCTATTAGTGTAATCAAGTTGTAGTCCTGAGGTATGGGGTGTGATGCCCCATGTCTCAGGTCCTTCTTACTATTATTTTCTGAACTCTGTCTCAGGGCCCCAACCTTCACCTCTCTTCCCCACTCCTAAACTATAGCTAGGGTCCCTAGCCAGTACACTGTCTTGCAAACGATCTTGCTCTGGTACCTCTGGTGGCTGCAAACTATAGCTATCCTTTCTGTTCTGGAAATGAAACCAGAGACTCTGCTCTACTTCAAGTATTGATAGCCAACAGACTTTTCACCCCTAGTTACTGCACTTACCAGGTATGTTCTAGCTCTTTGTCCCTGCATGCATAGCCCTGGATGCTTCTGGTCAGCACAGTTGTGCTCAGTGTTTCTTGATAGAGGAAGATCTTTCCATCTTCTCCTACTTAGCCTTCAGATCCCATGCTATCTGCAAAATGAGTGTCTAAGACTAAGGCTGCCTCTCAATCCTGTTCCCCCCAGGACTTGTTGTTTGTTGATTCTGTAGAGTCAGCTTGGAGGTATTTGCATTTCATTCAGGCCAAACCTCTTACCTGTGAAGTTTGGGTCTTCTCAAATTATCTTAAGAGGACAACTGTTTTAACCCATGTTTATTTCTGCTGCTCCAAGACAATGTTCTCTCTCTTTTTGTGGAGGAGCTTTGTAGAGTCAAAAGTTTTCAGACCTATGCAGCCATCTTACCAGAGGTTTGTTTGTTTGTTTGTTTTTTTCAGTTAAAGTAGTTAAATGGACAGACTTGCTTAGGGAAGATCACTTTGGCAGCTAAATGGAGGATGGAAAGGAATGAAGGGAGACATGTAGCAAGAGTGGAGATGAAATGTTGATTGACAATTGATAGTGTGAAGAGGAAGCTTTTGTTGATAAAAATGAAGCAAAAACACCACCACTAGGGTTTGATAAAATGAAACTGGGCAAGGAGAAATTAAGTATGTACACAAGTGAACATTTTAAACAATATAGAATGGGGAAATCCCAAGTAAAATTTATCTTAAAGGAGCATGAGGTAATAAAAATAGGAGACATAGACAATAAAACAAAGGAAATGACTTTTTTTCAATCTTCTCCCTCTTTCTTCCAGTTTCATTTTATCTTCTTTACTTTTTTAAACTTGGTTATAACTGTTTTTCCCCCTTAACAATGTTCTATTTCTTTAATCATACATGCAAATATGTAGTTTTATATTTTTGTACCTCTAACTTTGGAAAATAATACACATATATGTTCATGTCTAGTTCTAAATGCCATTTTTCATTCTATAGTGAATTTTTCATTATTTAGAGAACTGGAGTCATACTGACACTTGGAAAATACAAAAGAATGCACTATACAAAATTATTTGATAAGTTACTGGCAAAAAACTCCTTGACTAGAAAAAGTATACACAAAAATTCTTTTGAACTTCCAGTGTGTTGGTTTTAACTTTTCTCTGAGTAGCAAGGATGTTGGGTTGCCTTTTGTTGGTGAATAATTCACAATCTAGAGCCCAGAGTTGACTGTAAATAAACATGTTGATATAAGTGGTTCACCAAATTATAATACTCAGACATATGTATACATATATATATGTATATGTATGTGTGTGTGTAGTGTATGCATATATAGTGTATGTATATATGTATATATGCATGTATATGTGTATATATGTATAAATAAATACATGTATGCATATATATGTGTGTATATATACATACACACATATATCTATATCTACCTATCTATGTATCTATCTCTATCTATACATAGATCGATACAGATATATCTCTAAATAGATAGATAGATAGAAAGATGGATGGATGAATAGGGAGAGGATAGGTGGCACAGTGAATAGAGCACTGTCCCTGGAATCAGAAGGACCTGAGTTCAAATTCAGCCTCAGACACAACACAAAACTAGCTATGTGACCTTGGGCAAGTCACTTAATTCCATTCATTGCCCTACCTTCCCCCCTCTAAAAAGCAAAAAAAAAAAAAAATAAGAACAAAAGATAAATAGATAGATAGATAGTGATGAATCTATGCGAGCCTGAGTAACTTTTGGGAGAAAAAGAGAACATGATTTGGTCAGGTTATACCCTTTGCATGCATAAGTTCTTGCTCAAAAGCCACTAAATTACAGAATAACCTAAGTGTGCTATGAACTGAGAGGAGGCCCCCTCTCTTACATATCATCATAAAATTCCAGGAGCAGGCTCACCACTCCTATCCCTAGTACTTGCAACATGCACAGATATAGTAGTCCCATATTCCCAAGATTGTGCCCTCGTTTTCCTCTTCTCTCTTTCATGTATTATATTAAAAATCCTCTGAGCCAGTGATTAAAAAACTTAAATTATTTTGATTACTTTTCTAAATAATCTGGGTGATTTGATGCTTTACTTGTTACACACACACACACACACACACACACACACACAAACACACACATACACACACATCATCTTTATCTTCATCTACACCTACATTTGCATCATATGTATCTACTAAATGATGTCACAAACTTACTTATGAAAGGATGGTGGCTGGTCACAAAACTGAAATTCTAAATTTTTCCCAACTGTTTTGAGAAGAAATTCTCTTACAACCTAAACTTGAGTTCCTAGGATGTTTTGGTGGACTGGAATAGGTCTGAGTTCCCTAGTTTCCAATCAAGGACATCCCTACAAATAATTTTGTACATTGCTGAATTTCTAGAAAGTTTATAATAGTGATTGACTACCTGAAAAAGAATATATATTTATATGTATATATACACATACTGTTTTTTACTCATCTCTTCAAGGACACAGATAACGTTTAAATTAGCACCATGGGCACTTCCATCTCTCCATTTTCAGGTTCTTGTTTCAGTGAATTCTGTCAAGTGCTGGACTAGGCATTTCCCCCCCTACATCCTAACTATAATTCATTACACTCTTGTGATTTCTTTATAACATTTTTTCTTGATTTGCAGGAAACTCTTCAAAAGTAGCCCATCAATCATTGAACATGTACACGAAGAAATGACCTTCATGTCTGTTTCTTGTTGTTCATAATTTCCCTCTCTCCGGACAAATCCTTTGTACTGATATTATTTATTCAGCTTGTTGCTCTGGGGTTTTGTCTGAGAGCTTCATTTTTTTGTTTTGTTTTGTTTTGTTGAGAACTGTTCCAAAACTCCAGATACCTTATTGTATATTTTTTTTGGTTGGTTGGTGTTGATTTCATTAAAAGAGTGAACAAGGAATATGATCATTAGGAAATTATTTTTAATGATTTCCCCTTCTGAAGCTTAAATTATATCTGGATATTTAATATACTGAGCTATACTTGAAAACAGAGAGGAATTTTTGGAAATAAACTTAAAAGATACTTTTTGATTAAAATGGCTTATTTGAGAACTCTTGGTTCAAGTATTTTAAATCTTCATTTATAAAATAGAAATTATCATTCTGCACAGAACCTTCACTGTCATCTCTTCCAGTACAAATATGTGTATTTGTGTGTGTGTGTATATATGTGTGTGTGTGTGTGTGTGTGTGTGTGTGTGTGTGTGTATGTGTGTATGTATGCATGCATCTATGTATCTATGCATATTTTCAGTAAGAAAGTCAAGTAATTGTTAGGTTAAACGACTTGCTTGTTATCCCACAAGTAATAATAAGTCCTTAGAAGGAGATGAGACTCTGACTTCATTGATTCCAGAACCAGGTATCTTTTTGTTATATCAGAGAAGACATTACTTGTCCTATCCATTTATAAGCATACTGTGAAGACTAAATAGCATAGTACATGTAAAGTACTTTATGAAATAAAAAAAAAAAATCAATAAATTGTTTCTATTATTTTGACACTCCAGGAATCTCCCTCATTGATATTTGGTTCTATCTTCCAAGACTAACCCA
Organism: Pseudochirops cupreus; assembly: GCA_028627135.1. Lineage (NCBI taxonomy): Eukaryota > Metazoa > Chordata > Mammalia > Diprotodontia > Pseudocheiridae > Pseudochirops > Pseudochirops cupreus. The sequence continues at coordinate 89,001,980 of CM053580.1, forward strand.
GTGTCATATTTCTGATTAGTGAAGAATTAACCATATCTAGGACCTCAGACTCAACAGGATGGCTATGGTCATTTTCCTGATATGCCACCACATCTAACAACCTTCAACTTCATTCTCTGGAATTCTCTGGAAGCAATAATTAAATCCACACTACTCTTCTAGTAAAAAAAATTACCTATAAATCTATTATCCTACGTCTCTAGACACTATCTCTGTGTCTTTCCAAAAAACAACAACAAAAAAAAAAACCTCTCCATCTCTAGCCACTTCTTCCCCATATGTGTTTTTACCCCTGTTAGAATATCACGTCCTTGAGGGTGGACCCTTTAAAAGAATTTTTTTTTCTTCACTTCTTAAAATAGTACCTGGTTTATAGTAAATTTCCTATTTGTTCATTATTTTATTATGATTATTTTTATCTATCAAGTCTGCTTTTTATTGTTTTATTTCATTTAAATTATGCTATTCTTATGATTTCATTGACATTAATAATTATTTCTAGCATATATAAATGAACATTGCATTAGCATTTAGGTTGGTAATCTAAGGTTATCAGAAGAAAAAGAATGGAGAAATCCTTATAGAAAAGTCAGTTTTCAAAAACATGAGGCTAATCTACCCAAGAATATCGGAAATTAATATTTGAAAACAATGTAGATATTGATGGAATAAAATATGTGTTTCCCCAAGTCTGAGGTACCCCAAACTAATTCTGTCTTCCTTCCTGTAATGGTAATTAATTTAGCAGGTACTTAGTCCTTAGTAACTAAAGGCTAAGTACTTCTGAGAAAGAAACAGAGGGTGTGAACTCTGTCTCCTGTGTGAAAGAAGGTATGAACTCTGTCTCCTGTGTGAACAGAAGGCATAAAGTCTGTCTCCTGTTGCTGACATGGCAGGATGGGGTTGCCTGATCCAGAAGGCCAGTGTATGTATATAAGAAGAGTACTAGAGACAGAGAATCAGAATCAGGAATTTTCCTCCTGGTGGCTCCTGGTGGAGGGAGCAGAATTGTCCCAGCATCTGGGAGCTGGGCTGCTGGACTGAGAACTGAGTTGGAGTTTTCTATGGGACCAGAATCTGGTGAAAGTCGCCTGGAAGGCTGAGAGGCCTGCCTGGAAGGCTGAGATTTCTCCTGGGTCCTAGGTCCAGCTGAACTGCTGGAGGACTGAAGAAGCATGACCAGGATAAGACTTTGTGTCTTGGTTGATTCCTGAACTCCCGGCAACAGAAGTGGTGAAGGTTTTGAGATGTGCTGGACCCTGTGAACTTCAGTGTGTACCAGAAACTGCCTGGAGGACTGTATGAGGGCCTGGGAGCTGTCTGCTTCTGAATCCAGGTGACTGTTTGGTGGATTCAGGTAGGAGCTGGGACCATGGAAAGGGATCCAGGGAATCTGAGAGACCACCCTGAGTCAAGATGAAGATAAGGCCTCCCCTTGGATGGGTGATGAGGGGGTGGAGGGTTTGTGTAATTTTCTAATGATTGTATTTTGTGATTAATGATACTTAGAATACTTGGATACTTTCTTGGAAGCTTCTGGTGTGGGAGATTTGAGTGTGTTGTCTTCCTCCCATTCCATGCTTTGATAGTTTTTGCCCCCCCGAAATGAATCCAAAGTTGGATTGCTGAGCTTGGTTTGCTTCCTTTTGCCTGCTCATGCTGCTCGTCAATTAACTTGATTTTTGATTCATAGTAGATCTCTGCTTCCCAGGGGGAGAGCTTTGTCCCAAATTGCTGGGGTTTTGCAGCTTCCAGAGCTATTAGGTTGCCATCTCTGGACCCCCCACCAGCTTTGGCTCACTGGTCACACACCTTAGGACCACCACCCAAGATCACGATACCAATCCAGGCTGGTTAAGGCAAGAACACTTAGCCTCTGAATGATAGCTTGGCCGCCCTGCAATCTGAAAGCCAGGAGCTCTGAAGCAGCCACATGGAGGCTGCCACTTCTGCTGCTGTCTTGCCCTGGGAGTAGTTGGCTGGACCATTTCTTTTCCCCAAATTTAGCCGAGTTCCACTGACCTTTCACTTTGTCCTTTTTTCTTATGGGTTGATAATTCTGGAAATTGTCATAGCTGCTGGTGATCCACTCTCCCAAATGCTCCAGCCATGGCTTGTCCTGGTGGCCCTGGGGCTGAAGCAACTGGTCTCGGCTCCCAGCACCCTGCGATGAGCCCTTCCCATCTTGCCTGCTGGGCTGCCTTCAGCAGGAGATGTGTTTTTCTGTAATTTTGTGGGTTCTGGAGCTCTAAAATTTGTTTAGAGACATATTTTATAGGTATTTGAGGTGGTTGTGTGGGAGCTGCAGAGTTCTCCTGCTTCTATGCTGCCATCTTGACTCTGTTCCCCTCAAGAAGGATTTTGAAAATCAAGTAAGAGATGTGGAGGGAAAACCTGGAAGAGAAATGACAATGATGCAAGAAAATCATGAAAAGTGAGTCAACAGCCCAAAAAAATTCTGAAAAAAGTAATGTCTTAAAAAGTTGATTGACTCAAACGCCAAAAGAAGTTCAAAAAGCCTATGAGAAGAATGCCTTAAAAAGCCAAATTTGCCAGATGCAAAAGAAATTTCAAAAACTCACTGAAGTGAATAATTCCTTCAAAATTATATTGGAGCAAGTAGAAGTTAATGACTTTGTGAAAAATCAAGATACTATAAAACAGATCCAAATAAATGAAAAAATTGAAGGCAATGTAAAATATCACATTGAAAAAAAACACTTACTTGGAAAATAGATCCAGGAGAGATAATTTAAAAATTATTGGACTACCTGAAACCTAGAAATCATCCTTCAAGAAATTCTGAAGAAAAATTTTCCTTATATTCTAGAACCAGAGGGCAAAATAGAAATCAAAAGAATCCACCAATCACATCTTGAAAAATATCCCAGAAAGAGAACTCCTAGGAATATCATAGCCAAATTTGAAAGTTCGCAAGTCAAGGAGAAAATATTAAAGCAGTCAGGAAAGAACAATTTTACTATTGTGGTAACACAATCAGGATAGCACAAGATAAAGCAGCTTCTACATTAAGGGATTGAAGGGCTTGGAATATGATATTAAATATCATATTTATCATATGGAATGTGATTAAAACCAAGAATCACCTACCCAGAAAAACTGAGTATAATGCTTCGGGGGAAAATATGGTTATTCAATAAAATAGAGCACATTCAGGCATTCTTAATGAAAAACTCAGAGCTGAACAGAAAATTTGACTTTCAAATACAAGAAGCAAGAGAAGCATGAGAAGGTAAACAGGAAAAAGAAACCATAAGGAACTTATGAAAGTTGAACTATTTACATCCCTACATGGAAAAATGATCATTGTAACTCATGAGACTTTTCTCAATATGAAGATAGTTGAAGAGAATATATATATGTATATATGTATACATACATTTATGTATGTATAGGAGGGTATATGTGTATATAACTATATATTTGAGTGTATGTGTATGTCTGTACTTGTATACATAAATAAAGGGCACAGGATGGGTTGAATATGAAGGGGTGAGATCTTAAAAATAAAATTGAGAGATAAGAGAGCAATATATTGGGAGGAGAAAGGGAGAGATAGATTAGGGTAAATTATCTCGTATAAAAGCATCAAGAGAACACTGTTATAGTGGAGGGGAAGAACAGGAAGATAAAAGGGAATGTGTCAATCTTACTCTCATTGATTTTGGCTTAAGGAGGGAATAACATACATATAACATGGCATAAGGAGGGAATAACATAATTGGGTATTTTACTCTACAGTAAAGCAGTGGAGAAGTGGATAAAGGGAGGGGAGGTGATAGAAGGGATGGTAGATTGGTGGACAGGGTAGTCAGAAGAGAACACTTTTGAAAACGGAAAGGTTCAAAGTAGAAAATAGAGTAAGTGGGGTCGGGATAGGATGGAGGAAAATATAGTTACTCTTTCACAATATTACTACTTGTGTAACTACACATGTACAACCTATGTTGAATTTCTTATCTTCCTAGTGGGGGTGGGTGAGGAGGGAAGAAGGGAAAGATTCTAGAACTCAAAGTTTCAAAAAACAAATGTTAATGCATGTTACATGCAACTTGGAAATAAGCTATACAGGGACTGGGGTATAGAAATTCGTCTTGCCATACTAGAAAGTTAGGGGTGTAGATGCGTGAGGATATAAGAGATAACAGATTGGGAGAAGGTGTATTCAGTAGGCTTGCTATTTTGGGATTGGGGGGTAGGGAAGAGATGGGGAGATAAATTTATAACTCCAAATCTTGTGGAAATGAATGTTGAAAACTAAAAATAAATAAATAAATTTGGAAAAAAGGGGAAAAAAGATTAAAAAAAGAATTATGACTTCAAAATCATGACTAGTTTTTTTTTCTTTTCCTTACCTATCCTATTCAGTCATTTGTAAATTCCTGGTAATTCAATTTCTGTTGGTCTCTCAAACCTGTTCTCTTTGTTCCACCAACACCAACATCATTACTTGCTTTTACTATGTTGTTAAACTCTCTAAATTGTTATTCTTACCCACCAACCCTTCACTTTCTAATCCATTGTATAGAGAGCTTCCAAAATTTTTGTACAAAGCAAAGGTATGACCACCTCACTCCAATACTCAGAGACTTTCAAAGATTCCTTAGGACCTTAAAGAGAAAGTATTAGCTAAGGTTGATGATTAAAACTCTTTATTTTCTGGCTTCAATCTTCCTTACCACAATTATTTTCCATTACTCTCCTTCACGAACCCTATGATTCCAACAAAATAGATTAGCAATTTTTCCCTGAAAGAGACATATTTGTACTGTTTCTACACCTTCCTTGGGCAGAATCAAATCTCTTTTCATCTCTGATTTTTATAATCCGTATCTGTTTTCAAGGCTCAGTTGCCATTTCCTATTGTAAATTTTCTCTTTCTCCTTAATTTTTCCTAGAAAACTTCAGTTGGACCTCTCCTTTGCCTCTACCACTTCTCACCTAGTAGCATATTTCTCTGATGTAAGTGTTATATAGAATATTCCATCCCATAGAATAGAAGCTGGTAGAGATCATTCTCTGTTAAGTCACTAACAAGATTTTCCTAAAGAGCAAATCCTATCATGTCATCCCCCCACTCAACAAACTCCAATAACTCCCCTCCAGGAACAAATATAAAATTCTCTGTTTGGCATTTAAAGCTCTTAATAACCTAGTTCCCTCCTACTTTTCTAGTCTTACACTTTAACTCTCACACATATTCTTCAGTCCATGACATTGACATTGGCCTCCTGGCTATTCCAGAAACAAGACACTTTCTCTGTGCTCTGTGCATTCTCTCTGGCTACTCCCCATGATATGAATACTCTCTGTCCTCCTTTTTGACTAATGATCTTTCTGATAAGTCCCAAATAAAATCCCACCTCCTACAGGAAGCCTTCTCTAATCACTCTTAATGCTAGTGCCTTTTGTCTTCTAAATATCTCTTATTAATCTTTGTTCTCTTTGTGTATATTTGTTTTCATGCTGTCTTCCCCATTAGATTGTTAGCTTTTTGAGGGCAAGTACTGCCTTTTGTCTTTTTATGTATCTCCTGTGTTTAGCACAGTGCCAGGAACATAGTAGGCACTTAATAAATGCTTAATAAATTGAACTGAATTAAAAAGGGAGCCATATAGTCTTATTTGCTCAGACAGAACTTCTCACCTCTATGCCTTTGCACTGACTGCCTCCCATTCTTGAATGCTCTGTGTCCTAATTCCCATTTCTTACAATCTCTGATTGACTCAGATCAAACACCTACCTTTTAACTACTGACTGGGTGTTGCCTCAGACAATCTGAGAACTGAGAAACACTTTAGCTTAAAGAGAACAAGGTCTCCTGCTGCATCCTGGGCCATCAGAGTCATCTTAATCTATGTCCTTTCACAGGATTCTGATGATTCTGGAGGAAAGAATGAGGCTGATGATTCTGCACAGCTCTGCTCACTCACATCCAATTCACTTACTTGCAAGCCAAGACATCACTCTCCTGATGTCAATGGATTTCTTCAAAAAGAAGGACAAACAATAATTTATCAGTAGTGGTAGCTGCTCCCCGCCCCCCGCCTTGCCCCCTCTCCCCCAGTTTCCACCCCACGTATACACAACAAGGCAGTTCCTGTTGAGCCATGCTGCTATTTTATCTCCTCTTCCTTCTCTTCTTCCTCCTCCTGCTCTCCTTCCTCCCTCTCCTTCCTCTGTCCACATGGGGTATCATACCCTTGATGTGTACGCTCTGTCTAAAGGAATATAAATTTTAATCACTTATTCTTTGAAAGGTATCTTGGGAGTTGGAGAGTAGATTTTTTTCTTCTCTACTTGTTTATTGTATAATTGATTTTTTTTTTAAACTGGGACAATTAATTCTTTTAACTCATGTAGTTTTAATTTGTGATTTCTTGAGCTATAACTCTGGGAAACCAAGCTTCAATAAAGCCCATTTGAATTAAAATAGAGCTACTTGACTATGCCTTTATACTCAAAGAACTCTGACTCTCCCTAATTGGCTAATAATAGGCCCCAGCCTCAGTAGCTCATTGTTTGGGGTTTTATTGCACAGAGTGAGTGCAAATAGCAATTGTTTTTCTCCTGGCCAGAAATTCTGAGGGTTTTCCCCTCCCTGATTGATTCTTTTGTAAAGGCAAAGTGGACCACATTTTACCTCACTTCTTACCTTGCTTTTAACTACAGTACAGGTGTTGCCTCAGACAAATTGAGAACTAGGAAAGAGCTTACTTTAAAAAGGTCAATGTTTCCCATTCTATCCTGGGCCATAGTCAGTTGTCCTGTTTTATGCCTTGCTACTGGACTCTGATGACTGGAAGAGAGAGTGAGACTGATGATTTTGCACAGCTATGCATCACTTAAACCCATTTCACTTGCAAGTTAAGATGTCACCCTCCTGATATCATTGGTCCTCTTTGAGAACAAAGCATGAACAACAATAAACAATTCAAGGTGAAGAAATGTTCATTTTCATCATTTTGTCCCCAGCACCAATCAATCATGTATTAAAAAAAAATTTCTCTATCATTTAATAAGTTCCTGTTATGTGCCAAACACACTAGAGAGCGGTTCTCAACCTGTGGGTTATGTTCAATTTGTAACAATGGAAATACATCCTGCATATCATATATTTACATTATGATTCATAACAGTAGCAAAATTACAGTTATGAAGTAGAAACGAAAATAATTTTGTGGTTGGGGGTCACCACAACATGAGGAACTTAAATAAGGGTTGTGGCATTAGAAAGGCTGAGCACCACTGCACTAGAGGCAGGTAGGTGGCATATTGTATAAAATTCCTGGAGAAGTATGCTTGCTCTAGAAAGAAAATACTTGTTGTGAAGCCAGGAATGTTCTCATTACATTTATTTTACATTCATTCTGAGAGGGTAATAGACAAATGCAAGGTTAATTATGCCCTGTTCCCAATTCAAATTTCCCCCCTTGTTCTTCATTGGCTAGATGAAACCTACTGAGCTGCCCTCTTCATGTTCTCCTCCTTGATATGTTCTTCCTCCCTCACCATGTATGGTATGTGTATTCAAATTTTCTTGCTCTGCCAAGGGGGTGTGTTGGATAATATTAAATGGCTTGTTAAGCACATATCTAAACTCCCGACCTTTTACTTAATCAGAAACCTGGTTCTGCTAGGTCACAGCTCTGATTAGAACCAGTTACCTCAAACTTACATCCTGTTATCACTCAAAGCTGGAAGTGGTTTTAATCCTGTGGAAACAGAATTCCTTCTTCTGTTTCTCACATTCTGGACTTGGGGTTAGGAATGTCTGAGTTCAAATTCATCCTCAGAGATTTACTAGCAATGTGACTGAGAAAGTCCTCAATTGTAAAGTGAAGATAAGAATAGCACTTACTTCCCAGGGTTGCTTTGAAATCAAACAAAAACAATGTTTGTAAAAAACACTTAGCATAGTGCTTGACACACATTAGATAGCTAAAAAATACTGATTTCTTTCCTTCCTTCCTGGGAATATGAGGAAAATATGAATAGTCCTTGTCCTCATATCTCAATGTGCCTATTTACTGAGAGTTGCTGTTAAAACACCAAGATCACAGTCTTCTCAATGGCAAATACTGTGATTTCTGCTTCTCAAAGAACTATAACAGGCTCAAAATAGTTGTTCAATAAATGCCACTAAGTTGAAGACCCATTGAGTAAACAGTCAGAATTCTGGACTGGGCCTCAAGAGACCTGATTCTACAATAGTTACTGTTAGTTCTGCTACTAACTTGATGTGTCAAAACAGACAAATAATTCATATGCTCTCTTTAAGAAATATCCCTTCTAGGGGTGGAGCTAAGATGGCAGAGAGTAAGCAGTGACTTCTCCAAGCTCCCCAAGAATTTCATCCTTGGGAACTAAAAAGTAAATTTGAGCGGATTTAAGAGTGACAGAACCCACTGGGAGACAGAGAGTGACAGATTCCCAGCCCAGAGAAGTGCATAATCAGGTCGGGGCAGGGAGAACGGAGCACACAGGAGTGGCACCAGCATGGACCTGAGAGCAGAGTGCGGCAGACTGGGAAGCCCCACCCAGCAGACTCACCCAGCTGGAAGCTTCTGCAGCCCTCTCACAGCCAAGGTGAGGACCGACAGAACTGGGTAGGAGGGACCGCAGGGTGCATAGCAGGGTCAGAGGTTTTTCCTGGGGCTAGCAACCCGAGGCCTGGATTCTTGAAGCTACATGCCCCGACTTTCAGAAGTTGGGATGGAGGAATGAAATCTAGGGGCTCTCATCCCCCTCCCTGACACACAAAAAAA
>CM053580.1:89011268-89044574 GCA_028627135.1 Pseudochirops cupreus
GCCACTGGGGGGTGGGGGGGGAGGGGGGAAGAAAATCTGAAACTCAAGTGATTGTGGAACTGAATCTTGTAAATTAAAAGTAAATGAGTAAATAAAAAAAATAAAAAAAATAAAAAATAGAATAGAATGTCAAAAAAAAAAGAAAAAAAAAAGAAATATCCCTTCTAGTTTTAAAGGTGTTATTTAAATAATGTACTGATAAAACTATGGCTTGTTTTCTTTGTAAAGCTACAGGAAATGGTGGAAGGCATTTTTTTCCTGTAATTACAAGAGGACTTAATGTTTGCTATCTGATGTCTACATGACTAACAACACCCACACCATGCTAATTATTTTAATCAAATATAGATAATTCTCTTAAGGTAATTTCTTCAAGGCTCATTGCAGATGCTTTAATTACCGATAGACATGAAGATTTGCATATGTATTTATTTGCTTATGTTACAACTTGACTGGAGTTTGCTTCCTGAATTTCATTTTGAAAATTGAATTAGGTTTTTAAAAAGGAAAGAAAGAAAATGGAATTACGTTGACAAATTCAGTTAAGTCTCTTTTGTCTGTTTCTAATGGAGAATAACTGTACGAGTAACTAAAACAAGAGAGAGTAAGACAAAAGTATTTGAGTTTAGCTTTCTATTGTTACATACATACATGTAAATAAACACATACATGTGTTGCTAACATACCATGTTAGCATCACAATAATTGTGCTAATTATATTTCCCTTTAACCAATGTTAAAATGAGTTTCTATTTTTTTTCTCACTAAAGAACTGTGAGATGGGCCAAAATAGGCATAATTGTAGTGAATGGTTGATGGAAACCATCAGTCAGATTTAAAATTCACTATTAAATAATGTCCCCAAATGAAAATCCAGTCATGAATAAATGAAGCATTTCTAACTCCATTGTCTAATGGAAGAAAACACAGTACTTGTTTGACTGACTTTGATGAACACTCTATAACAAAGTCTAGGGGGAAAAAAGTTTCTAAATGTCAATTGATCGAAGATTTACCCCTATTTGCCATTTGCCATTAAGGGTGGGCTATTTATCAGAAGGCCTATTTTCAGTCACAGAGCTCTTCTTTATAAGAAAGAAACTATAGCCTGCCCCACTTCTAAATCTAATCCCACAAACTAATATACTTTCCAAAGACTTACCCTTTTTTGCATATTTATGTATTTCTTTGTGGACCCCTAAGGGATTCATTTCTCAACTTTGTCACAAGATACTATATTGCAATGCTTGGCTTATTTTCCCATCATATATTGTTGAATGGCTCCACAGTGTTTTCTATTTGTTGTTGTCTGGAGGATGCAGCTTTGACCCAGTCTGCTCAATGTGCAGGCCTCATGCCTGCAAGCAATGAGGCTCTCCAAGACTTATCACTGTGCCTTTACGTATTGTATCAGCAGGCTCATCTGCAGAAATATATTCTGACTGAGGAGGCCTGAGGTAGACAATGCTTAATTCTCCATTTCAAAATCTTCCAGGAATGGAGGAGAGATTCAGCTGGAGGGCATCCATCCTGTCAGTGGCCTATTATCCTAACACAGTGTTTACTCTGTTCCTAGTTGCAGTTAGCCTTATTCTGTTTGATAACCATGTTGGAAGCCTTCCCTGTGTATCAGTGTATACCAGTTCACAGTATATTTATGATCAGCTGTTAACATGAGACCTATGGATTAAGGGAGAGTTTTTTGTATGGTGTTGTCTATTTTCTTCCTCTGAACAAACACTGTTGAAAAGATTTCCTAGGATAGGTTGAATGATTACAAGCTGTAAAGAAGTATGTTTTAAAAAAAAGTCTACCAAAGCTATTTTTACTTAGCAGGGGGGAAAATAGTTAAAAGTAGAAAATTTAAGCAAGTAACCAGGGCTCTTTGTGCATCTATATGTATGTTTGTCTACACATGTGAAAGATATCATATTTAATTAGGATGAGATATTTTCATGAATTGACTACTTTATAACTAATATTACTGACCCATTCTTGAAGCATTCTTCAAAGACTGAGACTCTTGGATCTTGTTAAACCTAACAACAACAAAAACAAACAGTATCTATTAAATGTGTACTATATACTAAGACATAGTAAGGGATATAGTCTAGAGGTGAATACTACAGCACTAATTCACTTGTATAAGTGAGTCTCTTGATGAAGAACTACCAAGTCATCTGGCATCATTTCTGTAAATTAGTCTTAGTGAGTTTCCCAGAGAAGTGAAAGGTTAAGGACCTCATTCAGAATCACACAAGCTATATATGACAAAAGTCAAACTCGGATCCAACTCTTCCTATTAATAAGAGTAGCTCTTAATGTGTTGTCTTCCTTATTAAATACATCATTCTCCCTCTCTCTCTCTCTCTAAGTATATAAGTATATGCTACAAGAATAAACTGCTAAAGAATAGAATACAACTTTCCATTCCTCATTAACATAAAAAAATCAATCAAAATAGTTTTTCTTCCACTGAATTTCTGATAAATAATTGGTGCTTTGAGAAAATTAAAAAAATGCAAAGGAGAAATGGACAATCCATACAACAGCAGTTGTTCACTGCAAGGAAAACTCAAACTGATTGACCCTCTCTGTTCTGACAGTCAATGATTTTATGACTACCTTCAGCAGATATTTGTTATTTATAAGTTGTTATAAGTTGGCTATACAACTATTCTACATATTCTACACTTTAGGTAAGATAAATTTTACCTTGTGCAAATGGTAGGGGCTGGTAAAATACAGAAAAAAGTCTGTCCTTCAGTCCCAGAAAGTCAAAATGAATCTGTGATCATGTTTATGCAGATAATTCTTCAAAGATGTAATTTTCTACACTTGAATTCTCTTATTCAGCTTATTTTACTGATGTAAGTTCAAGATGTCATGGGATCAACTATTCAGAGATGGAAGAGATATTAAAAGCCATCCCATCCAGCACTCTAATACCTTTCACAAATCTCCCAACACACACACACACACACACACACACACACACACACACACACTTGACAGATGAAAAACCAGAAAGCCAGAGAAGTTAAGTGGGTCACAGAGTAGAATATTTTACAGCACAGCCTATTTCATAGATAGATAGGTAGATAGATAGATTTTAAGGATTGTAGAGGTATTGAGATCTGAAAATGCTGCAAATTTCTAGTTTATTTGCTTGTATAGACCATATGATTAAAGAAAATAATGTTAGAATGGGTAGGTCTCCTGAATTTATTTAGTGAACTAAAGTCTTTGAATGAAGTTCATATTAAATTTCCATGTTCCTCAAAACATACGAGAACAAAACACATGTATACACACACACACACACACTTCTAAATATGAGACAAAAGGGACAAATCTTAGGGAATAGAATAAATCTGAAATTAGGCAAAAGAGGAGTAAAAATGTCTAATTTTGTAGGACCAACAGTTTGAAATGCCCTTTGAAGGTTAAACATTTCTCTAAATGACATATTAATTAGAAAATACAACATGAGAGAACATTATATGCTGGTTTAACTGAATTTTAAATGTGAAAAACTAATGGAGTGGAATAATTTTAGAATTATGAGTATTTGAAGAGGATGACCCATGATTTGGAACTTTTAAAATTACTTAATTTTTAAAAATCACCTACATAACTTTGGAGTACTCTTTCCAATGAAGAAATTTTAATTCACTAGATTTTTAGATATATTTCTGTTGACATTATATAAAGGACAATTAGAATATTTCAATACCTTATACTCATATTCTTTTTAAAAACTGATATTCTTTTCTTTTTGGCTTTTTTTTAGGGGGGGAAGCAGGACAATTGGAGTTAAGTGACTTGCCCAAGTTCACACAGCTAGTTAAGTGTTGAGTATCTGAGGCTGGATATGAACTCAGGTCCTCCTAATTCCAGGGCTGGCACTCTATTCATTGTATCATCTAGCTGCCCCCAAAATTGATATTCTTTAAATGTTGAAAATTGCTTTTACATGTAATTGAAAAATAGTACTATTTACATAAAATTATTTATTAAGTAGCTATTTTAAAAAAAAGAAAGGGATGAGTAGCTTAGGGTAACATTAGGTAACATAGTGATATATTTTGTTTTATATAACTTATGCCTTATAACAAAGTATATTTTTTCAAAAATTAGAAAAAAAATCACCAAAGACATCAAGACATCAAAAAAAAAAAAAGATATGCAATCATACCTATAGACACTGAACTTCTTTGAGGACAAATTGATTCTTTTAACTTTTACAAGTTTTGGTTTTGAATCTTTTTGTACTTCTTTCTATTTATTTACCGTATCTGCCAATATTTCCAGACTTCTATCAAGTGGTACTTAGGAAAGGGAGTTGCCTCCCTATATTTGGAAAGCTTCTAAGTGTATCCCTATTGCATATAATAATAGGGTTTTTATTCTTTAGATCCTCCTGAGCGTACAGTACATAGGATTTTTTTAAATAAATGGTTTTACACAGTAAAATTCTTTTTCTGAATCAATTGTGTGAATTTTTTTGAGAAGCTCTTATTTTTAATGTGACTGTGTTGATTATTTTCTTGAGCTTTCTGCATTAATTTCTTGTGTCATGGTATTATTGTTGCTGTCGCTGTTGTTTGTCTTTTGTTTTAAGAGAGGACCAATGACATCACCGGGTCATATCTTGACTGTTGAGTGAGTTGGATTTAAGTGGGGCAAATTTGCACAAAGTTGTCAGCTTCACAATTTCTTCCAGATGTCATGGTATTTTGTTCTACAAATAGCAAAGGCAATTTCAAAACATATATCATAAGTCATAATATAAATATAATATAATATAAAGTCAAAATATAAATTAAATTTCTTTGGACTTTTCTTACTAAATAAGAGAGGTAAAGGAAAACATGAAAATAGTACATAGAGTAAAAATAATCTCTAGCTATTCTCAGTGCCCAATCCACTTAAGCTCTATATGGAATAGAAAATGAAAATAGTGTCCAGCACCCTGGGCATCTGGTTTCTTCCAGGTTTCACTTTAATGGGTCTACTGATTTCCTTGCCATTGTGCCCTCTGCTGAAAGTATCCCTGTATTGTTCCTCTTTTTTCTCATTATATGCCAGGTATAAATTCATCTTGGAAATAATATATAATGTATTTGATAAATTGCTAATGTAATTTAATGCAGTTAATGATATTGGTTTATAGTTCTCTTCTTTTACTTTGTCTTTTGCTAGATGAGGAATTTAGATTATATTTATCTCATCAAAACAATTTGGTAGAATAATTTGTGTCGTGTTAGTATTAATTATTTTAAGCTTCAAAGATTTCTTCTGAAAATTCTTCCATAAGGAATTTCATCTTGTTCTGGCCAGGAATTTGCCAAAAGATCATAAATCTATTCAAATTTAAAATCTTCCAGTGAGTAACAAACATCCCCTGGTTATACCCTACCCAGCCCAGTAATTCAGAAAATCCACAGGTAAAAATCTAAGCCCCATTTCCCATCTCACATTATCCAATTCACTATTCCCATTCCCTTTGCTTCCTGTCCTGAATGACACCCTAAACTACTCACTTCCCTTAATTTTTTCTAATAGCTACCTAATAACTAATTTTATGTAAATAGTATTTTATTTTTTCCAGTTACATGTAAAGATAGTTTTCAACTCTGATTTTCATAAGATTTTGAGTTCCAAAATTTTCTCCCTCCCTCTCTTCTTCCCTCCCAAGGCAACAGGCAATCTGGTATAGGTTATATACGAGTAATCGTGTTAAACATATTTTCATATTAGTCATGTTATGAAAGAAGAATCAGAACAAAAGGAAAAACACACCCACATACAAAATCCATCAAAGAAAGTGAAAATAGGGGCAGCTAGGTGGCACAGTGAATAGATTACTGGACCTGGAGTCAAGAGGACCTGAGTTCAAATCCAGCCTCAGACAATTAACACTTACTAGCCGTGTGACCTTGTGCAAGTCAATTAACCCTAATTGCCCAGCCTTCCCCCCTCCAAAACAAAAAAAGTGAAAATAGTATGCTTTGAGCCACAATCAGCCTCCATCAGTTCTTTCTCTACATGTAGATAGTATTTTCTATCACACGTCTTTTGGAGTCATCTTGGATCATTGTATTAATGAAAAGCACTAAGCTTGTTGAACATAACACAATGTTGCTCATACTATGTACAATGTTCTTCTGGTCCTGCTCACTTCATTCAGCATCTGTTCATGTAAGTCTCTCCACATTTTCCTGAAATCTGCCTGCTCATTATTTCTTATAGCACAATATTATCCCATTACATCCACATACCACAATTTGTTCAACCATTCCCCAATTGATTGGTATTCTTCCTTCAATTTTCCAATTCTTTCCTAAAACAGAAAGAGCTGCTATAAATATTTTTGTATGTGGGGGTTCTTTTTGGCTTCTTATGATCTCTTTTGGATTCAGATATACTAGTGGTATTGCAGTTTTATGATGCTTTGGGCACAGTTCCAAATTGCTCTCTAGAATGGTTGAATCAGTTCACAATTCCTCCATTAGTGTACCAATTTTCCTGTATCTTCCTCAGCATTTATCACTTTCTTTTTTAGTCATATTAGACAGTCTTATAGGTATGAGGTGGTAACCTCAGAGTTAATTAAATTTGGATTTCTGTAATCAGTAGTGGTTTAGAGCATTTTTATGTGACTATATATAGCTTCAATTTTTTCATCTCAACATTGCCTATTCATATTCCTTATCATTTGTATATCATTTATCAATTGGGGAATGACTTGTATTCATATAAATTTGACTCAGTTCTCTATATATGTGAGAAATGAGGCCTTTGTCAGAAACATTTGCTATAAAAATTGTTTTCCAGGTTTCTGCTTTCTTTCTAATCTTTGTTACATTGGCTTTCTGCAAAACTTTTTAATACAATGTAATAAAATTATATATTTTACATTTCATAATCTTCTCTATCTCCTGTTTGGTCATAAATTCTTCTATTCTCCATAGATCCAAGAAGTAAACTTTTCCTTGCTTTCCTAATTTGCTCATGTGTAAATAATGTGTCTTGTGCTTTATGTGTAAATTATCTTTCCATTTTGACCTTATCTTGGTGTAGGGTGTTAGGTGTTGATCTATGCCTCATTCCTACCATGCTATTTCCTAGTTCTCTTAGCAGTTTTTGTCAAATAGTGAGTTCTTAATTCAAAAGCTGGAGTCCAAACAGTAGAATACTATAGTGATTTTCTACTGTGTTTTGTGTACCCAATCTGTTCCACTGATCTTTCCTAAGCCAGTATGAAATAGTTTTGATGATTGTTACTTTATAATTTATAGTCTTAGATCTGGTAAGGACAAGTCACTTTCTTTTGGATTTTTAAAAAATTAATTCCTTTCTATTCTTGACCCTTTTTTTCTTCCAGATGAATTTTGTTACAATTTTTTTCTAGCTCTATCAAATTTTTGATATATTGATTGTTATGACAATGAATCAATAAATTAACTTAGGTAGAAGTGTCACTTTTATCATATTGGTTTAGCCTACCTATAAACAGTTAGTATTTTGACAATTGTTTAGATCTGACTTTATTTGTATGAAAAGTGTTTTGTAATTGTGCTCATATTGTTCCTGTGTTTGTCTTCATGGGTAGACTGCCCCAAATTTTATGTTGTCCACAGTTATTTTAAATGGAATTTCTCTTTCCATTTATTGATACTGGGTTTTGTTGGCAATCTACATAAATACTAGTGATTTACACGGGTTTATTTTATATCCTGCAACTTTGTTATAGTTGTTAATTATTTCAAATAGTTTTTTAAAAATCTATTATCTGGTATTCTCTAAGTGTGCCATCATATCATCTGCAAAGATATTCACCCCTTTCACTGTACTTTCTGGGATGTTTTCTACATAGACAACTTACATTCATCTTTAATCTTTTCTTGTCCATGCCTTCCATCTCCTGGTTTTTACCAAGTTCTGGTTCTCTTCCACTGACTGAGTCTCCTTGGCCTCCCTTTCAAGCACTGACTTCAAATTCACTCAATTTCCTAAATCCACTGCTTGGGACAGGAGTGTTAGAATACTCCTTACTCTCCACTTCCCCTTTCAATTTTTCCATCTACCTCCTCTGAGGTTTTCACAATCTAAATCTATAACCCAGTCAAAATCCTAATAACTTTTTTCTATAGACCTCTAAATTGTCTCTTTCCTTCTTTTTCTTTTTTTTTAGGATTTCCTTTAAAAATTTATTCCAAACTTAACCAAATAAAACTAGAATTTACACATGCAAAAGAGAATAATAGCATTATCAATGAAAATTCAAATCTCAAGTACATCTTGAGTTTCCTTTTTCTTTTTTTCCTTCTTTGCTTTTTGGAGGGGGAAATGCAGGGCAGCTGTCCCTTTCCTTCTTTAATTAATTCTATACCTGGATCATTTTTTTTCTTTCTTTATCAATTCTTGCCCTTATAGTAGGGGACTTGATAATACATAGTGATACTCTCTCATGCACTCTAACCTTCTAGTTACTCAACTTCTCATTTCTTGTGTCATAGTCCTCTATCTCATAGCTCCCCACAAAACAAACAAATAAACAAACAAAAAACTATAATAGTGGTCATTTCTTTGTTCTTGCGCCAACCACAAATGTACCAGAGTTTATGAACTCGGAAATCCCCATATTTAATCAGTCTATGGTTCTTCTATCTCTTCTTTTGCCTTCCAATACTAAATCTTGCTCTTTAACTGCACTATGCCTCCAATACCTCAAACTCCCAGTTCTGTCTTAGATCATCATTTTGTAATAGCTACATGCTTCTCTTTTCTCTATTTTGAGAGTCATTGGTGTGTTAGTTCAGCTCTGCACTATGTGATTTTCTTGTGTGTCTTGTCTTCTTATCATAATACCATTTATGCCTTGCTGTGACTTAGCCTTGAATCACTCCCACCATCTGCTTCCTTTAATCCTATGCATGTGTTGCTGAATGAAATTGGAGAAATTCATGTAACTGGGTTGAGTGTATCCATTATATATTTATTTTACATACATCACCTGAGCCTTCACTGCAACTAGGCAATCCTGTTTCCCTTCCCTAATTTACTCCCTATCCCATTCACCACAGCAAGTCATCCAAACCATTTTTTATACTTTCTAAAACTTCCTGTGAATCTTCAGATCTTGACCTTGTCATCTTTTCCCCTCCTAAAAACATTGATATTTCTTCTTTTCTCCTTTCTTCCAACCAATTTTGTAACTTTTTTCTTGCTTTTTTTTTGAAGAATGGCTTCTTTTTTCTCTTAATTATCTTTTTTTTAAAAGGATTGTAAAATTTTATTATTTGATTCATGGTTTAAAACTTTATTTACTCTTTAATCCATTTTATGTGTCACATGGAAATTTTTCTTCAATATAATAAATAGAAAGTTTAGTTTAAACCATTCCCTCCCCATAATTATTCTTTTTCCCATTTCTCATGGAATCTCCCCCCTGAATTCACAAGCTCCCACCATTCTAGTGTCTGTTTCCTCTACAAACTTCATTTTCCCATCTTCTTCAATACTGTCCCTGGAGACACAAAACTCTCTCAGAGAAAGTAAATCTCTGTCTTTATCAAGTTAAAGAAGAGGGACGAGTGTAGCCAGTTCAGGGATTATGATCTGGGAAAGTACTGAGGAGTGGAAAGATTAGAGGGTATAGGGAGCATGCAGAATACAGTTAGGGCATTTGAGAAAGCATAGAAGGTGGAATAACAGATTATGATCAGACAAAGCAATTCCATAATTCATGAACATGAAAGTAGGACACTTGTGAGTTGAAAGTTTTAACAGTTTCTGTGTGCTGTTGGGGTTTATGGGAATTGAATAAACTGAGTAATTGTAAAATTAGGTTATTTGACATATTATCAATATGTATGTTAGTAAAGTGAGGGCAGGAGTTGTGGAAGATTAAAAAAAAAAACCTATAAGCTAAAGAGTAAACTCACTAAGAAAAGAGAGTATTTTAAAATTTAGGTAGACAACAGGTACCAGTGTCCTGATTAAATGATAGATATGGATTCAATGAACTCCTAAAGAGAAAGGTTCATTGCATGATGATAGAGTTAGGGTATGGGAGTGTCAGCAGAAGTAAGAAAGGATTTCCAACTCTCCCACTATACACAATGGTGAAATTAAAAACTAAGGAGAAAGGAAGAGAGAGAAAGAGTAGGCCTGGAACACCATGAAATAGGTTGCATAACATACTTATAAGTCAATTGATGCATTTTGGGGATTATTTTGCATATTAGGTAGTGTATATAATGAGTAGAGGGCAAGTGGTGGATTGAGAAAAGAAGATAAATCCCATAATCTGCCTTTTCTATTTTGGCAAAACAGTTCAGCTCTACACTCTTCCTTCAAGTCCCTTACTCCCTCATTCTATTTCTCATTTTGCTCTGCCAAGCTTCAGCTGAAGATTATTTCCACTATATTTTTGCCATCACTCCTGTTCACATGAGATTAAATGAAGCTGGAGAACATCGTGAACCAGTGCTGACTGATAATCCTAACTCAACCTCACTTTGGCAAGACAATCCATTTTCATATCATTAATTGAGTTACTCTCACACTCACCAAGGGGTATTTCCACAACAATTCATTTCTCCTCAGATTTCTTATGGCTTCCTTCTTCCCTCAGCTTCTCACACTTTTATCTACTCATATGCATTTCACATCATTCAGTTGCTTTCCCCTACAAATTCTATCTTTAACTGTCTCACATGAAGATGTGCTTCTCCTCTTTGCTGACCTAATAGTTATACATGCACATGTGGCCTCATTCCATCTCATTTTCTGTAGCATATTGTTCATTCTATCATCCCCACTCTGATTAATTTTCAATTTCTCCCTCTTTGATAGCTGCTGCCCTACTGTTACAAATACATTCATGTGCCTCTCATCTTAAAAGAATAGAAATTTTTTAGGGGTTATTTAAATACAACAAACTACTATGTTCTATCCCAACAGTCAAAAAATATATTTCATTTTAATTTCTGACTTCAAGAATTTTACATCCATCCTTCTCTCTGCCTCTGTCTCTCTATCTGTCTCTCTGTCTATGTCTCTGTCTCTCTCTTTATTTCTCTCTCTCTCTCTCTCTCTCTCTTTCTCACGCACACACACACACACACACACACACACACATACACACATACACACACACCTTGTATGACAAATTAGAATTTAAAAAATAATTGTCACTTTGAGGTTTATTGGAAAGCTTCTTTGTCAAATACCCTATAGGACAGATGTCTACATTAATGTATAAAGAAGTTTCTGAAGATCCACTCAATGCGTCTTAAGGTGATCTGTAGGGAATATTGTTTTCAGATCATGGCCTGGTACTTTTGAAGTTTAACCTTGAAGCTTACTGTAAAAACAAAAATTGCTTCTTGAAAGGCTCTTGTAAGTAGAAAACAGTTTTCTTTTATTTTTTCCCTAAAAAAGACTTCTAGTATTTCCTATTTCCTTGAGAGTCTATAGAGTTATTGGACTAAATTATTTTTTCAGATAGTCATGACTCATTGAATTAGTGAAATGTATATGCCTATGGGTAAAATCTGGCATATAATCACAATACAGTCACCAATCTTGAAGCCTACAAAATTTGGTGAAATGATCCTTGGTCAGCTGTGCCAAGATCTTAGCCATATTACCAGAGCAATTTTTATTGTCCCACAGGAATATTCGTATTTATTTCATTTATCTTGTATTATTCTATATACATACAGCTATAAAAAGTTCATCTGATTAGCATATATGTTTCTTAATTTTCTTAATTATTTGTATTTAATTCTTTTTGATGAAAATATATGAAACATTGAACAAAGTGAGAAATATAAGCCAATGTGTTTTTCATTAAATTAAATGTGCTGGGATTTCTAATTTGTCACTATGTTTTGAATACATAACAGTATGTTATAGGTATATTTTAATATTGGTAATATTTGAATTTAAGTTTTATTGAGTTAAGTAAAATATTGTTTTCTTTAGCTTCCATTGAACATCCCTGACATGAATATCATTTTCAGGAAAAAAAAAATCTAGTTAAAATTTAATCTTTCATATTTACTAGCTATATGAATATGTGCAAATCCTCATTTCTCTGAGATATTTTAATCTATAGTCCAAGGGAGATTATAGCTGAAATACTTATCTATGGGTTTGCCAATGGATTCAAATGGAATGATGTGTATGTTTTCCAAAATTTAAACAACTATACATTTCAGTTATCATCTTCTTCATCAGTTTTTATCATTCCTAACCTAATTTTAAAAATCATTGTATTATACAAAATTAAATTCTAGGCATATTTCTTTGTCTGAAATACAATACACAAATATACATATCTATATGCAGTTTCCACCAAAAACTCCATTTCATTACATACAAGAAAAATGTAATTTCTAAAATACTTTATTATTGCTAATTATGGACATACTCCTACAATGCTATCAGTGGACCCAAATTAATGATTCTTTAAAAAAAGTGACTGTTGCCCTAAATAAAGAGAAGAAACATACCATAATTTGAAAAAAATAATGGATTTTGAGTGAGAAAACTTTTTTTAACCTTTGAAGGGCCTCAGTCTTCCTATCTGTACAATGCAAAAATTTGTGTGGATGATTCCTAAGGTTACTTCCAAGTTTAAATTCTCTGATCCTTTAAAAATAATGTAGTTCTAATGCTGTATCAGCAAGCACCCAGGGGGGCTGCTAGCATAGATTCTTAGATCTGCCTTTCTAAAGGAAAGCAACTCAAAATGGGTTAACAGTCTTACTTTAAACAATCAAATGTATATCATTTACATAGTTCAAGGGAAAAAGGCAGCACCCTGAACTTCAGAGAATACACACAGAATACAAGCAAGTTACAAGTAGAAGTTACAAGTAGAGAAACAGATCAGCAGATGGGCTTCCAATCGTCTGACCATTACATCCATACCTAGTCAGTTACCAAAGAGGGAAGCATCAACATCTGGGTTTTTCAAAGCCAGGGGATTCAACGGTTTCCCAGAGTCTCATCTGGCCAAATCACACAACTCTTTCCAAAGTGAGCCTCAAAGCAAAACCTCACATCAAGGTATATATAGCCTTCTCCTGGATCAGAGAATGTCACAGCCGTGTTGTCCCACTGCCCAATCATAAAGTAATAATGCATGGGCAATCCTGAAGAACAAGCCTCCTGACACAGGCTCCATTCAGCCTATTGAGGGGCAGAGTATACTTTCAAATCACTGAAGGTTCTCAGAGCCACTTAAGCCTATCAAAGAGCCTAGGGGCAAGGTAAGATCTTCAGATTCCCATAACAGATGCTTATTGTCTTTATACATATAAAGTTTTTTTTAAAAAATGCTTCACAGTATGTACATATCTATATAAGGTATAAATATGAATATATAAAACATATCTATAATATATATATTCTTTTTTCTAAACAACTCTATAGTGTCAAGATTATCATCATTTTTCAAATGAGGGAACTGAGTTGCAGAGCATGTAAATATTAAACCCTTGAGATTAAGCACATGGTACAGGGGAAGACAAATGCCTAGAACTGATAATACTGCTTTAATTTACTAAAAAAAGTAACCACAAGTTACTTTCAGACATATTTCCAGCACTAATGCTTGCCAGAGTTATTGGTGGAATCTAATTAGCCTCTGAGTATGTGGAAGATCTGTGACATTGCAGCCAGAATGGTGAGTTGATGACAAGAACAACAATATATATTGAGAGAGAGAGACAGAGACAGAGACAGACAGAGAGACAGAGAGGTGAATAATGATATTCAACTTTTGTTTGGGTGTATCAGGAACTTGAAGTTGCAATGTACTTCAAGAACAATACTAACAACCCCAGAAAGCAATGAAATTATTCATGAGATTTGGCGTTAAATCACTTATATTAATTATATTATAATATATTAATTAATTTTGTGTATTTTTGAGGTCCCTGTTGAATCCATATGGGAAAAGAGAGCTCCCAGGGTACAATGATTTAACGTGTAAGTTCCCTGAAAGTAATAGCAAGTTTCTCTTCACTATCACTTTAGGTAGATTTAGGAAGATTGTAGGGAGCTTTGGGAGAACTATCACAAAAACTCTACAGACTTATTTTTAATTTTAAGCAGCATTGAACTTGTCTGGTAAACATCCATGGACTTATTTATAGATGCCACTCTTCCCTTTAGAAAAATAATGGCAGCATTTGTTCTTTTTCATACTTCTTCAACTCTCCATGATTTTTCTGAGATAACCCAAAGGAGGTTTAGCAACCACATTATCTATATCTGTTGACGAATTGGTTATAAGGGTAACATGGGTCTGATGACTAGATCCTCTTGAAGTAGCTGAAAGTTATTGCATTAGCTTCTCATTTAACTTTTTACCATCTTCTTGTTATCTATTTCTGTTCTCTCTATGCCGGGCTGAAGAGCATTCTTTATCCTTGACAGTTAGGTAATTGGCACTGTCTCTACACCATGCCTAAAAGGCCATACCCTTGAGAAGTTAAGTGTCACACACTGAAAAACAGATGAGTTAAATGTACACAGATGATTTGATAATGAATTCAGAGTTCCCAAAGCAAATAATTTATAAACAGAGAAATGAAAATTATGCACAATACTATTATCCTCCTGTATCACATTAAAACTTTATATCCTTTGAATATTTAGAAAATCACTGAGTAGAATCTATAGTACAGAAAGTTAAAGAATATTTATTTTTTATACAGGTTATTGAAATATTTTGTTTTTACGATACCATTTTCCTCTGTATCCCCACTTGTTTACTCCAAGAGAACCATTCCTTATAAGGTTTTTTTTTAAAGCATACATATAGAAAAGACATTTGGCAAAATTGATAAATGCAGTGAAAAAAATGTGACATTTACACTTGTGTTCAAGGTCAGCCACTGAGAAATACAACTCGTTTAACCTCTCAATGTCCCTAAGTTATTTTTTAAGTCTTGCAGTGTTAAAAACAAGTAAATTTGAATTGGGAGAGATTATTGCCACAGTGGATTTTTTCTGCACCAGTGAAAAACCCTAGACATGAAACTAAAAGTGCACAATAACTAAATTATTGATGGTAATGGTGATAATAATGTATTATTAGAAACTTTATTTCTGGAGGATAATATGAAGAATTTTTTTGGAAACCCAGTTCAAGGACAGCCTTGTTATTTAAACTACTCTCTGATTATTTGACATATAACAGCTAGGTGGCACAATGGACAGAGCACTGGGCCGGGAGTCAGAAGGATCTAAATTCAGTCTCAGGCATTTATTAGCTATGTGATCCTGGGCAAGTCACTTATTCTGTTTGCGTCAATTTCCTTAACTGCAAATTAGGATAATAACAGGACCTACTTCTCAGACTTGTTGTTAGAATCAAATGCAAAATCACTTGTAAAGAATTTAGTACAGTTCCTGGCACATAGTAGGTGCTAAAAATGCTGACTTCCTTCTTTTAATCCTTTCATCATCTCTACCTCCATCTCTGGTTCTATTCCAGCAGGTGAATTTTTCACCTTATTTCACCATGGCTCAGGACCTCGGGTTACTGCTTTTCATACACACTTGTCATGGATAAATTTCTGCCTTCTGCTTCTCCCATGGCCCTTCACTTTAGAGCAACACTTTTTTCTTCCTCAATTAGAATGTCTTCTTTATCTTACTTGCTTGTATTTGTATCCCTAGTGTTTAATACAATGTCTGACATATAATAAGTCCTTACTAAAATCTCTCTCTCTGTCTTTGATCCTTTGATATTTTAATTTCAAGATGGATACAACTTATATTAATTTCTATTCAGTAATGAATAGAACTCCGTTGCAGTTTTCATAAAAAAATGAACCGACAAATATATATAACCTGAGATCTTTTTTATTTATCTGGCATTGCCTTGATGCAGCATGATCTCATAGTGGACAATAAAAGTCCATCTAGTAACTGGTACTTTGATTAGACTATTACAGATTAATCAATTTAGATATCAATTTCCCAAATAACTGATACAAAATTTTAGTTGAGAATTTTAATATAGATACTATAGAAATGCTGCATCAAAAAAGTTTGCATATATATGAACTTTTGCACTATTAATAATGCATATTCTTATTCTTTTCAAGATTTTTTAAAATTTTCTATAATTCTTTTTATAGAATCTTTAATGGTGTTCATACAAAAAAACATCAAATGGTAGAACTCTTGTAGCTCTTTTTTTTTTCTTTTTGAAGGGGGGAGGCCAGGGCAATTGGGGTTAAGTGACTTTCCCAAGGTCACTTGGTTAGTAAGTGTTAAGGGTGTCTGAGGTCACATTTGAACTCAGGTCCTCCTGATTCCAGGGCTGGTCCTCTGGTGACTGTATCACCTATTTACCCAGTAGCTCAATTTTCTGATCTCACTTTATGTCAAGCAGTCTTCTTCTGGCTTATATGAGACCAAGATTTTTTGTACCTTCTTCCTGGAAACAGACATTTTTCTGAGATGAAAGTAGAAAATTGAACTTCTTGTTCTAACTATCAAGTTTAAAATGGTTTGTTCAGATTCTTTTAAAAAAAGTAAAGTTAAGGGAAACTTCACACTAAATCTTAATAGCTTTAAAAAGTTTTAGGGCATAAGATAATATTATAATATTTTTATGTTAAAAATCATAATTACTCAGCATTGGAAGGAACATAAGTCTTAGTTCAAACCATGCCTGGGTAAGAATCCTCTTTACAACATATCTATCTAATAAGTGGTCATCTCATTATTATTTGAATCTTCTAGTAGCGAAAAAAAGGTACAAAGTTACATAGTTCATTATAAATTATATGCTATGGGAATCAGGAGACCTAGAACCTAACCTTATATAGTGACATCCTTGTGAATCAGTCATTTAGTTTCACTTTGCTTCCTTAAGTCTCCTGTAAGTGGGGAAGATAATGCCTGACCTTGCTTTCCTCATAGGAACATTGTTAGAATAAATGAGGCAATGTATAGGAATACTCAGCACTCCTCGGAAGACAAATGCACTATAAAACCAAGATACCATCATTATTATTATTGTTATAGTTCATAGAGACTTCATAAAAAGTCAGCTTACTGAATGTATGACAGTACTCAACTACAGGAGAGAGAATAAGCACACCATCCCAATAAAGGTTTAATAGCTTGCCTTCAATTTTGTTCAGGCCTATATAAGAATATAATGTCACTCTTTCTAGTTCATCACAAATTTATATTGTTTCCCATTCCATTAACATTATAGGTTTTCATAATCAGAATTTACCGATTTTTACTCTTACAACTGAATGTCTCTCTCTAGTCTCTCCTTCCCTGTCTCTAAATCATGAAATAATTTCTAGGAATTCGAGGCATGAGATGAATTAAATTACGTCTTGATCCTTAGAGAAAAGTGAAGAAGAGAATAAATATTTGTATAACACCTACTACTTGCCAGACACTGTACTGAGAACTTCTTTTGGTTTGTTTTAAAAGCATCTCATTTGAGCCTCACAATATCCCTGGAAGGCAGATGCTGCTTTTATCTCCATTTTACCATTGAGGTAACTTACATGAACAGAGTGCCTTTCCCAGGATCACAGATGCAATAAGTATCAGAGGTTGGATTTGAATTAAGGTCTTCTTAACTCTTGGTCCAGTGCTCTATCCATTGCACTACCTAGATGACTCTGTAGAATTTCATAACTCAATAATGTCTCAATTCTTTTTCAAATGATTTTAAAATGAATGAAATTTAAATGCTTAAGCTTGAATTATACAAAAAAGTACTATAAACAGTCCTCTCAATAAGATAAGCATAAATAAACTTCAAAATATTTAATTCTAATGTTACCACAGAGGTATTGCCAATTAGGCTCTACGTATCAATTAAAAAGCAATGTTTCAATTAAATATTAATTAGCAATATTTCATTTAAAATAAATATTTCCATTAAAAACAACATGGATATAACTTTTGAAATGTGATTTTAGGAAATAAGATTTTGGCCAGTTACCACTTTATTGTGCCTCAGTGTCTTCATCTGGATGATAATTTTGTTCTAGATAGTCTCAAGAGTTTATTGTCTTTCACATATTCTATGATGTGTGATTTAAGAACTTGTTTCAAAATACTTGGGGTGATCATCATAGAGCCAAAAAAGACCACAATCTTGCATATGCTTTTTATATTTCCTATAATTCCTAAATATGTATACCTGCGTAGATATTTACAGAGGATTCAGTTTTCAAAAAAAAAGTAAATGCAATTATAAAACATCAACATAAAAGTTTTTTCATTTCATTCTAAATTTAATTTAAAAAAATAATATCTATGAAATGTGGTTGATTTTTGCTTCTACATACCTTGGACCAGATTTTCCCCTTGCAAAAAAAAAATGCCAGAAAATTAATTTGTTACATAAGATTTTAAAGGTATTTTAATAAATTAAATATCAAGCAATTATAAATTGAGATGACCTTCATGATAAGACTTATATATTACCTAAAGAATAGGGAAACTACTTGGAACATTTTTTTAAAATTACTGTTACCATCCACAGGCAAAACTAATTTTGACTTTGATTTAAGAAAAAGCTTCCTTTATCCATAATAAAGAAAACTTTCAGTACTTATAAAACACCTTCCAACTCAAACCTTTTTCATAGTTTGAAGCTAATGTGTTATATTTGGCTGCATCGTGTCATATTGCATCAATCATATTTCTTAACATGAGATATGATCTGATTTCAGTTGATTGACATAATGTGAACTGAGACATCATAGCCCCAAACAATATGGAAGGTCATATGAAATAAAAGTAAAGCTGACTTTCTATTTTTAAGGGTCTTAATATGAAAAACACCTTTGTCCTGGGGAAATTTTCAAATTAACCCAGTAAGTGCTGATTTCTTTTATTCTTCTTAAAGCTTTATTGCTCAATTTTGTGTATGGCTAAATGTACCTACAATTTCTATAGGGGAACTCAATCAATGAATCATTGACAGAGTGCTGTGATTGATTGATTAATGTATACTCACTGTTCTAACTAAAACAAAAGTAAAAAAAAAATCTTTCTGGTAATGTGACTTTACCTTTTTGTTTAAAATAGGTATTTCCCCAAACTAATTAAAGTCAATTTTGCCAATTATCAGATTACACACTCAGGTAAGAATCATAGTCCCCAGAGAAGCCAATCTTAGACTCTATCCATGGTTGTACATTTCTATATACTAGTGAGCTTAGCAGCCAGGACACAACTAGTTTGTACTCCATTCATTTTCTCCCTTTTATTTCCTTCCTTCCTTCCTTCCTTTCTTCCTATCTTCCTTCCTTCCTTTCTTTCTTCTTTCCTTCTTTCCTTCCTATCTTCCTTCCTTCCTTTCTTCCTATCTTCCTTCCTTCCCTTCTTCCTTCCTTTCTTTCTTTTTCTTTCTTTTTCTTTCTTTTCTTTCTTTGTTTCTTTGTTTCTTTCTTTGTTTCTTTCTTTGTTTCTTTCTTTCTTTGTTTCTTTCTTTCTTTCTTTCTTTCTTCCTTCCTTCCTTTCTTTATTTCTTCCTTTCTTTCTAGCAGCCCTCACCTTTTTTTTTTTACAAATATGTGTGTGTACGGGGAGATGCAGCTTCCCTTAAATGTGAAAAAAAAATTAACTACAGGTAAATATCACAGAGTGATATACAAACAGAAAAGAGAAGTAACTTACAGTGCTTCATTAATTTTCTTTTTAAAAAAATTTCTAGTCTTTTCTGTCCTCTGCATATTAGCGCAGGTTATTCTTATTTGCTGTGAGGTGACATGGAGAGTAAATTAGGTTCCTCATGGTGAAAATCCACCCAATTGAAAGACTATTTTCTTTCAAGCAAATGATACTTACTACTCAGTTATTGCCTGAAGTTAGGTCAAAGCGAGGGTATGGAGGATCCAGTTACCAGGACATTTAACTAAAACTTTCAGACGAAAGTGTTGAAATGAATATTTTCCCACTATATCCTTTAGGATGGAAAATTCATGATTTCCTATTTCTCTTAAGCTAAGAAATAATCATGGATTAAGTACTTGCTATAAGTGCTAGGTATATAAATCAAACAAAAAGACAGCATCTTCCATCAAAGTGCTTACAATTCTAATAAGGAAAAAATACAAAGAGGAGTTGAAAAACTTGATTTGAGTTGGGGAAGAGGATTATGATATCTACCACTGTGGCATGCTTTTGAAATCCAAAGAAAATCAGGATTAAGGGCAAGAAGAGAATGAAATCATCTGAGGCTGAGCCCTTGCACAAAATGGAAACTCTTGAAGAGGAGTGGGACAGGTTTTGGTGAAGGAAATACCAAGTCTGATTTGGCAGTTAGACTGGTATCTATTCTGAGGTGAGGAAGCTGTGATGAGAATTACAGGATGGTGTGGAAATACAGGTTATATGGTTTTGAAGTCCAGAAAAGCCAGTAACAGGACTGTGATGTGATTCTTCCAGGATGGAGTTGCTTTTCTATCCCTAGAATTTAACAATGAATTATATTAATTGAGAGAGAATGTCCCACATAATATGTTCTTCATCACTAGAAGACTACAAGCAGAAGTTGAATCATTTGCTTTGTACATTGTAGAAAGCATTAATGGTCAGGTGTGTGTTCAGAGGTCCCTTTTGCTTCAGAACTTCTGTGATTCTGTGATTTGTCCACAGTAATTATTCACTGGAGGTTGATTTCAAACATATATCTATTGGGTCTATGCCCACTCTTCTTTCCCCTACAGATTCCTTGAGTGAATGAATGGATGCTAATGATGATGATGACAACAAATACAATGACAATGATGATGATGATAGTTCTGGTGACGGTGGTGGTGGTGGCAGTCGTGATGATGGAAGATGATGAGGAATTATAGCAAAAAGACAGCAAGAGAGGACGGGATATATATGTCAGAAGAAATCAAGATATCTGTGTGGTAAAAACTGGCACCATGAACAAAAGAAACTAAATTTGTAGTGAAAGAACTTGATTTTTCCCCAAAACCTAGCTTTACTATTTTCTAGCCATGTTACATCATTAGACAAGTCACTTAACATTGGACTTAATTTTCTCATTTGTAAAATGAAATCTTTTGACTAGAAAAACTCTTAGGTTCATTCTATCTCTAAATCACTTCTCCTACCATCCATTCCATTTCTTTTGTTTGATTTGATTATTTATAATGACAAAAATATCCTAAAAAAGTAATATTTATTCTGTTAATGTAGGAAATAATTTTACATGTCATGATTAGAGCTATAATCTTATAATTACTTGGTGATGTTGAGGTCTGAATTTACCCAAATGCAGTTAAGGTCACTCCTGCAACCTGACAACAATAATTTTACCAATATACTCTGAAACAAATTGAGGTCAGTGTACATTTTCTCACAGCCTTGCTCTTAGCTTTCTTCCATGAACTGCAGAAGGTTTCAATTTACTGAAGCACCGAGGTAGGTAAGATCCAATCAAAGTAAAAGCAGAATCAATAAATGCTAACCTCAGAGGGCTAAATAGTGGTGACATCAGTCACAAAGAAAAGTTGTTTGTGGCTTTGAAATACTATTGTCCTGTAGTGGTAAGAAAATGAAAATGCAGCTGGGTGCTCTTATAAGCTTTGTTTACCATACCGCATTTAACACATTAGACCTCTAGCTAACAAGATGGGTTTCATTATATGCTGAGAAATGTGCTTAAACCTGGGGGAAATTCAACTTCTGTGCCCAATTTATGAAGGTATTTAATGCTTAAAGCATTGGTTTGACATTTCTGGCCAAACGTTGTAAAAGAAAACCACTTAACAAAACTTTTTTAATGCTCTGTAAAAATATGTATTAGATGAAAAATAATCTTGGCAGAGCAGTAACAATACCGTGTGTGTGTGTGTGTGTGTGTGTGTGTGTGTGTCCTCATGGATATATGCATGTGCATATTCTCCGTTAGTAGTCAAATGAATTTTCTGCGAATGCTAAATAACAATTTAAAAGCTTTTGTCATCTTTGAATTTCCTTTCGTTGGAATAAATGTAAGATTAGTTAAGCTTTAGCTATCCTTGCACCTTAGAGAGAGAATCATTGGAATTCATCTGTCTTCATATCATCATTTGTGATAATTTATTAATCACCATCAACTAATACTAATCTTTACATATTAAATCCCCTGCCTTGCCACATATGCTATAATAGAAAAAAAAATCTACGGGATACTGTGAAATGTTTTCCTTTTTTGATTCTTTAATAGAGAAGACTGTTCCCAGCATTATACCATACACCTCACCAAAAGGCACCAAAAAGATGTTTTGGTTCTTCATCAATCCAGGTAAGACTTTTGGTTGTGGATTTGGAAATTGTAGTCAGAAGATATTTGGTTATATGTGAATATGTGTGTATACTAATTATTTATATGGGTTTATTTTATATTATGCAACTTTGCTGAAGTCGGTAAAGGCTAATCATTTATGTTAATTTTTCAGTTGATTCTCTAGAGTTCTTTAAGTATATATCATATCATCTGTAAAGTTTGATAATTTTATTTCCTCATTGCTTGTTTTTATTTCTTTGATTTCATTTTTTGTCTTATTGTTCTATCTAGAATTTCTAGTATAATAATAATAGCTGTGATAATGAACATCCATACCATAGAATCTTTTCCATACTAGAAATTCACTCCACTTTTTCACTTCACACACTTCAAATACACTCTGCAATTGAGATCTTTTCCTCTGATTGTCTGGTTCTTCCCAGAACCTCCATTTTAAGAAAAACAACCAGGCCAGTCTTGTCTTCATTCTTGTCTGATTCTCTGGAATTTTTCTATCATGACCTTTTGGAGACTCTTCATCCACTCTGCCCTCCCTACTTGCAGCTTCTTTTTATATGCTATTTTCCCCTAGTAGAATTCAAACTTCTTTATGGTAAGACCTGTTTTTCTTTCTACTTTTACTTGTATTAACAAGACTTAGCATAGTCCCTGACATATGGTAAGCACTTAATAAGAGTGTGCTGACTGAATTATTTTACTATTATAAGACTATAGAATCTTGAAATTGAAAGGAATCTCAGAACATCATATAATTGAAGACAATGCTATAAAAATTCATCAATTACTTCTTGCTTTCTGCATACTGTGGTGAGCACTGTGGTTACAAATAAAAGACTAAAATGAGTCTAAAATATGCAAGTATTCTTTGATGGCCTATGGTGCTGGAGATACTAATCATGTATATTTTTAAAATTCTCTCTGATGATTTGAAACCTGTTTCTGTGTTATTGTGTTCATTGTTAATAGGCTTACTATCTGAGTCTAGGCAGTGTGAACATAATCCTTCCGCATGATGACCTTAAAACATTTGAAAATAATATCAGTATTCCTCCCTCCCCACTCACACTTTGAAAAATATTCTCTTCTACAGGATAAACAACCACATTTCTGTCAAATGATCAATATGAGGGATGGTTTTCAGTTTTTTCACCAACCTAGTCAACCTCCTCTCAATACACTTATTTATCAGTGCCTTTTCAAAAATGTACTTCAAAAACTGGGCAAATAATGTTTTTTTGATATCTGACCTGAACAGATCACAAGATTGTTAACTTCTTGGATTTGGAACCTATGTTTCCATTAATGGATCCTTAAAATATATTTGCTCGTTGGGCTACATGATCACACATTTAACTCATACTGAGATTACATGGCATTAAAATCACTAAATCTTTTATTTTGTTTTCTAATTTAAAAGTTCCATTTATTTCAGCACAGATAAATGGGGGAGGATAAAAACCCAAAAAAGAAATTATATTTTCAATAAAGCATTCATCCTAAAGATATCAGTAAATAGAGTGAACCAGTCAAGTTTTTATAATACTTTGCTAAACAGGACTTGCACTAAGTCATCTCTGACAGATTTGGCAAAAAATTATTTCATTCCAGTTTAAATCACTTGTATAAAAGGATATAGGCAGCTTTGGAGAGAAATCAGGTTGCAAAGTGTAGACAAAGGAGTATGGTCATCAGGTAAACACAAGTTAACATGATAGAACTGGGTCTAAAATGTACAGTTGCTTTAAGAACTGGCTAAGATAATTGTGCTATATGATTGTGATGGAATACTATTATGCTCTAAGAAATGACAAGCAGGATACTTTCAGGAAAATATGGAAGACTTATATGAATTCATTCAATGTAAAGGGAGCAGAACCAGGAAAACATAAATAGTAACTGCAATATTTTAAGGATGATCACCTGTGAAAGACAACTACTCTGATAAAGACAATGATCCAAGACAATTACAAAGGGTGCATCATAAAAAAAAAAATTACTGCTGAACTCTGAATGTAGATGGACACATAGTTTATAATTTTTGGTATGTTTTCCTTTGGTTTGTGCTTGCTTTTGCAAAAGAATTATTTTTTTAAAAATTGGAAATTGGAAAACATTTAACAAAACAAGTAAAAATAATTTTAAAAGGAAATAATTTAAAAGAAAATTATATGGTAGTATCATGTCTCAAAATATATGAACTTTAAAAAAATCTCATTTATTATTGTGTTTCTTTGTTTACCTTGCTGCTATTATAGTGAACAGAGAAATAAATGTGGACCTTGGAATAAGGAGGTTTTAATCTTGAATCAGAAGATTTTAATATTGTCTCAGATAACACTTTGGCTGGAACTCTAAATGGGTCACAACTTCTCTTAGCCTCAGTTTTCATCTCTATTAAATGGGGACAACTAAATCACATATATTAAAGGCAGCTAGGTTGTATAATGGATAAAGCTGAATTTGGAATAAGGAACACCTGTGTTCAAATGTTTCTTTAGACAGATGCTATTTATATGATCCTCAACAATTCAAATGAATATTATCTGCCTCAATGATTTCATCAATAAAATGGGGATAATAATAACACCTACTTCCCAGGTTGTTGTGAGCATCAAATAAGTTAAAATTTGTAAAGTGCTTAGCAGAGTACCTTGCGCATAGAAACCTCTCCATCTTCTCAACAAAGGGTTATGAAGAACTGTTGATGTGTAAAGCATTTTTAAAAATACATAGAAATTTATGTATACATGTAAATACTTCATATATATGTGTGTGTGAATTATTGTAATTATTTTTATATAGTCCCTTGAATACAGTAAGTACTAGATGAATGTTTCTTGATTCATTTAGTGGGGTTAGATACATTATTTATTTTAGTATTTTTATAGCAGAATTTTTTAAATTGGGGGGACAAGTAGGAAAATGACCTGACATAGAGTGCATATACTTAAAAAACAAGGGTGAGAACCATTGAAGACAATGATATTGAAAGGTATTATCATGTTTCGTTATTTCTCTAACTTTATTTTTATTCCAATGAGATTCTTTGTTCAAATAATATAGGATTTACTTTCAAGAATTCTAAGAGTAATTCTTATATGATACAGCTCCACTATTGAATAACTCTCTTTTCTAACTCACAAATAGTCTTTACAGGTATTTTGCTGGTCAAATCATTATGTGATGATGCCTTCTTGTGTCACTCTACAAGGTCACAGGAGGATCCCATCCTCAAATTCTAGTTTAATATAATTAGCTTTTGCTCTGGTTCAAGGTTTCTGAGTTAAAGCAATAGTTCTACCAGTGGGAGATGTTCATTTATCCCCATTTGCTGAAATGACCAAAGCATATTAGAGCTATATAGATCAGTGGTCATTATGGTTTGTGTGTTATGTATAGAAGACTTTTAGCTTTGGAGTAATAAGTCTTGGTTCACTTGGTTTCCTGGTTTCTTGTCAATTTTAGTTAAATATTGATAACTTTACAGAGCAGAATACTGAATGTTCATTTTGCAGGTAGATTGCATACAACTAGTTCAGTGAAGCATTTTTATACACTGTCAAGATGGAATAGTGATATAGCATACTGGCATTATAAAATTCCATTTTACAGAACCTCATAAGAAGTATATAAATTCAGTTAACCCTATATATTTTAAATTCCAATGTTAAATCAGGCATGTTGAAACAAAACAAAGATGTGAAAAACACACAGCATTGCAAATAAATTTCATAAGATGCCTCTGAAATTTTGAAATGATCTTGGAAGATGTTTTGAGAAAATCAAATACATTCACCTCAGAGAAAAATCTGACAATAGAGTAAGAATGCAACACACAGTCACATGAGGTTTATTTTCATTCTATACATATTTTGCAAAGGTGACTTTTTAGTAGAAATTATTTATCTCAGCCCCACTCCAAAAAAGAATATAATATGATTTGGTTTTCAAAAGAAAATTTCTGTTGTATTGTACCATATGTTATGCAATTGATGTATATTCTGTAAAATTAAAAGAAAATATAATTTTCCAAAACAAAGCACTTTTTTTGCCTTTTTAATTAACTTTTGTTTATTTTTAGTTCACATCATTGATTTCCACAAGATTTTGAGTTACAAATGTTCTCCCCATCTTTACCCTACCCACCCCCTCAAAACAGCGATCACACTGTATACCCCCTCCCCCAATCTGCTCTCTCCTATATCCTCCCCCATCTGACTTTCTGGTAGAAAAAGATGGATCTCCCTATCCCACTGCCTGTATATCTTGTTTCCTAGTTGCATGTAAGTAATAATAATTATACATAAATATGAATATATATATTTTAACATATGATTTTAGAACTTTAAATTCTAGATTCTTTCCCTTCCTCCCTTGTCACTCACCCTCACTGGAAAGACAAGCAATTCAATACAGCCTGTAAATGTGTAGTTACACAGAACGTCTCCACAATGGACATATTGTGTAACACTAACAATATTTCCCTCCATTCTATTGCACCCTCCCCTTGTTCTATTCTCTACTTTGTTCCTTTCCCTTTACAGAAGTGAGTGCTTCTAATACCCCTCCCTCCCAAATTGCCTTCCCCTCCATCATCCCTCCTCTCATGCCCTTTCCATCTACTCTACTGCAGGGCAAGAGACCCAATTTAGAGTGTATGTCATTCCCTCCCTAAGCTGAGTATGAGAGTAATTCAATGAGAGTAAGTTTGACCCATTCCCTTTTTGCCTTCCTGTTCTTCCTCTCCAATGTAAAAGTTATCCCTTCTTCTTCTATATAAAATGATTGACCCCATTCTGTCTCTCCCTGTCTCTTCTCATTCTATTCTTCTCCCACCTCTTAATTTCACCTTTGAAAATATCATCCCTTTCTATTCAATTGATCCTGTGCCCTCTGTCTATGTACACATATATACACACACTCCCATATGTATTCATATGCACACATAACCCTCCTATACAGACATATGTGTTTGTATACATACACATAAACTGAGAAAAGTTTCATAAGTTACAATGATCATTTTTCCATGTTGGCATGTAAATAGTTCAACTTTGATAAGTTCTTTATGGTTTCTTTTCCATGTTTACCTTCTTATGCTTCTTGGGTTTGAATGTCAGATTTTCTATTCAGTTCTTTTTTTTCCCCAAGAATGCTTGAAAGTCCTCCACCTCATTGAATGACCATATTCTCCCCTGAAACATTATACTCTGTTTTGCTAGGTAGGTGATTCTTGGTTTTAATTCTAGCTCCTTTGAAATCTGGAATATCATACTCCAGGCACTTTGGTCCCTTAATGTAAAAGCTACTAGATCCTGTGTTATCCTGATTGTGTTTCCACAGTATTCAAATTGTTTCTTCTTGGCAGCTTGTAATATTTGCTCCTTAATCTGGTAACTCCAGAACCTAGCTCTAATATTTCTAGGAGTTTTCTTTTTGGGATCAGTGAGTGATCCCACTGGGGTAATCAGTGAATTCTTTCAAGTTCTATTTTGCCCTCTTGTTCTAAAATATCAGGGCAATTTTCCTTGAGAATTTCTTGAATGATGCTTTCTAGGTTCTTTTTTTGATCATGGCTTTCAGGTAGTCCACTACTTTTTAAATTGTCTCTCCTGGATCTATTTTCCAGGTCAGTGGTTTTTTTCAGTGAGATATTTCCCATTGCCTTCATTTTTTTTATTTCTTTTAATCTGTTTAGTAGTACTTGATTTCTCATAAAGTCATTTGATTCCATTTATGCCACTCTAATTCTGAAGGAATTATTCTCTTCAGCAAAGCTTTGGGTTTCTTTTTCCATCTGGTAAATTTGACTTTTTAAGGCATTCTTCTTCTCATTGACTTTTTGGGCCTTTTTTTGCCATTTGCGTTAGTCTATTTTTAAGGTGTTATTTTCTTCAGTCACGTTGTTGACTCTCATATCATGATTTTCTTGCATCGTTCTCATTTTTCTCCCCCATTTTCCTCCACTTCTCTTATTTGATTTTCAAAATCTTTCTTAAGCTCTTCTATGTGTTGTAACCAGTCTACATTTTTCTTAGAAACTTTTGCTGCAGGAGTTTTGACTGTATTGTCTTCCTCCCATTCCATGATTTGATCCTTTTTTGTCTCCCAAAAAAGCAATCTAAAGTTGGATTGCTGAGCTTTCTTTGCTTCCTTTGCCTGCTCATGTTGCTGGTCAGTTACTTGACTTTGGGGCTGAGTAAAACTCTGCTTTCAGAGGGGAGAGCTCTGTCCCAAATCACTGGGGTTTTCACAGCTGCCAGAGCTATTAGGAGGCTGCAGTCTCCACAGCCCCCACCAGCTTTGGCTCATTGAAAATACACCTCAGGACCACCACCCAAGACCACAATCCTGATCCACAAAGCTCAAGGCAAGAGCACTTAGTCTCTGAATGATAGCTTGGCCCCCCTGCAAGCTGCAGTGCACAAGCTCTGAATTAGTCATGTGGAGGTGGCTGTAGGTCTGCCACTTCAGGCTGCTTCTAGCTCTAGAGGCAGTAGGCTGGACCCCCTCCCTCAAATTTGGCCAAGTTCCACTGACCTTTTCCCTATGTCCTTGGTTCTTATGGATTGGTAATTCTGGAAAGTGCCCCTGGATGCACTCTCCTGAAAGCTACAGCTAGGGCTTCTCCTGGATGGCCTGGGGTTAAAGCTGAGTGGGGCTGGACTCTGTTCCCAGCAAGCTGAGATGAGCCCTTTCTGTCTGTCTGCTGGGCTACCTTCACTGGGAGCCTTGTTTCTCTGTCATTTTATGAGTTCTGGAGCTCTTAAATTTGTTTAGAATCACATTTTATCATATTTGAGGTGGTTATGGTGGGAGTCAAGAGTTCTCCTGCTTCTATACCACCATCTTGACTCTGCCCCCAGCAAATCATATTTTAATGCACAGAAAAAAGTTTATTTTTTCAATAATTTAGCTATAAATCTTATTATGAAATTAAAAATTCTCATATAATTTGGTTTAATGGAAAGTTCATGAGAACAGATATCAGAAAATCAAGTTCACATTGGATCTCTAACAACCTGATAGCAGAATGACCTTGGGGCCAGGCACATAGCCTTTGTGCATCTTAGGTGCTTCATTTTAAGATTTTACATTAATCCAAAGTACCTCCATTCTCTAAAATGCTATGATTTGTACACTTCGTAAGTTTGATATATAATGTGGCAATGCCAGGATTAACTCATGAAGGGATAGATATTAAATAAATTAATCCCCTCCCCAAATATTTTTTGTAAAGAGAGATAGCTACCCATTTAATGATCAATAAAACCCAGGCAACTTTGCTTTGATCATCTGAATTTCTTTGGTCTACTATGAAATGAAATTTTATAACCTGACATTGATTGATTGATTGATTGATTTTACCATTTCAAATTTCTGTGAAAGCATTTGAGTCAGACTGAATACCAAAATTATTTTTGATATATAAACATTCCTGTTTTGTTCTTTAAATTATTATCTATTACAATAAAAATAAACCCATGAAATAAGTGAATTTTGTCATACAAACCCAGAGTTTGGTGTTATGTATGATCTAGTCCATTCTCTGGTTTCTAGGAAGCCAAACAAGGTAACAAGTTAGTCACTCAACATATCCTTATTGAAACCCTTATTTCTAAACCATTGAGGAAAATGTTTGAATATTTTCATTTAAAATATCCTGCTTAACTGTATTCCAAGGTCTTGTCATTATTTCATGGGTAGAGTTCACACCTTAAAATTAGTAGAACTCAGATTCAAATAGGGGGCTCCTAAGTGGCACAGGAAATAAAACTCCATACCTTGAGTCAAGAAGGCTCATGTCATCAGTTCAAATTTGGTCTTATATGCTTACTAGCTGTGCCACCCTGGTCACCTCATTCAACTCTGTTAACCTCAGTTTTCTCATCTGTAAAATAACCTGGGGAAGGAAATGACAAACAACTCAAGTATCTCTGCCAAGAAAACCCTAACTGGGGCCATGAAAATTTGGACATGATTGAGAACCACTGAACTGCAACAATAACAACAAGATTCAAATACTGCATATAAAACTTCCAAGTTATGTGATGGTAAGCAAGTTACAAATCTCTTTGGATCTCTTTTTCCTCAGATTAAAAAAAAAACACATCTGTGTGTGTGTGTGTGTGTGTGTGTGTGTGTGTGTGCACGTGTGTGTGAAAAATGATACCTCTAGTACTATATCACAAGTTTCTGGTGAAGATCAAATGGCATAATTTATAGACAGCACTCTGCATACTTTTAAGTGCTATGTTAATATGCATTATTATTATTAACTGCTTTCAGGCCTCAGTCAAAATCAGACCTTCTTCAAGAAACTATTCCTAGACTTCCCTCCCATTTATACTATATATATTTTGTGCGCAGTTGCATACACAGTGTCTCCCTCATTAAATCGTAAGCTCCTTGAGTGTGGGGACTGAGTTTTGACTTTCTTTGTATTCCCAGAGCTAAGCACAATGGCTGGCACATATGAATACTTAATAAATACTTTTTGACAGTCTTAAATTGCTTCCTATTTCTTCTCCATTCATTTATCAATTCCTTCTTCATATAACTTGTATAAAAAGAAGAGAACACAAAAATTGACATTTACATATTACCTTAAAAGGTTTACCAAGCACTTTTCTCAGAACACCCTGCAGAAATAGAGAGCAAAAGTAAAATAAGACCCATTTTATTGCAAAAGCAACTGAGATTTAACTAGAATAAGATATGACATAGTGATTGTACGTCCAAGGCAGGCTTCAAAAGCATTTTTAAAACCAAACAAAAAGTCTATTTCTGACTTACCATGTTGCCTCTTTTCTGAAAGTGTTTCTTTTTTTTTGACCCCTTTAACAAAAGTTTACTTATTGTTAGACAATATTGATATGGACAGCCAAGTCCCTATGCCCTTTCTTCAATCATTTGTTGATGGCACTAGTTCTCTACATCCTGCAGTGAGGAACACTATTACTCTTCTTTTCTTTGTATGTGTCCCATTTGGCAACAATTCTCTGCAACTGCTACTGATTTTCCATCTGTTACATCTCAATACAATTTCCAGAAGAGAAATTTCAACAAGAAATTGTTCCAATGGTCATTGGATAAATATTAGCAAGAAATAATTATGCTTCAAAACAAAACAAAACTTAGCAAAGACGACCTTAACATTTAACACTAGGAATACAATGTAAAAGAGTCTTGAAGTAAATGAAAGAAGGATTACTTAGAACCACAGAGCTAGAGGGTAAATGATAGATGTAGTTTAATTTTCTTTCACTTGGAACTCCAAGTGAAATAGAACAGGGATAATCTTGTAGCCATTCCAGTATTTGTCACCCCTCACTGTCTGTGAGTCAATCAGAATATCTAATCCCATACTTTCAGATGAATTACAAGCCCATATTATTCATAGTTTCCCTAAAGGTGAAAACAGAGCATGAGAAGATGGAGAATGCAATTTTTAAAATCACCTTTTACACATTTGAGGGTTAAATTATTATTTTTGTTCCAAGCTAAAGGGTCAAAAAATTGACCTTTTTTTTTTCAAGTACTTTGTCTTACATCTACAGTAGTATCTTCATAATCCACTGCACCAATCATCAACCTTGTTTCATGTTGTGTACTCTAATTTCAAGTGTGCTGTGCATACACTCATAAGCAATTGTTACGAATTTTGGTGCTTCTGAAGGTCATTTTTGTTCATCCTTTGTTTTTTTCAAAGAGGACCAATGACATCATGTGTGATGTCTTTACTTTTGTGTGAATTGGATTTAAATGAGGCAGAGTGGTACACAGTCATCATCCTCACCCTCTTTTCCAGACTCAATGAAGGCCAGTGAGAAGAAAAAAAGTCAAGGTGAGGACAGACACAGCAGAGTCAAGATGGCAGCATAGAAGCAGGAAAACTCCATGGCTCCCCCAATAACCACTTCAAATACCTATCAAATATGACTCTAAACAAATTTTAGACCCCAGAATTGAAAAATTGACAGAGAAACAAATCTCCCACTGAAGGCAGCCTGGCAGGTGGACAGGAAGGGTTCATCAAAGCATGCTGGGAGCCAAGCCCAGCCCTGCATGAGCCTGCAGTTTTAGCTCCAGGGTGGCCCAACAAGTCCAGCTGGAGCATTTGGGAGAGTGGATCACCAGCAGCTGTGGCAGTTTCCAGAATTATCAACTTATAAATGCCAAAGACAAAGTGAAAAGTCAGTGGAATGTGGCTGAACTTGGGGGGATGGAGGGGTGGATCTGGCCCTCTGCCCTCAGAGCCAGAAGCAGCAGCAGGATCAGCCCTGTAGCTGTCTCCATGTGGCTTCTTCAGAGGTCCCAGCCTGAAGATTGCAGGGAGACCAAGTGACCATTCAGAGGCTAAGTGCTCTTACCTTAACTGCATGTATCAGGATCGTGGTCTTGGGTGGTAGTCCTGAGCTGTGTGACCAGTGAGGCAAAGTTGGTGGAGGCTGTAGAGATGGCAGCATCCTAATAGCTCTGGCAGCTGTGGAAATGCTGGGGATTTTGGGACAAAGTTCTCCCCTCTGGAAGCAGAATTCTAGTGTGGCAAAGAGCTCAAAAGTCAAGTTAATTTATTGAAAACATGAGCAGGCTAAGAAAGCCAAGCAATCCAACTTTAGATTCCTTTTTTGGGGTCAAAAAGGAACAAAGCATGGAAGGGGAGGAAGACAACACAGTCAGAACTCCTTCACCAAAAGCTTACAAGAAAAATATGAAATGGTTACAGGCCATAGAGGAGCTTAAAAAGGATTTTGAAAACCAAATAAGAGAAGTGGAGGAAAAATTGGGAAGAGAAATGAGAATGATGCAAGAAAAGAGAGTCAACAACGTGACTGAAGAAAATAACACCTTAAAAAATAGACTAACTCAAATGGCAAAAGAGGCCCAAAAAGCCAATGAGGAGACAAATGCCTTAAAAAGCTGAATTTGCCTGATGGAAAAAGAATCTCAAAAGCTCACTGAAGAGAATAATT
>CM053580.1:89045074-89074490 GCA_028627135.1 Pseudochirops cupreus
TTCAGCCACTCCCCACTGCTACTAACTGCTTCTTTTTCAGCTAACAACTTTAGGTAAACAACTTTGATTCACAGAACCATAGAATATGAGTGCTAGAAGAGATGAAATAGTCAATACAATCATTTTGTAGATGAGGAAATTGAATTCCAGTGAAGTGTGATATCTTGCCCAAGGTCATGCCAGTGAGTGAGTCAGTTAAGAGAGTATACTTCTAATTCTCAGTCTATCATTCTTTTTATTACATTGTTCATCTTATGTCAATAAGAGATGGACAGAAAATATGCTTGAACAGCTCCTACATTTTTTTTGTCTTGAAACAGACAAATTTCTTACGCTTAGGGAGAGCAACTGTATGAGTACATTTGGTACCTGCCCAAAGTCTCATCTCATTGGTGTAGTTTGGGTACAGAAAATAAAATAGATAAGCATCTATTTCAGCTATAAATACATAAATGTCTAAGTGTCTGGTAATGACTACCTGACCAGGTTGTATCTGATTGAAAGATACCCAGGAGTATGCTCACAAATATTTAACAATTAGCTCTCCAAAAATCCCCACAAGAATTATACAGTCACATAATGAATTTAACCTGCATTGTTAATATGTTCCATAACTTTTTTACATCTAGAAATCAACAAAGCAATAAATGATATTGGTATTTACTAATTTGCAATGTGTATATTCTTGTACTGAACATTTAACAATAGATTTTCGTGAGTTCTTGTGATCTGGCTCCAACACATCACTGGAAACATCATCATGCAGGAGAAGGAGCCCTAGACCCAGAAGCAAGAAGAGCTAGGATTGTAGGCCACTTCTGATTAGCTACCATTTAATCCCATGCCCCTTTAGCCTCAGTTTTCTTATCTATAAAAAGAAAACAACATCTGTAACACTCCAAAGAGAAAGAATAAAAATAAGAATCAAATTTAAAAGCATGTTTAACTATTTGGCCCATGTCAAAGTGTTACATAAATGTCAATTATTATCAGGCAAGAAATATAGGACCAATGAGAAAATTCATATGAGATAGGAAGGTACTGAGTGCAAAATATCCAAGCCACTGCCAACTCAAAATTTGTGTTGTGTCCATAGATTCTGTGTAGCAAAAGACTAACCAGTCTTCACAATCTCCTATGCCTGTCAATATGTCACTTGCTTGAAAAATGTTTTTGTGCTTTGTTTTTGCCAAAGTAAAAAAAAAAGCCCACTGGATTTTGTTTAAAGGAAATACATTTAGACTGTAAACATGTCAGCATCATTCTGATATCTAAAATTTGTGTTTTATTTTGTCAAGTCTTAAAATAAAGTTTGATGTTTCATCAATAGACTAGTATAAGGTCAATTAATTATCTATTAAGTGAATACTCCTACATCAGAATTACAGGTATAG
Organism: Pseudochirops cupreus; assembly: GCA_028627135.1. NCBI lineage: Eukaryota > Metazoa > Chordata > Mammalia > Diprotodontia > Pseudocheiridae > Pseudochirops > Pseudochirops cupreus. The sequence goes on from CM053580.1 coordinate 89,046,469, forward strand.
ACTTAGTGTGCAACAAACAAGACGTTATGTTACTTTGTCTTGAGAAGTCAATAATCAAGTTGAATGTATAAGATTTGTTCATAAGAAGCCATCCAAATACTAGGATACACACACCCACGCACACCTGCACACCTGCACTCCTGCACAAACACATATATATTTGTCTACTATGAGTTCCTTATTTTTATTTTGTCCTTTCCCATCTTCATACATTTTCTCATACCTCACACCATACCCCATTCCTTAAAAGTATTCCCTTATCATTCCCATTGAAGTCTTTCCTTTCCTTCAAGAACTATTTGGATTGCACTTTCTATATAAAGACACAGTGACCTTTCCTTACCCCTTGTCAAGGTGAACCTAATCACTCTTCCAGTTTTCCAAATCAGTTTGCCAGTACTCCCCTGGCACTTTCCTTATTTGGCTTAATACCATAGTTATTTTTTTCAAGTCCATCAATAAGATTATAAATTTTTTGACAACATAGGTCTATGTAAAATACATCTTCATATCCCCAGACCTCTACATGTATTGGATTCAGTAAGTATTAAGTACATCTTTGTAGGATGAATGCATGAAAATCCCCCAAAATATAATTTTGCAACCTCATTCATATGAAACAAAGGCCATTTTGTTTTCAACCAAACTTCTCTACAATGTGGCCATTCTCTAGTTTTTTGTTTGTTTGTTTGTTTTTTGGCATCATGTCTCTTTGCTTTCTTGTGAAACCCATCCAAGCATTTCTATTCCTTCCTACATAACCATGTACATTCTTGCCTTATCCATTTGCTTATATCATGTACCCTCTCTCCTAGGATACTCTTCCTCTCCTTTTTCTTTTACCAAGTCTTATCCTTCCTTCAAGATTAAGGTGAAGTCCTGCTTCTATGAAGTATGTTCCAGATGGATCTTAAAATTTCTCTTCTTTTCTGAACCCATATAGCATTTATTATCTATCAAATTTTGACAGTGCATTCTTTGATTCTTTCGCGTTTGTGTATCTGTCCTTTCTCTTCAACTAGAATGAAAATGCTTTTTACATTTTTAACCTCTTTGTGTTTGAAATAACTGGTATAGATCCTTGTATCACTTAGAAATTTGATAGATGTCTGCTGATAGTGATCTATAAAGTAAATCTGACCCGTTTCCTTCAGATTCCATAGGAAATCTGACCAACATAGGAAAGAGATATGATGTCTATCCATAATAAGATAATGATCTAAATCAATGGTACCATTATACCATATTTAAGGATCTCTGAGAACTAAATATTAACATAGAAATTGACATGTTAACCTTTTCTATGTTTTATTTTATTTTTAAATTTGTAACTATTTCCTGATTATATTTTAATCTTTTTCAGCAGGCTTCTGGGCCATGACTTTGACAGCACTGATTTAAATCACATACCCTTGCAGGAATCACAAATCATCATTGCCTCAGATCTAAACAGTCATTTGTTATATAAAGTTCAACATTTTCTATGCTCATACTAACTCCTATAAAAGCTTTTTATTTATTGTTATTGTTATAGATAAATCTATTGGATGACAAAACAAATGCAATCTTGTTTATAACTAACTCAGTGCTGCTTGTCTAAAAAGAACAGGAATGCTCTAAGCATGTTGTTTTGAATTTGGCAACCTCACAGTCCCAGATGATGATATTGTATTTTACATTTTGATTAGAATAGTAGAATTCAGTTATTTGTTGTTGCTGTTTTTTCATAGAATAAAGGTCATTTGATCTTCTGGGAGCTGGTATTCTCATCACACTCCGAGAGGAAAATAGTCAACTGGTGTCTTTGGATACTTGGTAGGCTCCTATCAGCTTTTGTCTGTGTGGCTCTCCAAGTCCTCATAGTGAAAGACATTAGAGGAATATTAGCTGCTCTTCCAGAGAAGATGATAAAATATTGCTCGTTGAATCCTAATGACCAGAAACTGCTGTTGAAAACAAGACTTTTATTTAGTAAGTTTATTTATATTATAGTTTATTTTCTCAAATATTTTTTAAGACTTTGACCAAGTAATTTGTTCTTAGGTTAATTTTATTATGTAAAAATATGGATTGAAAATTAAGAGATAGTAATGTTTGCACAAGAATTAAACTTTTAAGAGACTGTCAGTTACAGAAAGTGTTAAAATTGAAGTTTTCCACGGAATGTGTTTTTGTGTCACAAATAGCTTTGGCAAAGGCAACTTTTTGTCCTATCACTTAATCTCATACTAACTCATGAAATATGAGGTTAAGAATATTATTTAGTACAGAGTTATTAAGGATTTAAATTGTACTTTGAGGAATAAAAAGTGAAGGCAATTATACTCTTCAAAAGTCTGACCTTTTGCATTATGTCTGGTTGTGTTATATCAGTCATGCTACATTACATCTCAAAGGACGTGATATTAAATACTGTGTCCTAATGGAATTTCTCCCTAGCTTTTAAGCATTATTGTAAAGGGTGCAGTGAGATAACTAAAATAGTTTTAAGCATCTTGGTTAATGATTGTTTTAAATGACTACTATAAAAACTAACCTTAGAGTCAGATGTATAACAATTTATCTTGCTCATAAAATTGGTTAGTTTTTCTTGGTTCCCATGTTAAAAATAATCCATGTGCCTATTAAGGTAAACTCTTTAAACATATGTTCTTTAAATATGTTTGTGCATACATTATATATATATAATTCTTCAAAGCTTCAAAAGATTTGTGATTTCCTTAGATTCTCCATTGACTGAAGAATAGTGCATTTCACCTATCCTGTTGATCCTCTCTCTCTTTCTCTCTCTCTCTTCCTCTCGTCTCTGTCTCTCTGTCTCTCTCTGTCTCTGTCTCTCTCTGTTTCTCTCTTCCTCCCCTCCCTCCCACCACAGACACAGACACAGACACAGACACCAACAAAACGCACACACACCATACCCCTATTGCTAGATGTTCTTCAGAAATATGTTTAAGCCCCAGGAAAATCTTCAGAGTGACATTTTCTGCTTTGGTGGCCTTGTGTACTTATCTAACTTCTCATATATGATGTCCACATATGAGTGTACTATCTTATGATGAAAGGACTTGTTGCATTAATGGAAGATATAACCATTAGGCTAAATCTATAGGACATGATATCATCACATACATACACATCTATATCTATCTATCTATCTATCTATCTATCTATCTATCTATCTATCTATCTATCTATCTGTCTGTCTGTCTTTCTGTCTATCTATCTATCTATCTGTCTATCTATCTATCTATCTATCTATCTATCTATCTATCTATCTATCTATCTAATATGTTGATTTTAGAATAGCAAGAGATCTTGCTTCAGTCGACAGAGGGACACAAACCTGTAAACTAAGCTACCTATTACCCTTTACAAAAAGGCTCAATAAACTGGGTCACACAAAGAAAAACAGAAAGATGTGGAAAGGAAAGCACAGACCTAATTTTAGCTTATTCTGTAAGCTTTCTTGTCTCTTATTCATTGGCTCCTGAAGTTCCCAATATTTTGCATAATGATTTAAAAAAAATTAATTAGCGGAGAATTTTGTGTCAATATGACTTGCAATTGGGATTTAACACATTCCTGGGACAGGTACATGATACAGTGTATAGAGCATTAAATTTGGACTCAGGAAGACTTCTCTTCCTGAGTTCAAATCTAGCCTCTTATGCTCACTGTTTGTGTGACGCTGGACAAGTCACTTAACCCTGTTTGACTCCATTTCTCATCTGTAAAACAAGTTGGAGAAGGGAATGGCAATCTGCTTAATTATCTTTGCCAAGAAAGTTCCAAATGGGGTCATGAAGAATCAGACACAACTGAAAAATGACTGAATAGATCTTTCTACCTGACCAAGTAAAGGTGGAGTTTCTCAAGTATATCTTAAGTGTACTGTTTTACCTATTATAAAGAACAATTGTTTCTCAGGTAACAAACAAAAAATCTTTTGTCCAAGCCTAGACATTTATATGAACCCCTATGTATGAAAACATTTAATGATCATATTTTGTTAGAAATAGTAAACATAATACAGGAAATTTTCTGAACTTGCCATTTAGATTTCACAAAATTAATTATTATATGGCATATAAAATCAACCATTATGGTAAATTTTTATCTTTTTTTTTTTACAGCAGATATGTAATGGTTTAGTTTAAAACATATTTTATGTACATCTTCTCATTTGATTTTGGCAATTTTATCCTATGAGGCAAGTAGACAAAGTTTTATTATCTCCATTTTAAAGATAGGAATATTGAAATATGAAAAAATGAGTGACTTGCTCAAAGTCACAAAACTTATTAGTGGGACCAGCAATATTTAAACCCATATTTTATTTTATTTTTTTCTAAATTCATTCCTCTTTTCCATCAAACAGATTGAGAGTGACAAAAAGATGAAGATGATGAGGATCAATTACTTAGCAGAGAGGAATAGAGAGAGAGCAGCCCTCTGGAACCTTCTGGCACATACTGTGCATGATACTGGGAAAATTGCTGAATCTCTCAGTGTCCTATGCCACTCTTGGAGACTAAGTTGCAAAGAAGTTGCCAAGTTGCTTGTATTGGATAAAGTTTTTCCCTATAGGTGGCCTTAATAGGTATCATCATACTGTAGATTTGCATACATATCAGGGAAGGGAATTCTGTTTAAAATAAGGAGATAAAAATGGCTTATTTGGGATTTATATTCCTATATACATAGGTCTATACCTGAGCTTTAAACAATGTAGGGAACTAGTGATGTGGAACATCTTTCCACCAATGTCTTAAAAGCAGAAAAACCTATAATCAAGTCTTGCTTTCAACACATGACATATTTTACCTTAGACAAGTCACTGCCCCCCCAGGCATATGTCCTAAAAGCAGTTCATAGACCAACTGCCAATTTATTTTATCTCCAAAAATACATTATCAAATTCTGTAAGATAACTATATAGATATTTTCTAATGTGATTATTAATAAGAATCACGAATACATTTTACTCAGGTAAAATATGCAAATAATAATTTAAATGGAATATATAAGTGGTGTCTTAACCTGTCATTTCAGAGATATGAAGAATTATGTAAACTTGAAATATTATCAAGATTTGATAGCTTTTAATACATAGAATCTGAAGGTTTCTGTAGGAGACAAAAATAAAATTTGACTTATCCATTCCAAAATGGCATTTTAGTGAAGTTAATTTAATTCATTCTTTGTGCTAATATGTAAGATAATTTTTGCAAAGTGTAAGCTGCAAGACATAATTATTAGCTGTAAGAGACCTTTTCTGCCATCAATGGAGAATTTCTTGGGTTATGATTACATACGTCAGAAGATCTAAAAATTATACCACTTGTTGTAAGTTAAGGGTGTTCAATACAGCTCTATGATAATTTCTTATCTCAAAGAAAGCTACTGTGAATTTGAAGTCTTCTTTTTCTTCAAAGAGTTGAAACACATATACTTTGATACATAGCTATGCATATACATTCAATTTAACAAAAGTTTGGAATGAGGGACATGGAAATCACAAGATATAAAGGATTTATTCCCAGAAATGAACTCAAATTACAATTTCATGGACAGAAAAAAATGAAGGTCAAAAGGATGTTCAAGTCTGTAAGGCACCTGATTCTACTTAGAACCAAATTTAATAAAAATAAATAACTGGAAAAAGAAGTGAAGCATTTTAAAAAGACAAAAAAATTCTAATTGTGTTGATTTGTTTTCTTGTTCACAGAGTGCTTTTGAAGCTACATGTGTTTCCATTACAATCAACAAGCTTCAGAGATAATTTATAATCTAAATTCCTAAATTCCTTTATGTTTCATTTTTTAGAATTTCATTTTTTCATACAATAATTAAATATCTATAACTGTGAGACAGCTGTCTATACCTCTTCCTCTCTATGCATATTAATACTGACATCTATCTACTTGGATAGCTATCTATAATTGGTAAAGTAGGTAGAACACTGATCGCAGGGTCAATAGGACCAAGTTCAAATCTGACCTCAGATACTTACTGACTGTCTGACTGTGAGCAAGTAATTTAACTTCTATTTGTTCCAATTTCTTCATCTGTAAGATGGTGAGGATGAAAATACATATTTGTAAAGTGCTTAGTTTAGCACCCGACAAATAATTAACACTATATAAGTGTTAGCTACAATAATAATATACAGGAAAATAGGTTTTTCTATAGATATTTATCTAAATAAATATAGATAAAATGGATAGTTATATCTATAAATAGATGGATACATTTAAATGTAGTGAATATATTAAGTAATTAATTAAAAGATTTAAAGGTAGGAAACTATGTGTATGGAATATTGGACATGCTGTCAGATAAATGCAATGTACTGATCTCTTTCATTTAACTGATCTTTTTCCTTGCTTTTTTTTTCATTCTTTTAGTAAAAGATGTCCCACTGGTTGATAGAAGGAAAGTTATATTTAGGAATTAAGGTTGTGTAAAAGCAAAATACAGACATAAAATAAAGAAGTTTACTATGTGCCATGAATTGGGCATACAGATACAAATGCAAAGACAATGCCTGCCCTCAGAGAGCTTATATTCTAATGAGGAAGCAACCACAGATAGTTAAGTGGTAAAGAAGACATCTATATGAAATGTAAAAAAATGAGAAATTAGAATAGATTAATGCATAACTTCTAGAATGAAAGGCAGAGGTGATTTGATCAGGATTTTGGACCTAGAGTAGAGGTTGGGCAAAGAAAATGGCAAGAAGATGGTCAGCAAAGAGAAAGTACACAAAACTTCACTGGGGACTAACAATAAGGTCTCTAAGAACCTATGTAGAAGGTTTGGAGACAAAAGGGTTAAAATCATTAATACATGATCTCCTGTTTAAGTGGCAGAATGGTGGAGACTCAGGATAAGAGGGTGCTATGGTGGAACTTCTGGAGAAGAAATGTTTAAAATTAAAATTATACTTATTGTTACTTTTATTATTATATTTTTTCTTTATTTTCAATCTAAGTTTCTACTTATATATGTAATTATCTGGGAACAAATGATCACTTTCTCTGTTCCTGCTTTATTTACTTTAAAAAGAAGGTACTTAATTTAATGATCTCTGAGATCCATTTTAGCTTTGATATCATGTAAACTGATGGTTGGTACCAATCCATGGCACAGAGTAATGAAGCAAACTTTGTTCAGTAAGTAAGAGAGCATCTCAAAAGATCTTTGAGCAGAAAAGTGACATGACCACCTTTATAGAACATGAAGGCTGGATATTTACCAAAAACATTCTAGTAAGCACTCTCATTCTATAATGCTTTCATTGAGGATAATGAATTATGACAGGTAATGTTCAATGAGTATGTGGTGAATGCAAACCACCATACCACTTCCCACCTTTATACCTACTTGCCCATTTTTCTTTCTACCCTCCCAAAGATTATTACCTATATAATACCTCATATATTCATCAATTCATTATACAAAGGACTAAATATGCATGCTTAATGAAATTCAATCATTCATTAATTCAATATTTGTTGACATTTGTTGTGTGTGAAATATTCTGATAATTCCTGGTGAATATGCATAGTTTAGATAAGAAAAAGTGCCTCCCTCCATAGAACATAATTGCTTAATTTTGGACTAGTATCTCAAAGCTGTGCTGGTGTAGAATGAGTATTTTTATTCTGTGCATCAATATGGAAGTTTAAAAAGGATGACATGTATAGATCTATATTAGTGAGAGTGAAAAAAGTCACAATTTATCTTACATAATATTTTCCTGATTTCTCAAATTCTAATTCATAAAACACACAAAATAGGTATGCCAAATTTGGTGTTGTCCCTTCACAGCAACTATGTAAGACATTTCAATGTTACAAACTAATGAAAAAATCTATGGTAAATTATATTTTTTGTATTTTTTTTGTTTTTCTTTCAGAAGGCTATTTAAAAAAAAAATTGAACCTCATTCCTTTAGTGAAGGGAGTTCCCTATGAAAAACTTTCTCCACCCATACACATCAGCACATTCTTTGCTAGGTGACTGAGCAGTAAAGTGGCTTGCCCATAGTGATACAACTACTAAGCTGAGAGGTGGGATCTGAACCAAGGACTTCCTGACACTGAAAGTAGATGTCTACATAGAATCCCTCTGCTTCTCAAAGGTATTAATTATGTGACTTAAGTAAAATGTATCTATCAATTTCAGTTAATTAAGTACTCACAGTCATAGGAGTGTGTGTGTCCACATTTGGAATAAGGTGTCCTGGGCAACACATTGTCTGAAATTTAGTTGTGAAATATGCCTGTGTATAAAGGAGCAGGATCAGTATGAATAAGTGGACTGATTCATAACCATGTCAGATTGTTTGAAGAAACCACTTATGTTTTCCAAAAACACAGGTCCCATCATGTCACTCCCCTACTCAATACACTCTGGTGGCTTCCTATGGCCTCCAGGAGCAAATAAAATAAAAAATCCTGTTTGGCATTCAAAGCCCTTCATAAATTAGCCCCTTCTTCCTTTCCAATTTTCTTACACCTTAACTCCAACATTTACCTTTTGATCTAATGACCCCAGTCTCTTGACTGTTCTGTAAACAATAAAGTCATTTCTCAACTTTGGGCATTTTCTCTCACTGTCCTCCATATCTAGAAAATTATCCCTCCTCTGCTCAGACTACTAACAACCTGGGCTCCCTTAAGCCCAAACTTTAAAAAAAGTACTTTCTTCAGAAAGCTTCCCTTATCAATCAATTCCAGTGCTTTTTTTTTCTCTTTTAGTCATTTCCTATCTGCATATATGTGTTCTTTTCCAACACATTCTAAACTTCTTGAGGGCAGGAACTATCTTTTGGCTCTTTTCATATCCCTCAAAATTAACAGTGTCTAGCACATAGTAGGCACTTAACACATGTTTACTGATTGATTGATTGATTGACAATATAGAAACAAGTACAGAAAAGACAAGATATAAGCCCTCAAATATGTGAAAGATTGTTATCTTACAATGGGACACAACTTATTCTATCTGGTTCCAGGAAGAAAAGTTAGAATGAACATGTAAAAGTTCAAAGGGGGGGGAGGGAAGATTTTGCTTCAATATAAGGGGGAGAAATCCTAATAATTAGAAAGGTGCAAAAGTGGAATGGGATGCACTAGACAGGTTTTAAGGGATTGTTGGATGATAACCTCTTTGAGATCTTAGAGAAGACTCAATTAGAGCAAGGTTTGGACTTTGTTGATCATCTCTGAGGGTCTGTCAAATTTTAAAATTTTAAGCCTTCGTTTTTTTTGCCTTGTAAAATTTCATTTTATTTTATTCATTTTTTTTCCAGTTAACAAACATTTCTTTTCTCTCCTTCTCACTGGGAAATAAATTTAAAAAAAAAAACACCTTGCCATAAATAAGCACAGTCAAGCAAACAGTTTCCCATATTGGCCATGTCCAAAACTATGTCTCATTTTGCTTATTTAACAATTTTAGGTCTTTTAAATACCAGGATGTCAGTAGTAGAATGACAATATTAATACATTTATTTAAATAAATAAATTTCATAACTGCATATGATAAGCGGGGGGAGGGAGGAAGGAAGTCCATGTAATATAAAAGATGACAACAATCATTTATGTTCTCAAGGCTTTACTTTTAATGTGAGAAAAAAAGTACTGAAAGCATGTCAAAAAATTTACCAGTGCTATATCCAGGAAATAAATGAATTCTAAGGTGTCTCATATGCCTCTGCGTGTGTGTATGAATATGGGAAGATGAAGGGAGGCAGAACACAAGAACAAAAATGCAAATGTCCTTGTATTTTAAGAAATGTAGAAGAAAAAGATAGACTTTAGGTAAATTAAACATGAAAGTATTTAAAATTATCATAGAAAGGATTCATTTAATTTTAATGGACACTTTAAATTCTTGATTCATTATGTTTTATGTTTGAATTGAAAGCAATCATCAGAATATGTATGCAATATATACCTTCAAATACCAACACATCTACTTCCCTATTTATAGTATAAAATTTATCATTCAGTTAAATAAGATCAATTCACTTAATCTCTAGAGAAAGGTGTCATTTACTTATCAGGAGTTCTTTGGAAGAGAAGATAAGTTTTTCTAAGGCCTTCTTTCAATAGTATCAGAAATTTTCAATAGGAGACAGATGTTTCCAGATATGATTCTACCTGGAAACTTTCTACTAAATCCTTCCTGGGAAACCTCCCAATGGGTATGACTTCTAGTTTTAAAATGACTTTATTATGAGTTATATTTGTTAATATATGCATTAATGAGTAAGGTATTGTGATTATTAAACTTAATTGTCCTTTAAAATACAACATTCAGCTATACCCAAGCATGTGTTCCTAAGTATAACTTGCAAATTTTATTATATTTTATAAGAACTACAGAAGTTGGCTATTTAAAAGATTGCTGTGTAAATCAAATCCTTTTGTAAATCAAAGAATTCTTCCAAAATGTGAATAATCATTCTCTAATTTATGTGTTTTGAAAGTCAGATTTTTTTCTGAAAGAAGAAATTAGGAGAATTATCTTAAAACATTTTTTTCAACTTTGCCCTTTATACTCCTCAGTAGTTTTCAAATTTGTCTGATTAAGCTTATTTTGGAAAAATAGCATTTGCTAAACAGCTTAGTTCATGAAAGCTATTGAAAATATTTTTCATTTTTCATTCAAATATAATTAAATATTTTGACACAGATCATTTCTATATTCTTATTTGATAATTGAATTAAGATTTAACAAAGTCCCTAACTAATTATCACCATCTATTTTTATTCAGTTACTTATCATATGTGTGTGTAAATATAGCCACATTCATATATATATGTATATATATATATATATATATATATATATATATATAGTTTAATATTAGAACTTTTCTTATTGTAACTAGTTTTTGGAAATATAACTCATATTGATTGCCATAACAATCAAATATTGAATAGTGCTATAATTAAATATCTGAGCTATTAAATTGGTAAGACAGTATAATTCAGTCAAATACTAGGAAAAGGAGGTATATTACTGCCTCCCATGGAGAGATAGAGGTCCTTCATAAAACAAGTCACTAGTTTGTGAGACAAGAAAACTGAGTTCTAATTGTAGCTCTGATGTTACATGACCTTAACAGGCTATCTTTACTTTCCTGGATCTCAATTTCCTTATCTATAAAGTGAAGAAGTTAGGACAGAACACTTATGTCAACTATCCTATCTATGACTCCATGTTAAAAAAAAAAAGGCATGTTAATCATGTTGGCAGGGAATATGTCACTTGAATAAAATACTAGTTTTTTTATATGGTGAGTGACAACTGTAAAGTTAACATGCATTCCTTAGACAGGTATCTAAGAAAAAACAATACACTATATGTTGTAGGGTATGCTTATCATTATATTCTTAGGACACAGCATAGTCTTAAATTCCTTTTCCTTTGGCAATTATTTGTGATTCCAGGTCATTGGCTATCACTTTGACTCTGTTTAAAATGATATACCTAAATCTTTTAACCTGAAGTAGATCTATAAAGAAATTATCACTCTTTAGACTTGACATTTTTCAGGTGCCCATTTCTGATTGTTTCCCAAAACTTTCCATGGTCTTTTATTCAGTACTCTAGAAATCCATCAAACATAGTGTTCTTTAACTTAGTAAAGTTGTTAATCACTATGGAGACACCTGTTTCCCCTTTTCTGAATACAGTCATTTTGTGGGAATGTGGCATTCACTTCAAATGAACTAGATTGGTGATTTCTAGTGTTTGAGATAATACTGCACGCCCTGTCCTTGAGGTCAATTTTTTTTTCTTTTCTTAATAGAGTTAACCTGGCTCATGTACCATTATCAACAAGATATAAATTGAAAATCTCTTAGACAATTGTTTTAACCTTATTTATTTAATTTGATGTTTTATAGTTATTTTAAATTCCAAAACTATTTTATATGCCTACTATGGAAGTCATTTCATCTCCCTGAAATGTTTTAGAAAATGGAGGAGAGGAAAATCATCTTTTAATATGCTTTTTCATTATAACTGCTGCTGGCTAATGAAGAACATTAAAAGGTGATGATATGAGTTTTATCTGGTACTTATGTGTGTGTATGTATGTATATACATATATGAAATATTTATGAAAATTAAAGCAATCATTAATATCAACTAAACTCGATTTCCATTGTCAAACTCAGAATTTTTTTACATTTTTTGGGGGGGAAGGCAAGGCAATTGGGGTTAAGTGACTTGCCCAAGGATATTGGGGTTAAGTGACTCACATAGCTAGTATGAGTGTCAAGTGTCTGAGGCTGGAATTAAACTCAGGTCTTCTTCACTCCAGGGTTGGTGCTTTATTTACTGAGCCACCTAGCTGCTCCCAAAATATTTTTTAAACAGAATTCAAACCAGACTTTGAAATCATGTTCTTATTCTAGAAGAGGAAATGTGATACCCTGCTGTCCAGAAAGAAACAGGTGATTGTATAACCTAAAAAAAGATGATATAAGCATCATTTTCTTATAGTAAAGGTGCTATATTAATCCTAAGACATGTGTCTTTTTCATTTGGAAAAATATTTGGTTTAAAGGTGAAATTTAATGGGGATGAAAATAGGAAATTTTAGAAAATTCTCTAAAGATTTTTTTTTCTGGATCCAAGTTCTGAATTGACCCATGTCTATAGTTCTTACACAAGAAAAAGTCCACTAACATCAAAGAGATCTTTCTAGAAAAAACCTACCAACTCATATGACCTTTAAAAATATAGATTAAGAAGCAAACACATATGCTCTCTATATATGTGCTCTTGAGGATTCTGTTATCCAAGGAAAATCCATGCATTTCACCTCATAATTAAATCCCATACTTAGAGATGTGCCTAAGGTCACAATCTCCTTGCCTGCTTACTCCATGAGGAAGAATGAGGACAGAGGTTGCACACCCTCCTTTATGTCTATTGGAAGCAGTGGCAGCAGCTGCTACAGTGACAGGTTGTCTGTCACATCACTTCTCTAACCCATTTCTTACCATGGCAAATATTGACTATGCTTCTTAGAAATCATTTTCATAGTGCTTCATATTGATAAAGTGATTTGTTTATAGTCATTTTTGTCAGTCCAAGAATACTACAAGGTAGAAAATTTATGAAGTTTTCTGTTTAGAAGGAAATTGAAATTAAAAGAAGGTATGCAAATCTAGGAAGTTTTCCTAAAAGACTGGTTCAAATAATTCTTTTTACAGTAGTTTAGACCAAAAGTTACAATTTTCACTTTGTTCTTCTGGTGAACAAAATTTAAATATTTGAAAATTGAATAAAACATGGTGTAATACTGATTTACTATTGCATATAGGAGTTTAAATATGTCAGCATGGGTAACTGACAAGTCCTCTAGCAGATTCTTAAAGAGGAAAGAATTTTAGTATTTTATAATTTGGATGGACATTGAAATATTTTCTGCTTAACATCTTGGGTTTTAAGAGGGATTTCATTTATAACAACAAAGATCCCAACTTTACTAGCAAAATGCTGAACCTATGGCAGATATTTTTTGAAAATAAGTAAGTAAATACTGGTCACAGTATCATTGATGTGCAGCTGTCATGGACCTTAGAAGTCACCAAATACATTTCTTTCATTTCACACACACACACACACACACACACACACACACACACACACACACACACACACACACACACACAAAGAGAGAGAGAGAGAGAGAGATTAAATAGATAGACTATATACATATTTTTTTTGGAGGGCGGAAGCAGAGCATTTGAGGTTAAGTGACTTGCTCAAGGTCACATGGCTAGTAAGTGTTAAGTATCTGAGGTCATTTGAACTCAGGTCCTCTTGATTCCAGGGCTGGTGCTCTATTCACTGCACCACCTAGCTGCCCCATTTTATGTATCTTCAAATGAAACCCAGAGAGGTTCAGCGATGTGTTGAAGTTACCAAAGCAAACAATTGTTCGAGGCAATATTTGAACCCTGCATTCTTAGATTCTAAGTCTAGCATTCTATCAACTTCATCCAATATACTATATTTCAAATAAATCATAGAAATTTCCAAATATCTATTTAGTCCATCATCTATCTATCTATTTATCTATCTATCAATCTATCTATCTAATGTGTGCATGTGTACATATACATACAACTACATATATTGAGAATAGAGATCTAACTATTTGTCTTCAAAATATATTATTACGTTAACCTGCATCCTACATTATTCTAGAAATATATGAATACATTCTTTAAAATATGAATTCAATCTTAGAATCTTTTATGGTTTATGTTTGCCATAGTCATCCCCATGAACTGCTCATTTTAACTTTCCCCAGTGTGTACCTAATTTACCCCTTGAAAGCAACTGGGGCTACCAAGAATTAAATTTACTAATTAAAAAATGTTTTAGTTAGATGTTCCTAGGAAATAGTTATAAGTAGCATCCTCTGCTGAGCGTCATCAGCTCCCCTCACTCTGGTTTGTATCACAGTACCTCCAAGGACAGCTAGGTGGTGCAGTGCAGAAAATGGTAGATTTGCAGTCAAGAAGCCTTGGTCAACTATTACTATTAGTTCAAATGCTTAGTCAACTATTAGTTGTTTGATTGGAGAAATCACTTAACTTCTTTCATCTTCAGTTTATTAATCTTAAAATGGTAGGTTAATGGTGCCTACAGTCATTTCCCTTTTTTTCATTCCCATAGGCATCATGATCTGAAAATACATTGTCATTTTCTGATTCCTTTGTGCCAGTACCCTTGAAACTTTTCCCTGGTCTGAAACATATGTGTGTACACATTTTCACTTGGAATTATGGGGAAACTATTTCCTAATGGGATATAAATCACTATAAGTTAAATAAAATTTAAAAAAAAGTAGTTACATTCTAATTTTATTATAATAATGATTATTCACCCTAAAACAAGATTAATTCTCAGTGGAAGATGAGTTCTGATAATAATAAAAAAAAACCTATTCCTAGATATATCATAGATAGGATTATATTCTTGTCAGCAGACAACGATGATACTCTGGATGAAGGACTTAACTTCTCTGTACCTAAATTTCTTGACCTATGATAAGTAACTGAGATAAGACAATCATGTGGCAAGAATGAGTGCATAAGAAGGAAAGGTCAGTTAACCATGACTTTTAAAAAAAAGTCTTTTAATAGGCATTCATCATGTTGGAATGGATCTGCAGCAGAAAATTTAAGGAAAAAAAAAGATGAGTCACACAGGAAAGGAAGATAAGATTAGATAAGGATAAATACAGGTCCAGAATGGTACTAAGGGCATTCTTCTCCATATAATATAGAAGAAGATTGGGGGAGATTATGAACAGGAAAAGAAATTGAAATGAAGAAGAGAAAGCTGGAAAATATGTAGTTAATTTGGAGATCCTGAGCACTTTGAATGAAGCCAGACACTAAACTGATCAATGGAAAATTTGGCAATACTTGAAAATAAGAGTTAAATGAATAAAATGGAAGATTATAGTTCAAAGAATAAAACTAGAGCCAAAAGAGGTAAAATACTCAACCTAAAGAAAATGATCACTCTAGAGAAAATGAGAACTCTAGAAAGAAGAGGGATAGGAGTGAAATTAAAGAAGAAAGAGGATTAGATAGAGTTAAGACTGAAAGTGAACGATAAACATTCAAATATAGGCAGGAGAAAAAGAAAGAATAAGATAAGAAACAGAAATCAGTAAGAAAACATAGGAGGTAAGACAAAGAAAAGACAGTTGAGTGTTGCTGTGCTAACCAGGTATTAATGAGATGAGAAGAAGAATGACATCTCTAGAGCTGAAACCCTCCACAAGCATTTTTGCACAGTAGTTCTCCAGGGAAGTTATTAGCCAAAAAAAAAAAAGGTAAAGGGCTAATAATGTCACTTGTTACAAGTACCAGAAAATTTTGGTCATGTGATATTTGTATTTCAGATTCAGCCAAGAAACTGCTCAAATTGTAGGCAAATTTCCATCCTAAAAACAAAAGAAGCTAAATGGGTATGTTATGTCTTTTAAATCCATTGATTATTAGAGGAAAACAAATGTTACTTTTTTTTTTTAAATGGAAGCAGGATTATACTGAGAAAACAAAGAAAAGCAATAGAAGAGTTTGAAAGATAGAAGAATGTGACTCAGAACAAAGTTTAAAAAAAGAATCATTAAGTTTTTTAGGTGGAAAGAGATAATAGGGTGTTCTAGAAGGAGATATTAGTTGCTTTTAAAAAAATATTTTCAAATTTATTAGATTTGTCTTTCCAAAACTGCCTTGAAATTTCCCCCCTATTATCTACTTGTCAAAATACAAATATTAAAAATTTTTAAATGGATAAAATATTTTACTCTTTTGACAAAAAATAAATCTAGTAAATCAATTCAAACTTTAGAGCCAAAAGAGGAGGCCTAGAACACAGTCTTTGGAGCCAAAGTAATATGATTTGGATGAAAATCCAAGAAAAGAGTCTTAAGAGGAGCAGTCAGTTAAGGAGAGTCATAAAAAAGCAGTATCAAAAAATGTAAGAGAAGAAAGTATATAGGAGAAAATGATCAAAGTATGAAATGATTGGGAATGGGCAAGAAGAAAAAAATGAGAAAAGGTTAAGTTTGGCAATTAAAAGAGAGGAAGAGTTCAAAGTGAAAAAAGGGACAGAAGGACCACAAAAGACAAAATCGACAATTTGGATTAGTAGATTGTTGAAAAGGAAACACGATGGTTAATCATAAAAAATTACGTTGTCAAAAAACTGTTGATATACTCTGACTAATCTGAAAAGGTATGTTTATTCTATATTTGGGGAAAAGTCATCTTTCACATGCCAAATTATTTCTTTGAAAATGATAAAATACATATATTGTATACATAACTCTCTTGTTTCTGTTAGTTCTTCAACTGTTGATATAGTGCAAAAATGTTCTATGCTATGGTAAATTAAAACAAACAAAAAAGTGATTTCTATGTTTTTGTGACTATGTAAAGGCTAGTAAATATAATACTCTGCATTTTAGAAAGCAGGAAAAAAATTAGTAATTTTAAAAAAGAATAACCCAAAATTGCTTTTTCATAAAGATGTTTCATTAATAAGATTTCTAATAAATGTTATTTAAGTAGAGTTCTAATAAGTGTGAAATGTACACCTGGAAATATGCTCCCTCCCCCCCCCCTTTTTTTTGCATTTTAAGTACTATTGTTCATGTTCTTAAAGTTTCCAGGACAAATGGAAGCATTATTTTGTATAATTTATAAATATAATTAAAATTTTAATCAGATTTCTATTTTGAAGTCTTTAGAAATATATGACCATTTCATGTGTTCTCCAAATATCTGTCTAAAACAAGAAACAAAAGAAAAACTTATTTTACACATTGATAACTAAATGAAATTTATCAAGTGATCTACCCAGTGTTTCCTAAGGACTTTGTGGGAGAGATAGAATTGGAAACCACATCTCATGAAATATTTTAAAGAATATTTTTATGAAAGGATACTACCTTAAATTAGAAAACTAAGCAATGAGTTAAACTTTACTTTCTTAAGTAAGCTTTTTTTTTCTTTCTCTTGGTGTCCATATAAGATATTAATCTTTCCCTAAAAAAATATAGGGAAGAATAAAGGCTGAAAACCAAATATAAATTAGTATGCAAAACAAGTATTCATCTTATTAACTTATAAGCTTGTATATGTGTGTGTGCGTGTGTTTATAGTACTCACATTCCCCATATGTTCTTGTATTCATGTCTTTAGAATTATAAAATACATGTATATTTTAAGACTATTATAAAGAAAAGGGAATTATGTTAGTTTTATCATTATGAATTTCCCCCCTGCTTTTCAGTTGCAGAAACTGAATTAATTTTTTTTTGGGGGGGGGGGAGGGGAATACTCAACATTGTGGGAAAAACAAGCTAAAAAAATCTGAAGTAAAACTTCTCTGGGGAATCTGAGAGCCTAACAAATGGTTCAGGGAATATTGGTACACTGTCTAAACAGAAACCTTGCCAAATATTGAACAGACTGAGGCTTGGAAAGGGAAATCTCCCATTATGCTTTCCTTATGTCTAGACATCTATCTAAGAAAAGTAGAACTTTAAAAACTACAAAAGAAATATATAAAAAGCCAGTGATCAAAGTGTCCTTGGTGGTATATCCAGGAAGGTTTTTGATGCATTATTAATATTCATGTGTATGAATCTTACTAACAGAGAAGGCTTCCTAAATAACTTACATTTAAAAAAAATAATCTGTCAGTCTTGTTATGCTAAATAGCTGAGGTTTACCAAAGTAGTGATTAGATATTTAACTTCACAAGTCTGTCTTATGTTTACTCCAAAATCACATATTTATGCAGTTTTCCTCATAATTGTCATAAACAGACCTTATTCAGACATAAAATGGTAGAATTTTACCTGTTCTTAACATTTCTTTAGGGACTAGTATGATCATATCTTACAATGAGCTTGTTCAGTGTTTCTGTCTTGAAAACAATAAAAGTGGATAAATTTTCTTCTTTACTTGAGAGACAATGTGATATAATTGAAAATAATCTGAATTTAGATTAGAAGTCATTTAAAAACTGTGTGACCTCAATAATTTATTTTATCTCTGTGATTCTCAGTTTCTTTTCTGTGAAAAACACAACACAACACAATACAATAGTACTATTGTTGAATATTGTTGAATATTGTTAGGAGATTTGAATGCTATGATTCTCATGGGTCCAATATGTTTAGTTGCTGAATGAGTGTGTAAACTACCCCCACTTAGCCATGTAGACCCCATATATACTAACTGGTTCTAGAAGCAAGAATATGCTCTTTTTTTTTTCAAATCATACACACACACACACACACACACACACACGCACATATTCAGCACATTTCACTATCTGCCTGCTTTGACTGATATCTTGCTTTCAAACAAGACCATCATCTTCCTTATCTGACTTGAGACCCAAGACACAGAAATTCATCCCTGACTGTTCTTCCATATCCTAATCCCTAGAGAAGTGAATTTTCACAACTTCAGCCACAGGATCCAAGACAATTTGCCTTGTGCCTGTTTTTGTTCAAATCATCTCACATACACACACACATGCATGTGCATATATGTATACGTATATCTGCATGTGTATGTACATGTGTGCATGTGTATATATACACGCACATGTGTATATATTGTAAGCTTATGTTTTCGTATGTATAAGTGTGTAACTGTATATGTGAATGTTTATGTATGTATGTGTATGCATGTGCACATGAATATAAGTGTGTGTAAGTATGTATGTGTTTACACGTATGTATTGTATATCTGTGAGAATGCATGTATTGGCTGAACTTAGGGTACTTTAGTGTCATATCCCTTTTATGTATCTGACTATTCACTCAGTTCTCCATTGCCATATTCATACAACCTCTTCAGAACAAAATTTTATACCCAAATCACCTTTATCTTCCATTCATTGGCTTTTCTGATTAGAATAGAAGTTTTTTGATTACAGGGGACAGCGAGGTGGTACAATGGATAACACCCCTGGCCTAGAATCAGGAAGACCTGAGTTCAAATGTGACCTCAGACACTTAATAGCCGTGTGACCATTTATAAGTCACTCATATTTGCCTCAGTTTCTCATCAGTAAATTGAGATAGAGAAAGAATCAGCAAACCATTCCAGTATCTTTGTCAAGAAAATCCTAAAAGGGGTCACAAAGAGTGAGACACAATTGAAAAATAACAATGTCTGTCTTTTCCTTTTGCTTTTATCTTTGTTTTATATTCGTAATCCCAACACAGTAGTTCTATATACATTCATTAATGATATATATAAAATACTTTTTAAAAGTGAAATCCCATGTAAAGGTTATTTTTTTCGATATTATTTCTATCATGATTATGATTATTATATCATTTCCACAATTTTCAAGAAATTTGGGGGAAAATAACCCTGGCACAAGATGTTATCATGCTATGATAGTTTTACAGTAAAATTTGATTCCAATATACAGTGTATAAAATGAGTGCTTTTGTAGTTAAATAAAAATATAAGGATATAAGCTCCTCCTATGCTGGCTTGCTAAAAGCATCCTTGGTACGATGCCAGTAACACACAGGACATCAGGGATGATATGTACCGCATTCTGTTCTCACATAACTTTGACATCTTGGTCAGGCTTCTCTACTTTAAAATATTTTTGTTCCATGAAAGCTGGAAAATATAACTATTTGGAATATCAGTTTATATTTAAAACAGTATTGGGAATTAAAAAAAATGAATAGATGTTACTGCTGGGTGATTGTGGGCTCCTTTGTTAGTGATGCAGTTCCTATATATCATATTAGTTGATTTCACAAGGAGATATCAAGGTATTTATTTCTTTGCAAATGGATTGTTTTTTGTTGGCAATATGATGAAATATAGTGAAAGTATGATATATAATTTTTTTTCAATCAGGCTATAGTGAGTTAGGTATTTTGTAGGCATTAAGCTTTGGAAGACTGCAGGGATGTGATGCAAAGCCTTGACCATTCACCTGAATAAGTAGGGAGAAGTGGAAATAAGGTAGGCATGCATTTCCATCATGACATTCTCCATTTCCACCTATGAATCTTCATGACTCAGTAAATTTGGTTAAAAATTCTTTGTCAACATATTCTTAGATGAATTCATAAAGATGTTGCTTGTAGAGAACTTGATTTCACCCTTAGATGTTAGTTGTTTGAGATGCTCCATTAAAAGTTAATACATTTGCAGTTAGATTAAACAATTTTGATTTTATATCCTTTGTATCAGATTTTGTTTTTGATCTGGGAAAGGTTGTTTGCTGATTGCTTAATGATGTCTTTAGATTTTTTACCTGCTCATCATGTGATGATGACACATATAAAGACAGTGTTGCTGCTGCTGGGTTAGGTTCTGGGGCACCAGAACCAAAAATGAAGCAGATGCTGCCCTTGAGGTATTTAGAGTTAATTGGGAAAGGATGGATTTATTTATATGTGATTGCAAAATACATTCATAATACAGATTTGCAAATTTTATTCAAAGTAACTATATTATAAATGTTCATGGATGAAAAGACCTTATGTTGTAAGTTGTATTTTTATAAAACTTTGAAAGAAAAGTAGGGATTCTTTTTTGTTGTTGTTGTTTTGTTTTTTGCAAGGGGAGAGGCAGGGCAATTTGGTTTAAGTGACTTGCCCAAGGTCACCCAGCTAGTAAGTATTAAGTGTCTGAGGTTAGGGTTGAACCCAGGTCCTCCTGACTCCAGGGCTGACGCTCTATTCACTGCACCACTTAGCCACCCTCAAAAACTAGGAATTCTTAAGAGCAATGAGGGGAGAGAAAATCCTAGGCATGGAAGACAATCTGCACAAAAGAATGGAGATAGGAGTTGGCAATGTCACATGAGAAGAGAAAGAAGACAAATTAGTTTGAATGTAGCTTGACTGGACTTTAAAATGCATGAAAGGGAGTTTTTTATATCTGGAAATTAGAAATAAACGTTTGGAACCAGATTGTGAAAGGTTTTGATTGCCAAGCTGAGGTATTTATACATGAATTTAGGGGTAACACATAGGAAGGCAATAGAGTTTACTGAACAAGGGAGTGATTTGGTTAACATCCCATAATTGCTTCCAAGGCACTGCTGACTTCATGATGCAAGAATTATTAAAGGGTCATGAATTCTTAGGGGAGAGAAGTACCCAGAATCACTTGCTTGTCAGTTGTTTCACTGTCTGCCTCCCTGAGCTTTCTGAGGAAATGTTTGTGTTACGTACATCCCAAAGGGGAAAACCAATCAGTTCACCTAGCTGCCCATAGACACATTTGTCTTTTGCCCTCTGGAGGCTTACCTAGACCTACTCTACCTTTTTTTTTTTTAAGAGTGTATGTGTTTAGGAAAGAACTAATACAATATATTTTACTCATGCTTTTAAAGTGTCTCTCTTTTTTTTCTTCAAAATACATACACCATCTTATTTGAACCTGTCAACACTGTGATTTAACTGTACCTTGTGAAAGTTCTAACACATAAGTATTATTCTTCTCTTTTTTAGAAAAAAAATAAGAAAATGGGGCTCAGAGAGTTCTTTCTGTTTAGATTGATGCAACTGTATGTATTTTGTTTTGATCTGGCTCTGCTCTTGGTGAATATCATTTTCCATTTTTTGACTTATTTAACTTTATATCAATTCATATGTCTTTGCATGCTTCTCTATTCATTATGTTTACTATTCCTTATGACTCAGTAAAATGTCATTAAAATCATCTACCATGATTTGTTTAGTCATTGGCTAATTGATGGACATCTATTTTGATTCTATACAAAATATATTTTCAAACACTTACTTTGTTTCCTACTACAAAAAGCATTATAAGGATTATTTTTGGCATATATTTAGCCTTTCCTTTTGTCAATTGCAATATAAAGTTTGTGGCAAAATCTCTGATTTCAAAAGGCATAGGTATTTTTGCTGCTTTTAATAATTCTAATTTGCTTTTCAAAATGGCTGAACATCTATTCACAAATCTTTTAAGATTGATTCTTCTGATCTTTTGTAATCTATAATTTTGCTTAGCATGCGTGAAATATTGGAGTTGTTTTTGATTTTCATCTCTCTTTTTATTAGTGATTTGGAACATTCTTAAAGTCATTAATAGTAAGAATTTCTTATTTCGAAAACTCTTCATAACCTTTGGCCAAATATTTATTTTTCAATTGCATTTGATCTTGCATATTTTTATTTACTGCCAACATATATTGGAAACCAAACAGTTTGAGGCATTTGAATGCATTTTTCCTAGCAGATTATTTCCATTCCCATTGAAGATGCATTGCTTTAGTTTCTTCAAAAGCTTTTCAATTTCATTGAATCACATTTTTCTATTTCATCCTTTGTGATTTCTCCATTCTTCCTTTATTTAAGAATTTATCTCCTTTTCACATGTGGAAAAAGTCAACACATGTAATTTGTTTCTTTTCTCTTAAAAAAATGAAAAATATCAAATTCATATATCTCTTTTAAAATTACTATGGAACATGGTATAAGATACTATTTTTGCCACACTAAATTCCAATTTACCCATCAAATTATTAATAAACAGTGAGTCTTTTATTAGGCAATTTATGTTTTATCAAACACTACATGATTGATTTCCATTATCTCTAAATTTCCAAGGGATATTTTTTTTCTGTTTTTATTTAACTTTTGTTTGTTTTTAGATTACATCATTCATTTCCATGAGATTCTGAGTTACAAATTTTCTCCCCATCTTCCCCCTACCCACCACCCCAAAACAGCAATCTCACTGTATACCCTCTCCCCCAGTGTGCTTTCTCCTATATCCTCCCCCATCACTGATCTGACTTTCTGGTAGAACAAGATGGATCTCCCTATCCCATTGCTTGCATATCTTATTTCCCAGTTTCATGTAAGTAATAATAATTATTATTATTATTATATACATATATATATTTATATATACATACATTTTTTTAGATTCTTTTCCTTCCTCCCTTGTCACCCGTCCTCACTGGAAAGACAAGCAATTCAATACAGGCCATACACGTGTAATTACGCAGAGCATCTTCCCAATGGAAGTATTGTGAAAGACTAACTATATTTCCCTCCTTCCTATCCCACCCCCCATTTGTTCTACTCCCTACTTTGTACCTGTCCCTTTACAGAAGTATGTGCTCCTAACAACCCTCCCCCTCAACATGCCCTCCCCTCCATCATCCCCCACTCTCATCCCCTTCCCCCTCTACTCTCCGGTAGAGCAAGATACCCAATTTAGAATGTATGTCATTCCCTCCCTAACCCAAATTCAATGAGACCCATTCCCTTTTGCCTTCTTGTTCTTTCCCTCCATTGTAACAGTTATCCCTTGCCTCTGCTATATGAAATGATTAACCCCATTCTGTCTCTCCCTGTCTCCTCTCATTCTATTTCTCTTCCACCTCTTAATTTCACCTTTTAAAATATCAACCCTTCTCATTCATTTGATCCTGGCAGAGGCAGAGGGTGTGAATTCTGTCTCCTGTTGCTGACATAACATGAAAGGTTTGGTTGAAACAGGAAGCCAATGCTTTGTGTGTATATAAGAAGAGCTCCAGAGAGAGACAGTCAGAATTAATTTTTTTTCTCCTTGCAGGTTCCTGGCAGAGGAGAGAGAGAGTTTCTCTCAGTGAGCATCTGGAAGCTGACTGAAAACTGAAAGAGGATTTCCTTGAGACCAGAATCTGGTGAAGGCTCAAGTTGCTGCCAAGAAGGCCCCCTGGAAGGCTAAGATTTCTTCTGGGTCCTAGGGCCAGTCAACCTGTCAGAGAACTGAAGAAGCATAACCACCAGGATAAGACTTTGTTTATTTATGGATTGGTATACACACACACACACACACACACACACACACACACACAATTATATTCCACTCAACTATCTTCATACTGAGAAATGTTTCATAAGTTACACTTACTGTTTTCCCATTTTGGCATGTGAATAGTTCAACTTTGATAAGTTCCTTATAATTTATTTTCTCTGTTTACTTTCTCGTGCTTCTTGTATTTAGATGTCAAATTTTCTATTCAGTTCTAGTTTTTACCTCAAGAAGGCTTGAAAGCCCTTCACCTCATTGAATGACCATATTTTTCCCTGCAACATTATACTCAATTTTGCTGGGTAGATGATTCATGGTTTTAATCCTAGCTCATTTGATCTTCAGAATATCATATTCCAGGCCCTTTGATCCCTTAGTGTAGAAGCTGCTAAATCCTGTGTTATGTTGATTGTGTTTCCACAGTATTCGAATTGTTTCTTCTTGGCAGTTTGTAATATTTCCTCATTGATCTGGGAAATTTGGAACCCTAGTATAACATTCCTAGCAGTTTTCTTTTTGGGATCTTTTTCAAGAGGTGATCAGTGAATTCTTTCAATTTCTATTTTACCCTCTGGTTCTAAAATATCAGGGCAATTTCCTTGAGGATTTCTTGAAGGATGCTTTCTAAGTTCTCTTTTAGATCATGGCTTTCAGGTAGTCCAGTAATTTTAAATTGTCTCTCCTGGATGTATTTTCCAGTTCAGTGGTTTTTTTTTCAGTGAGATATTTCACATTGCCTTCATTTTATTTTTTTGGATCTGTTTAGTAGTATCTTCATTTCTCATAAAGTGATTTGTTTACATTTGCTCCACTCTAATTTTCAAGGAATTATTCTCTTCAGTGAGCTTTTGATATTCTTTTTCCATCTGGCAAATTTGGCTTTTTAAGGCATTCTTCTCCTCATTGGCTCTTGGGACTCTTTTGCAATTTGAGTTAAAATCCATTTTTTAAGGTGTTATTTTCTTCAGTCAGGTTGTTCACTCTCTTTTCATGATTTTCTTACATCATTTTCATTTTTCTTCCCAATTTTTCCTCCTCTTCTCTTATTTGGTTTTTAAAATCCTTCTTAAGCTCATTTTTCTTGTAAGCTTTTGATGGAGTTCTGACTGTGTTGTCTTCCTCCCATTCTATGTTTTTAGAACCCCCAAAAGAATCTAAAGTTAGATTGCTATTCATGCTTTGCCTCCTTTGCCTGCTCATGTTGCCAGTCAATTACTTGACTTTTGAGCTCTGTAGAACTCTGCTTTCAGAGGGGAGAGCTTTGTCCCAAATTGCTGGATTTTTTGCAGTTGCCAGAACTATTAGGGGGCTGCTGTCTCTGCAGACCCCACCAGCTTTGGCTCACTGAAAATGCACCTCAGGACCACCACTCCAGACTGTGATACCAATCCAGGAAGGTTAAGGCAACAGGACTTAGCCTCTGAATGTTCGCTTGGCCCTCCTGCAATCTGCAGGCCAGGAGCTGTGAAGCAGCCACATGGAAGTGGCTGCAGGGCCCCTGCTTCTGCTGCATCTTGCCCTGGGGGCAGACAGCTGGACCACTCCTTTCCCCCATATTTATCTGAGTTCCACTGACCTTTCACTTTGTCTTTGGCATTTATGGGTTGATAATTCTGGAAACTGCCACAGCTGCTGGTGATCCACTATCCTGAATGCTCCAGCTGTGACTTGTCCTGGCTGCCCTGAGGCTAAAGCCACAATTTCATGTGGTGCTGATCTGGGCTCCCAGCACCCATCAATGAACCCTTCCTGTTCACCTGCCAGGCTGCATTCAGCAGGAATTTTGTTTCTCTATCATTTTGTGGGTTATGGAGCTTTAAAGTTTGTTTAGAGTCATATTTTATCAGGATTTGAGGTGGTAATGGAGGGAGATCACAGAGTTCTCCTGCTTCTATGCCATCATTTTGGCTCTGTCAGATGTTTCTTTTCAAGGATAGGAAAGACATACAATATTTGAAGTCACCAGGGAAGAAACTTTTTAGATACGGAGAGAATGAGGTTTGGGAGAAAGGAGGAATGGTGGTAGGGGACAATATGCTGGAAAAGACGGAAAGGGAATGGGATTAAGAGTACATATACCTAGGTTATCCTTGGCAAAGTAAAAGTTCACCTCTTCTTCAGAGGCCAGAGTAAAGGAAGAACCAGCAGATAAACTCAGTCAAAGAAGAATGGAGAAGATCTCGCTGAATGGTTTGGGAAGTAGAGGGTATGTAATTGATTTCTACATGAATGAATTACATACACATTCTACATCTAATGAATTACATAGTAATTCATTAAATCAGGTGAAGGAAATCTACTAGAAAATGTAAAACAAATGCAAAATTTATTTTTTTAAGCTTAGTTCATGTTTAGAACCCAAAGAGACCTTAGTGATGTTTTTGTACAACATTTTATTTTGTGGATGATGAAATAAGAACAAATATTTTGCTCAAGATCATTTCTGTAGGAATAGCCAGAATTCCATCCTAGATATTTCAAATTCAGTGGATTTTTTTTTACCATACTGTACAACCTGCTAATTTACATACAGTACTATGTGCATTTGAAAGGATAATTGCAATTATTTTAAAATATACATCATTTTATGGCTCTTATTCATTTTGACTAGTCTCTCTTTCCCCCTTCCTGTCCTCCTTCAAATCATCTTTCAGGTCATGAGGTATTATACCATGTTGTTGATTGAATAGAGCAACTAATCTCAATTATGATATACCAGCAATTTTTGTCTCAAAAGGCACAAAATGCTCCTGAAAACATGCTAATTAAGCTAATTTACAAGCAATCATTAGTATGGTATTATCTTATCAAATATAAGTATATCAAAATAAAATCATTGAATAGGAGGACAAAGTTAGTTTAGCATACCTCCTGTTAACTTGTTGGAAATGTGACATGATCATACAGAGATACAACAACAGAGGACAACAATCTATCAGTCTCTAAGTTAGCACCTAAAGAGGCTCCCTTGAGAATGGAAAAGTAGGGGGGAGAAGGAAGAAGACGGAAAAGATGTAGAACTTTTCTTTTCTTTTTCTTTTTTTTTAAATTTTATTTTAGTTTGCATCATTCATTTCCACAAGATTTCGAGTTACATATTTTCTCCCCATCTTTCCCCTACCCACCACCCCAAAACAGCCATGCCAGGGTATCCCCCCTCCCCCAGTCTATTCTCTCCTATGTCTTCCCCCCTCATCCCTCTGACTTTTCAGTAGGGCAGGAAGAATCTCCCAACCACAGTGCCTGTGTATCTCAAGTTCCAGTTGGATGTAGTTAATAATAATAATAATAATAATAATAATAATAATAATAATTGCATATATAGATATATATAGATATATATTTATAACATTTGATTATGGAACTTTAGATTCTAGATTCTTTCTCTTCCTCCCTCATGATCCACCTCCACTGGAAGGACAAGCAATCAAATACAGGCCGAACATGTGAAATTATGCAGTATATGCAGAATCTCTCCATAGTGAGCACACTGTGAGAGTCTGATTACATGTCCCTTCTTCCTATCCTGCCCCCCTCCTAACCACTCTCCACCCTATCCCTGTCCCTCTAAAGAAATGTGAACATTCATCAGCCCTCCTCCCCACCCAACCCTCCTACCATCAT
>CM053580.1:89074990-89095653 GCA_028627135.1 Pseudochirops cupreus
GTGAGGGGAGATAGAACAATGGTAAGTGTGAAGAGGGATAAAAAAGTTTAGAAAAAGCTGCTGTGCTGAATTGGATGCTGAATCATTCAAGAAGTGGTAAGGAATTGTTTGTTGTAGTAAAATCCTAGTGGGGATTATGTAATATGAATTTACAGTGTTCACATTTAGTGAATTTATATGTTTTTCTGCAGCTTCATTTAGCAGCACATGAGAAGAGCAAAAACAGCAGAGGGTGTGAATAACCCAAAACTGAGGCTTGTTAGGGAATGATCATTGGTAGGACATGGGGACTGGAGAGCTGATAAAAAAGTACAGTCTAAAGTTGAATTGATTAAGTGATAAATATGGGGAGAGATAAGAGTAGAAGCAGTGCAGAGGTGATGGCCTGGCAAAAAAAAAAAAACAAAAAAAAACAAAAAAAAAAACTCAAACCCTGAGAAGTAGAGAGTTTAGAATAAGGAGAGGAGAATTGATGACACATTGTGATTAAACAAAGCAGTTTCAGATATTGTGAAAACGTAAAAGGAACCATTATGGATGATGACAAGATTAAAGATATGACCGTCTCCATATAGAGCTGATGGAAAAGAGGTTGGGGTCATAGGAAATGAGTAAATTGAGGAACTGCTAAGTCAGTGTGTTTGTCAGATGATCAGTTTGTATATTGAAGTGCCATATTGTGAAGGCAGGAGTTGGGGAAGAAAGACTGTGAGCTTAAACTCGTTAGGGAAACAAGAACAGTTTCCTGAATGAGAATATACAACTACCCTCAAAATCATAATAAAGTAATAATTTGGGATTGAATGAAACTCGAAGGAGGAGATTGGTAGTGGTTGAGAGTAGTAGAAGGAAAGCCTGCAAGTAGAGAAGGGGAGCAGACTGAGTAAAAATGCAAAAGTGGAGGATTGATAATTGTGTTTGAACAAAGACTAGGAATCACAGAGATATGTAGAAAAAGGTTAGAAATCACAGAGACAGAGAAAGAATAATGGGGTGAAAGTATTTTAATCACTGGGGAATGGATTCCTGTAGGCTATTATTGTCCATAAAGATTCTGTCTGGTGGTATAGATGTCCCAGGGAATCAGGTAGTTGAGTGTAGCTTGAAAAAAGGTTGTGGAAGTGGAAGTAAAGGGCTCTTGGGCTTGATGTAAAAAAAAAAAATCCTAACAATTACAGTTCTCCAATGGTACATAATAAGTTGCCTCAGAAGACAATGGGTTCTCTTAACAGGAATCTAAAAAAGGGGGCAGGACTAGATGAAAATTTGGTGATACTGTCAAAAAGAAACTTCTGATATGGGTTGACCTAGATGGCCTCTGTGTCCCTTTTGATTTCTAGAATTCTGTGATTATTCTTAACAGGATCTCAAGTCACCACATAACTATTTACTTTTAGTGTAAAATTGACAGGCCATATTTGCCTCTGTATTAAAGTTAGAAAAATATTAACTCTGTCTACATAAGTGTCACTTCTAATGCATCATTTGATTTAGCTTCTGTCCTCCACCACAGAGCCTTATGATACTTCATGTAGTTCCCTGCAGAGGTGGTTGACTGTTCTGTAATTCATTTCAGACTCAATAAAGTTAATTCACATTTTTTTCTTTAAAATCACAGAACATGGTATTTCATATTAATAGATACATTTTGTCAAGTTGCATTTTTGAAATTATATTCTAGAAACAAAAGACAAAAGACTTCCATGGTTTTACTGGTTCTATTAAATATCAATGAGGAATATTTAGTGACTGAAAAAAATTGGTCATGATTATTTTAACATTGCTCTTAAGATGAAATGTTCATCAATCCTTCAATTGAAAAAAAAATTTACTGGTCACATACTATAGTTAAAACCTTGTTCATTGCCTAGATAATGATTGTCTTGGTAATAAGGAAATAGTATAAAAAAACATAATCTCAGCAAATTTTGAATGAATTCACAATGTCTACTTCTTACAAGACTATACATGTTTTACAAGATACATTTAATATAGGTATTCTTTTGAAAAATATGATTTACTACATAGCCATCTGCTGATATCTCAAAAGAGCAGCTGGTCAAATTATACCAGCTTTACCTTGTCTAATAATCTGCTTAGGCCTTGCTCCACAAGGCACTGAGACATACAGCTAAGGTACATTTTTTTTTCCTTTTGCAAAAAACTTCCTAAAACTCATGGAATAATCCATTTCTTATTGGAAATCCTTCTCCTCTCAACTTTTATTTGAGTAAATTATTGTTTTATTGAAGACTGTTCTGGGGAAAAAGTTTTTGTTATTGCAACTATTTCTAACGTACATTTTTCCCCATGAGATTTTCTTCATTACTCCTCAGTTTTAAAATATTGTTCATGCTAATTCTTTAAAGTTATTTTCAACAATAAGTGCCATAATGATTTCAAATTTTCTTTTGGGATACTAAATAATGCATAAATTACAGATTTTTGTTGAGTATACTTAAGGATCTTAGATAGTCATTGGAAATGGATGATTGCTAACTTGAATGGAGACCTAGATTGCATCTGGGATATTTTGTAGTACTTTCAGCACTTTACACTTAAAGAAAGTACATTTTTAACCCCAAGATTCTTCCAGTCATGCTTTCTGTAATTCATGGAATGTTATTACCACAAGGAATCATAATTTGAGGGAATACTGAGAAAAATGGAGTGATGTGTGGTGGTTGTACTTTAGCTCTATTTGAAAAAAATGATTTGTATAAAAGGAATTATGCACAAGAGAAAATTAGGAAAATAAAAAAACAGTTATGCAATGATTATGAAGGGTAAGCTGTGAATTTGAAATGTTAAATGCTTAGAAAAGGGTTTTGAACCTGGGGGTCATGATATTAAATATATGTGAAATATAGATAGAGAGGTACATGTATATTTGTAAATATTCGATAACTGCATTTAATTTATTTTTAGAACCATTTCAATATAATCAGTTTCCCTTGTCATTATATGTATTTTTCTTTGTGCCTTTACAAATATTATTCTGTGGAGTCTATGTATTTCACCAGGTTGCCAAAAAGCACATCACACATACACACATGTTAAGAACTTCTGACTAGACAAGAGGGAGGCTTGCATATCCTTTATTTGATATTCAGTGGAAGACAGAAAAGAAAGGCAAAGGGTTAGTTTACAGGCAGATGTGTCCTGCTGGAAGAAATATAAAATTAATGAAATTATAGCTCCATTAAAGTATCAAGATAAATAAAGTAGGTCCTGATTAGTACAAAAAATAAGTTCCCTGCAATGGTCACAGTATTTGAATTCAGGCTACATATTTCCATTAGGTTACAACCAATTGCTTTATTTTACATAATTATAACAGGGAATAATGTAATTTAAACAGATCTAACAACTTCAGGGCATTCATTATTTGTACTAATCAGGACCTAGTTTATACACATTTGTTGAGATGAAATATTCTTACTATAATGTTATAGCAATCTTTATTTTGTATTATGGTGTCTTCAGTCCCAGAACATTTTTGTTTGTGTATAATATTCTTGCTTTGCCATAGTCCATCATATATTTACTTTCCCATGTATTTGGGTAATTTGGATTGTCTTTCCCACAGATACTCTCACAACAAAAGGTCATCAAGATGTTTGAAAACTTTGGGCTCCTGAAAAATGTCTCATCAAAGTAGAGACACTATCAGATCCTATCAACTTTGATGTAGTCCAATATACACTTGATGATGCCTTTCAGGAACCATACCATTAAATTTATAGAGGCTCATGAATTTGAGCAGTGAAGATGGTGATGATGAAAAAGTGCAAGAATAGTTCATGAAAAATCCACTGAGCATTAGAGGAGTAGGGATGTACAAAGACACTGACAAAATAAATTTCATTGAAAAGAAATCCCAAGTCAAATTTGGAATCGGTGTTCAGTATGAAGTTGTGTTTTTATTGTGTTATTTGAAAGAGAGTGTTTGACAGTTGTTATCTTGATTAAAATGGAATCAAAATGATCTTTAAGTAGCCAGATTTTATGTAACCAATATTATTTACATAGATTAAAATTACATAACTGTATAGTTAAAAGTAATATATATATATACATATATATATATATATATATATATTAGTCTTTTCATGATATAATGTTTTCTTTCCTTAATTCACAGGGTAACAACATAACTCTTTATCTCATATTTGAAATAATAGGAAAGAGAAATTATGATATAATATTGGAAAGATAAGCTGATGGTAACATGTTTTTAAAACAAATATTTCAGAACAAAATTTTATTTCTCCCAAAAATTTTTTAAAAAATATTTTCAATAATCTCCAAACATGCATGTACATTTCAAGAAAAAACAATTGAAGAAGAAAAAGTTGAGATCATAAAATAGAAAATAATAAAATATACAGTTTCTATACCTTTAATAAATTATACCAGTTCTTAAGTTCTACTTTTAAAGATTTTAATAATTTATATAGAACATGTCATATGTAGAAATATGCCCCAAATTGCAAAGTCAGTAATAATCACATCTAAAATTATTTCTGAAATCTGTCATTTTTTTTTGGACATTTGGAGACTTAGACTTGAAATCTCAGTACTTTGACTCCTAATCTACATCCATCTCATGTTTCCCATGGTTTTCTTTATTTCTTCTTCTTAATATAAGTGCAATGTATCTCTTCCATTTCACTCCAAAATTTAACAATTTTGTTTAGGCACTCATCACCATACAATTAGAATAATTCAATAATTGATCTGATTGTCTTAAATCTCTAATCTCTGCCTTCCAAAATAGTTTTCCCCCCCTTAGTTTAATTTGCCTAGATAAATCAGATAGCCACAATAATTCAATGGGGGAAAAGTTAAACAAAAACAACAACAAAGATTTAAGAACAAAGGCAAAGTTCCGGTTTTGAAAGGATAGAGTTCACATATCATGGCTCAGAGTAGGGTGGTTCCAGAACTTTGTCTTATGAGGAGGAAGTAGAATTAAAGTATCATAGATGACCAGAGATTTAGAGTTGGAAGCAATCTTACAGATAATCTAATCCCACTCCTCTCTCTCTGTCTCTCTGTCTCTCTGTCTCTCTGTTTCTTGGTCTCTCTGTCTCTCTCTCTGTCTCTCTCTGTCTCTTTGTCTCTATAAACATATATATATATACACATGCACACACTCACATTTTCCTTTCATAACTATGCATATATGCATATGTACATATGTGTGCATGTGTAGATGTATATATATCATTAACATATAAATATGCATATGTATATATACTTGTATGTGATATGGGCATGCTTATATAATAATGCACACATTGCATGCAAGTATATATTCACTCTATATATTC
Organism: Pseudochirops cupreus; assembly: GCA_028627135.1. Taxonomy (NCBI): domain Eukaryota; kingdom Metazoa; phylum Chordata; class Mammalia; order Diprotodontia; family Pseudocheiridae; genus Pseudochirops; species Pseudochirops cupreus. The sequence goes on from CM053580.1 coordinate 89,080,327, forward strand.
TTGTTTGTGTGAATATATACTTGCATGTAATGTGTGTATGTTTATATAATTATGCATGTACTTAATGTATATTATATAATATATTCATTTATATAATTATGCATGTGTTATATGCATGTGCATAAATAACATGCAAGCATATATACACACATGCACAGGTGTATGTGTTTATATATGTTTTATAAATATATGTGTTATGGAGATATATGTGCATGGAGAGAGTTTGTATATATTATGTTCATATATATGTGGGGAGGAGGGTGGGAGAGAGAGAGAGAGACAGAGAGACAGAGAGACAGAGAGAGACAGAGAGAGAGAGAGAGAGAGAGAGAGAGAGAGAGAGAGGAGAAGAGTCATGAGAAGTATAGGATAGATATAGAAAAATTGCTGTGGTGAATAAGATACTAAATCAGTTAGACAGGTGTAAAAAATGTGTGTGTGTGTGTGTGTGTTTGTGTATACACACACATATTATAAGTCTAAAGTATATGTATTTATGTGTACACACACATCTGAGCATCATTTGTATGTGTCTGTGTATATACACACACCGTTATGAGAACATCTAAGGTTTAGCAATGCATAGAATGCTGGACCTAGCATCAGGAAGATGTTTCTTTCTGGGTGCAAATCTGGCCTCAGACACTTAATAACTGATTGACCCTGGGCATGTAATTTAATCCTATTTATTGCAATTTCCTCATTTTTAAAATGAGATGGGAAAAGAAATGACAAACCATGCAATTGTTTACAGGTATTTATGCACAGTTGTAAGTATTTGTATTTATACACACACAAACACACAAGCATGTACATACACACATTTGTGTATACATACACGTATACAAATGTGTATATAGATATACATAGGCACTTGCCTCCCAGCGTTTTTGTGAGGATCAAATGAGATAATAATTTTAAAGTGTATTGCACAGTGCCTATCACCTAATAAGTACTGTATAAATCTTAGATATCATCATCATCATCATCATCATCTATATTAGTTATGTGATTAGGCAAAATATATAGGTATCAAAGAATATACATAGGTTGTATATGTATTCATAAATATAGATACATATAGAGATGTATGTATGCTAATATACATTTAGATACATATGTACATATAGAATTAGATATAGATATCAGTATTGATATATTTCTATAGAAATATATGCAAACATTTACCTCGCTGTGTTTATCTATGTGTGTATTTGTGCATGTGTGTGTATGTTTGTACTAAACGACTTCCTGAGTCACACAAGTAATAAAAAGTAGAGCTGTAACTCAAACCTGGAACCTTGGGCTTTGGGTCTAGCACTATTTTAATAAAATTTATCATATATATGCTGAAGAATTATTGAAGAATAACTCCATTATCATCTGTGAAAAAGGTAGAAGAGATAACAAGTTGGAATAAATGCAGCAGATTGTCACCAGGATGCTTAGGAGATGCCATGGGAAGACCAGTTGATAGAAGTGAGGAAGATTAGATTGGGGAGACTGAGAGAGGCCATAAAAAAGTTGTCAAATATTCCCTACAACTTAGAATTGAAGGGACTGTACAGATCATCTAGTTCAATTAAGTTTTGCAGAAGAGAAAATAGTGTTCTACAGAAGTTAAGTAATTTTTTTTTCTAGTTGTTGCAATTAACATATAAGTGAGCCAGGAAGGACCATCATGTAGAAAAAAGACTCAATTTATTCTTCTTGTTCCCAGAAAATTAAACAGAGGAATTAGAATGAGTAAAAGTAATAGAGAGCCATATTTTGATTTAATAAGTCTGGAAAATTTTTATTATTTAGATATAACTAAATTGAGATGGGATGATGGGGATGGTTCTGAATTTCCACCTCTAGAGATTTTTTAAAAGGAAATTTAATCTTTCAAGTGTTGCTATGATTGATGAAAGCAGTCTCAATGATAATGGGTGAGTTTTTAGAGATATGGTCAAATAATTTCCTGTTTTGTCTTTAGGTTTATTCAAATTACATAGAAGGCACATTGTGAAAGATTCTATGATTTTAAATTAAAATACTGGTTCTCATGAGCAACACATACATAAGAGAGTCTAATTACTTTATCTTGGCTATTGGAAGATGCTGTTGCTTTTGATTTTCATTCTTTTATGTACTAATAATGTGACCAAAGTGTGATCAACCAGCCTGCTTAAGAAAAACAAATACAATGTTTCTGTATTGTACATATTTTTCAACACTTTGTAATAATCTACCTATCAAAATCATATAGCAAAGTCACAATTGAAATGTGTTGAAAGCTTAATAAACATTAATTGCAAACCTGGGTTTCAAAGTAATAGAAAAAATTAAATATTATCAACATTTTATAGACATTGAATGCTATTAAAATTTGATGTCTTAGAAATAGAAAAGCATGCTAATTTAACCAAAAGATACATTTCTATTTTTTACTGTTGTTTTTAGAATAATAGGTTGATCTAGTGTATCAAAGAAGCAAAACTGCCATTGTTACCCCCTGAGACAAGTATCATAAACTTGTATCTAGTCGAGCAGCAAGAAAAATATCCTCAAATTAACTTAAAGGTAAAATGTCTTGGAGAGGAAGATGATAGAGGTCAAAGTACACAAGGCTCCATATCAGGGAAGAAAATCCAAAATGCCTCTTTGTATTAAATAGAAACCTTCAGAATACAGGATGAGGTCAGTTGTTGAAGACTGCAAATGCTGTCATTGCTCTCTTAATTTCAATGCTGTGAAGTAATGCCCATCACCATGCATTACTTACTGATATTAGTCACTTGTTTTAGTTGTATCAGACTGTTTTTTACCCCATTTGGGATTTTCTTGGTAAAGATATTAAAGTGGTTTGCCATTTTTTTCTCCAGCTCATTTTATAGATGAGGAACCAAGGCCAACAGGGTTAAGTGACTTGAACAGCATCACACAGCAAGTAGGTATCCAAGGGTAGATTTGAACTCAGAAGATAAGTTTGTTTTTTCTTAACTTCAGACCTGGCATTCTATACATGGTATCACCTACCTGCCCCACTAGTTATTATTTGTTATTATTGTGTATAACTTTAATGAAGCATGACAACATAATGCAATGAAAAAAGCACAGAATGAGGTATAGAAAGACAGATTGTACTTCTCATGCTTCCACTAACTAGTCATATAACTTCTTTGAATTTCAGTTTCCTCAACTACTATCCTCAGGGATAGTAACAATTACTCTTTATAGTCCACGTGTAGGATTCTTTTAGTATCTCGTGTTATATAGAAAGTACCACTAAGCTCAGGTGTGTCTTCCTTCATTCAATACCAACAGCATCATCTGGTTCTTTACCTCCTTTCCTTCTAAATATTTAGTAAGTCCTTTCATAGTAGTTTAAAAATCACTTGCTGGGAGGGCAGGGCCAAGATGGTGGAAAGGAAGCAGTAACTTTTCTAAGCTCCTCCAAGAATTCTGTCATGAAACTTTAAAAAGTGAAATTGAATGGATTTTAGAGTGACAGAACCCATTGAAAGACAGAGCATGGCAGATTCCCAGGCCAGGAAAGTACCTGCGTAGGCCTGGGCAGGGGGAATGTGGAGCACATAGGGGCTGCACTGGTGCAGATCTAAGAGGAGACTACAGCAGAGTGAGAAGGAGCCCCAGACAGCAGACTCACCCATCCCAAGTGTGATTTGCAGCCATCTCACCACAAGGCAGAGGATTGTTGGAGCTCGGTAAGAGAAAATGCTGGGCCAGCAGCAGGGACAGGAGCTTCTCCTGGGGCTACCAGCTCATAGCCTGGTTGTTTAAAAATCACAAATCTGAACTTCCAGGTGGAATAAAACCTAGTTGCTCTGATTCCCCCTCCATGACCCAGAAAACCCAGAGATAAATGTCCCACCCAGAGTAAAATCCTGAAGTAGTGGAAATAGCCTCAGTCTTGGGAGTCACTGAAGAAAGAGGAAGTGAGGAATTATAGAGTCTAAGCTCAGGGGGGTGGATGGAACAAGCAAGAACTAACAACACATGCCAAGGTGTGCCTTTTCACCACCAGTGGAATCTGCAGACACCAGCCCTGCTAGCCTACAGCTGCTGAGCCTGCCTGAGCTGTAGCCCAGACACAAAGGTAGGAACCTGAAGTGGCCAGACCACCCCTCCCCAACAGGTTACTCTGTGAGCATCAGGGTAACACTGGGGAAACATTGAGAGTTCTGGCATTGGCCTCAGTTTAGACACTCACAGGCTACAGCTCACTAACTGAACAACCAGACTCTTACTTCCCAGCCTGAGAAATGCAATACATCTGCACTCCAGAAGCAGATATCCACTCTAAAAATCCAGGACACATGCAATCACAATGGAGAAGAAGGAATTTGTGAGATCTAGAACCATACCTACCTTCTATAGTGAACAAAAACAACCAAATTCAGAGGACAATATGGACTCTATACTCTACACACTATACTCACACTGTACAGAAGGAAAGATGAATTAGTCTTGAGCCCAAAAAGCATCCTTGGAGGAGCTCAAGAAAGATTTTAAAAACAGAATTAGAGGGGCAGGAGATAAATTTAAATCTACAGTGACCAAACTGGAAAAAAAATCTCACTGCAGAAAACAAATCCTTAAAAAGAGTAAAATTGGAAAACTAGGACAGGAAGTTCAAAATCTAACTGGAGAAAAAACCTCCCTAAAAATGAAAACTGAACACATGGAAAAGGAGCTTCAAAAACTAATCAAAGAAAATAATTCACTCAAAATTAGAATCAGTCAAATTGAAGCTAATGACTCTATGATGCATCAAGAGTCTGTCAAACAAAACAAAGATTGACAAATTAGAAGAAATTGCAAAATATCTCACTGGAAAAACAACTGACATGGAGAACAGATCCAGGAGAGATAAACTAAGAATTATCAGTCTTCCAGAAAGCCATGATGAAAAAAGCAGCCTGGACAACATCCTCCAAGAGACTGTCAAAGAAAACTGTCCTGAGGTCCTAGAATCAAAGAGTAAAATAGTTATCGAAAAAATTCACCAGACTCCTTCTGAATGGGATCCCAAACTGAAAACTCCAAGAAATATAGTAGCCAAATTCCAGAGCTACAAGGTCAAGGAGAAAATACTGCAAGCAGCTAAAAAGAAACAATTCAAATATATTGGAACTACAGTCAGGATTACATAGGATTTAGCAGCTTCTCCATTAAAAGATCAAAGGGATTGGAATTTGATATTTCATAAGACAAAAGAGCTAGGACTGCAACCAAGGATCAACTATCCAGCAAACTGAGCATAATCTTTCAGGCAAGCAGATGGTCCTTTAATGAAATAAAGGAGTTTCAGACTATCCTGATGAAAAAGCCAGAGCTTAATGGAAAATTTGATCTCCATTTACAAGACCCAAGAAAGACATAAAAAGGTAAACAAGGAAAACACACACTCACACACTCACACACATGCAAATAACTTCCGACACACATAGTCCCAAAAGAGCAAACTGTTAACATCCCTATATGAGAAGCTGATATCTGTCATTATTGAAATTTGTATAATTATTGTGACACTTAAAAGGGATATACGTAGATAGAGGGGGTGGGTATAAATGAACTAATCTGAAGATTTAAAAAAAAACCCTACTAACAGGAGCAAAGGGATTGCAATGGGACAAAATTAAAGGATGTGGCAGAAAATGGTAAATTGTGTCACACAAAGAGGCATAAAAACATAGTAAAGTAGAGGGGAAGGAAGGAGGGAGATAAGCATCATATGAACATTATTCTCATTAGTTCTGATTCAAAGAGGGAACAATATAATCAATTAAGTTTAGGATCCTGACATGAAAAGACACAAAAAGTCATTATAATACAGGGAAAGGAGGGAGGGAGAGGAGCAATGTATGAAATTTAGTCTGATTGGTTTGAGTTCAAGGAGGGTATAACATACTCCATTAAGGATAAAAATCCATTGTGTACTACAGGCAGTAGGAAAGGTAAGGGTGGGGTGTAAAAAGGGAAAGGGTGGTTAGAAGGGAGGGAAAGAGTAGCAAGGGGAAAGGGTAGGTAAAGAGGGGGGGACACAGGGAGGGAATACTGAGGGAGGTGGTCAAAAGGAAAACTCTTAAGGAGGGGAAGGGAAAAGGAAGATACAAAAACATAAACAGGGGAGGGAATAGGATGGAGGGAAAGTCACAGATAGTAATCATCACTGTGGATGAAAATGGGATGAACTCTCGCATAAAAGAAAGTCCATAGCAGAATGGATTAAAAATCATAATCCTACAATATGCTGTCTACAAGAAACACATCTGAAACAAGGGAATACTAACAGCATAAAGGTAAAAGGATGGAGTAGAATATATTATGCTTCAGCCAAAGTGAAAAAAAAGCAGGGGTAGCAATCCTTATCTCAGAAAAATCAAAAACAAAAAAAGATCTAATTAAAAGTGGTAAGAAAGGAAACCACATGCTGCTAAAAGCCACCATTGAGAATGAAGCAATATCATTACTTAACATATATGCAATGATCAGTATAGCATCCAAATTCCTAGAGGAAAAGTCAAGGGAATTAGAGGAAGAAATAGAGAGCAAAACTCCACTAGCGGGGGAACCTCAATCTCCCCTTCTTTGAACTTGATAAATCTTACTTCAAACTAAATAAGAAAGAAGTTAAGGAGGCAAATAGAATTTTAGAGAGACTAGATATGATACATCTCTGGAGAAATGGAACAGGGATAAAAAGGAATATACCTTCTTCTCAGTGGTAAATGGCACATACAAAAAATTGACCATGTACTAGGGCATAAAAACCTCACAGTTTAGTGCAGAAAGACAGAAATATTAAATGCATCATTCACAGGTCATGATGCAATAAAAATCATATGCAAAAAAGGGCCATGGAAAGATAGACAAAAATCTAATTGGAAACTAAATAATTTAATCCTAAAGAATTAGTGGGTCAAACAGGAAATTATAAAAAAACAATCAGTAACTTCATTGAAGAGAATGACAATAATGAGATATCACACCAAAACTTGTGGGATGCAGCAAAGGCAGTTCTTGGGGGAAGTTTTATATCCCTGAATGCATACCTAAATAAAAGAGAAAATGGAGGTCAATGAATTGGACATGCAATTGAAGCAGCTAGAAAAAGAACAAACTGAAAATCCCCAATTAAATACTGAATTAGAAATAATGAAAACCAAAGGAGAGATTAATAAAATTGAAATTTAGAAAACTATTGAACTAAAAAGTAAAAGTAAGAGCTGGTTTTATGAGAAAACCAATAAAATTGATAGACTTTTAGTCAATATCATAAAAACAGAAAGGAGAAAAACAAATTTCAGGTATCAAAAATGAAAAGGGCGAATGTACCTCCAATGAAGAGGAAATTAAAACAATAATTAGGAATTATTTTGCTCAATTTTATGTACAGAAATTTGACAATCTTAGTGAAATGGATGAATATTTACAAAAATATAAATTGCTCAGATTAACTCAAGAGGAAGCAAATTACTAAATTAACTCCATCTCAGAAAAAGAAATCAAACAAGCCATCAGTGAACTCCCTAGGAAAAAATCTCCAGGACCAGATGGATTCACTAGAGAATTTTATAAAACACTTAAAGAACATTTGATCCCAATACTCTACAAACTACTTGGGAAAATTGGTGAAGAAGGAGCCCTACCAAATTATTTTTATGACACAATTATGATACTGATACCTAAATCAGAAAGAGACAAAACAGAGAAAGAAAATCATAGACTAGTCTCCCTCATGAATATAGTCTGTTGGATTCCCTTTAGGTTACCCTGGTGCTATGTCATAATTGATCAAGTATAGTCCTGAGAATGCCTACATGTGAAATCGACTAGAAAATGGTACTGAGATCTGAGTAATAATATAGCAGGAAGAAGTTGTTCTTACTCACTTTGGGAGTGCAATGATCCCTTCTGCTATACATTTTTAGCCTCTGCATAACCTGATTGATCTCTCACACAAATCTATCTGGTTTGTTGTTCTGTTGTATTCAACTCTTTGTGACCCTGTGGATAATACTCCACATGAGGTTTTCTTGGAAAATGTACTTAAGTGCTTTGCCATTTCCTTTTCCGGTGTATCAAGGCAAAACGACTTGCTCATGATCACACACAGCTAGTAAGCATCTGAAATCTATTTGAAGTTAGGTCTTTCTGACTCCATGTCTAACTCTCTATCCACTAAGCCACATAGCTGCCTCCAATCTATCATGTCAGTATGTTGGATTCTTTCCATAATAATAGTTCTCTAAGTGGTCTGCCTTCTACCATAGCTACCTATTTTGGAAAAATCTTCCCCCAAATTGTGGGAAATAAAATTCTCTAAATCTTGGAATCAATCAGACATTAACACTTCTGTTTTGTCATTTTATTTTAGAAAAAAAAATCATTGTCTTAAAGAGGATATAGGGGAGCTCTGGTCAATTTCCTCAGATCTGACCTCTGATCTTTCCAACAATCACAATGAGATAAATGACTACTCAGGGCAATTGAATTTAAAGCATAAAATAATCTGAGCCTAGTACTGTAATGCTTGGAACATAGTGGTCTTTAATTGCCCCTTAGCACCACAGATTAGGAGCTCTGATTACTTCCTGGAAACTCCTTTTCTTATTCCTTTTAAGATGTCCTTTGGAAATTTTGTATCAGATAATTCTGTGTGCCGTATCATAAGTACCAGCTATGGTGATCCAAATGTTGTGATATCCTAGAAGACTGTGGTATTTAATTACTCCTAGATGCATAGGTTTGGTGCTTATTGGCTTTCTCTATCTCTTCTTATACACTGTGCTGTTTGATCCTTTCATCAGTAATGGAAACAGCAGTACCAATATTCCTATCAAACACACTCTAAAATCTACACAGGAAGAAGTTACCTTCCAATAAATTCTGAAGTTCCTTACAATGATCCAAGAAAATTCCAAAACAATCATGCTAGAAAAACAGAAAACACCTTTCTAGCTCTCTTTTAGCAAGATCTTTTTCATGATTTTCTTAAATCACTTTTTCATTTCTTTTACCAATTTTTACTACTCATCTCTTTAGCTTTTCTGGGAATTATTCTTGGGCTTGGATCCAATTAGTATTTTTTCTTGTAGACTTTGTAGCAGTTTCCACATTGTTCCCTTCTTCTGAATTTATGTCTTAGTCTCCTCTGTACCCCACAGTAAATTTTTATTGTCAAATTATTTTTTGTTTTTGTCTTTTTGCTTATTTTTCCATCCTCTTTCTTGACTTCAGCTATGTTAGAGTTGGGCTCTGCTCATATTGAAGTGGGGAGGCATTGCCCCAAGCTTCAAGCTATTTTGTGCTGCTATTTTCAGATTTAGTTCTGGGGGTTGTCAAATTTTTGGTGTTTACAAAGTAGTGAAAGACTGAGAGAGATATGGGCACTGCTCTCCTAGTCTGTGCTTTGAGTCTCTGGTACCCTGAAGTCACAAGCACTGGCACTCTTTGCCCTAGAATTGAGACCAGGGCCTCTGCTCCCTTTTGACTGATTCTCAACACTTCTTTCCACTGTGGAAACTGTACATGTGCAATAGAGTTGCCAATCAGCACTAACTCTACCCAGTACCAGCTAAAGATCCCCTGTAAAGTTTTTCTGAACAATTGTCTGATCCCCTTACCATCTCTTGACTGAAAGCACCTGAAGCCATTGCTGTTGCTGATTTTTGTTAGCTCTATGACTCCAAAATTTAATTTGAGGACTTATTTTAAAGTTAAACAAGTTTGACTGGGTTGCCTCTAATCTGCAGTCTTGGCTCTGTCCCCACCCCCAACAAATTAAAGATTAATGGAAAATTATTTGCTGTCTTTATGTCCTCATTTTTTTTCTTAACCCAATAAGAGTAAATTGTATGAAATCGATTGCACTGTCCCCTTGCTCAGCCCCCTCACCCTAAACAACAAAAACTAACACAAATTTAAGTCAAATTGAGAGGTACAGTGTCAAGGACCCAGTAAATTATATCTGGAGTATCCTATTTGGTATTGTTTCACATTTTAGGAAAAATCAAATTAAGAGTTTAGTAAAGAGGGCAATGCTTTAATGTGCCATATGAACACAATTTGAAGGAGCTCAGGAGGCTTACTTTAAAGAATAGAAAACTGAAGTATAACATGATAGCTGCCTTTCTGAATATTGGAAGAACTGTCACATGGAATAGAAATAAAAATCATTCTCCCTTGCCCAAAAAGGCAAAATTATGAGTAATTTGTAGAAATTATTAAAAGTTGATTTAAACTCGGTGTAAAAAGAAACCTCTTTTTGAAAGGTTCTCCTTTATCTCATTCTGGAGGAAAGTGCAAGAGCTACTCACTAGCTTGGTTTTATTCTGATCAGCATAGGATCTTTAGTCTTCTCCATGTCTAAACTGGGCTAGTTTTTCTCAGTTTCAGTAACCTCTTCTCAACCTCCCTGGGGTGTATCATATTAATGCTGAATTGGGTCTGAAGCCCAATTGGTTCAAAATGTTGGTTCACTGGAAATTTTCGATCAAAGGCGCGATGACTATCCAGATATAGTGTTCTTAAAGTGAGTCATATCCAATTTGGAGATTCTGTGATAATGTGTGTGTGTGTGTGTGTGTGTGTGTGTGTGTGTGTGTGTGTGTGTGTGTTTGCCTGTGTGTGCCTGCATGTGTATGTTTATTAATGCAGGGCCTAAATCAATGTGGACTTAAAGGAAGCTAAGAAGTGGAGTTAATGACTTCAATAAACTCTTTTTTTTTCCATCTTGTAACTATTTATAATTTCATGGGAATGTTGAACTTTGCAACGAACTCTTATGCCAGATCTACGCTGACAAATTTAATTAGAGAAATAAGAAAATGATTGTATAATTTGTGCTTTGTGATTTGAAAAAAACAGATACAGGCAGTACCCAACTTACTAACTAATTGAATTCTAAAGTTCATATATAAGTCATTTGTTGAAACTCATTTGTGCTACCCCCCAAAAAAATTACAACACTACCACTTTTCATAAGGAGTGTAGAAGGGAAGATTGATAGAATATCTCCCTCACCCCACCCCCTCATTCCCCAAGCAGTTAAAGTATGAATTCTTTATTTCAAGACAATAGAAACCTAAATTCTTTAGCTTACAGGATAAGGACATGTGCCCTAGGATTCTGACACAAATAGATATAGGTGCATCTGGGGGAAAACAGTTAAGTTCCTTACGACTGTGTATTCAAGGAAAAATTCTTGATTCTGGTCTATCTCTCCCCTCTCTTCTCCTCCTTTCTCCTCTCTTTTTCTATCCCCAGGATTTAGAACAGTGCCTGGCACATAGTATTTCATAGGGACTTAATTAATGTTAATTGATTGATTCTGATGATTCTTGGAATACATTCTAATTTTTATATTTTAAAGCAAGTTATAATGGAAAGGAACAGATTACAAGGCCATCCCAACACACTTCTTCATTTTTTACTTATACTGTATCAACAAAGTTTCAAGAAGATACTAAGAGGGACCCTAGGTATACAGATTACTGAAGTGAAATTCTTCTATATTTCAGGAGAAAAAAGACCCAGACTATCCTGATCATTTCATCATATGATAGGAATTGGATAGCCTGGTGGGTAAAGAGAAGGATAATGATAGAAATGTGGGAGTATCAAGAGAAAAATAAAAGACCTGATTAATCAAATTCGTATGGAGAATTTAGCTGAGAAGTGTTAAAGTCAGTCTTAGTGGTTTAATTTCCATTCCTGTCTTGCCATTATCCGGTCTGCCACCTCAGAGTGTACACTGGAAATTATGAAGTCAGGTGAAAAGGAGGAAATGCTAAGCAACATCATACTAGTTAGAAAGGAAAAAGAAAAGAATGGGATGGGGGAGGTGGAAAGGAAGGAAAAATTAGGACAATAGGTAAATATTAACCAATAGCAGCAAAGAAGGAAGGTGAGTTCTCCTGATGTTAAGTGACCCAAATGGTATACATTTTCATTCAAATCCTTGAATATTCAGATATTCCTTGTGTCATCATTGTAGGTGTTCTCTCCACCAGTGCAGATTAACAAACCTCTATGTTTTAGTACACAAACTTTGTTCACTAATGAAGCTGAAGTAAGCCATCATTTGGTGGCCAATACTCTGGTAAGATCCCTACAAACTTATGGAAGCTGCATTTATTTGCAGTCCATTGTTGAGTTCATATACATAGCCTTCCTGTCTCAATGTGCTTTCCCCGAGCTAGTTTACATCAGTATAAACTTTGAGAAATTAAGGCCACATTGACTAGATGAATAATCTGAATGATAACTTATTAAGGTGCTATAAGTGATATAAATAAACTGAAGATACACGTGTATGGAGACACTACACTGGAAAATTCCTATATTCATAATTTCTGTGAAAGATAATATAGTCTTGGACTCTGTTTAAGATGAGTTCATAATTTTCTATAGGGCCCCTCTTAGGCAGAAACACCTGCAAGGTCATAGTACCATTTAAACATAGAAAATGATCTTATAACAAGCAGAATAAATACTATATTAAAACCTAAAATAAACACTATGACATAAAAGTCCACAACAACATATGATGTAGAGAAAGGTACTGGTTAGAGGTAGCAGGTCCAAATATTGAGTTTATTGTACTTTTCAGAGTATATGAAATCAGATTCTCCAATGAAGAATAGCTCACAGTTAAAGGCACTGCTTTCACACTATTCTGAAACTACCATCCCTCTTCAGGAAGATTTACTTCAGGTGTCAGCTTTGCAATCAGTCACTTGTCTCAAAGTTCCCAATCCTGCTGAGAGGCATTATCAGCTTTCTGATAACCCAACACCCACTCTGAAAAAAATGAAATGAATAAAAGACCATGTTGCCATCAACTATGGCAACCACCACACCTACTTATGGAGAGAAAAATCTAGGCAAACTCATCACAGTATTACCAATATGTGACAAGATGACTGTCAGGGGCTTTCAATGCACTTGTCAGCTGGAAAGCTGGTATGAGTAGAGGATGTCAACCTTCATGGAGTAGAAAACAATGGTTTTCTTCTGTCATTTATGCCAAGCAGTAAATCATACTCTTCATGCCGTATTCTGTTTCCTGAAAAAGAAAGAAGCAATAAGGTTGTGCCTAATATTTAAATCATGGAAGCTTATTGATTTATACCATTGTTTATTTCACAGATACAGAAACTGAACTCTGTTGGGGTTAAAATTTTTACCCAAGGTCACATAGCTAATAAATATGAAGCCTTAGTCTCTTGATAACAGGTCTGGTATACTTTTTGTAAACAGTGCCTACACACATAAAAAACTATATAAATGTAACATTTTCTATTATTAGATATCCCTATCATTATCTACGCTTAGATGTATAGATGTATGCAGGTAAACATAGCTATGTTTATATGCATGAATATATAAACAGTCTTCTTTTGAGAAAGTGAAATGGAGTCTCAGCAACTACTAGTGGGCTGTATCTTAGTGTTTTGTGAATAGGTTAAATTAAAGGATGTGGAGGTCCCTTTGAACTCTCATGTTCTATCACTCTATAATCAATTAAGGACTAGCCTCCATATAACATATAAAGGAATTAACTAGGTCATGGGATCATTAGCACTTAGAAGTAGAAATGGAAGAAAGGAAGGAAATAGAAGGAAGAAAGGAAAGAAAGGAGGGAGGAATTAAGGAGGGAGGAAAAGAGTGAGTGAAGAAGAGAGGAACAAAGGAAGGACTTATTATTTAACACTTATTATACGTCAGACAGTATGTGAAGCAATTAACAAATATTCTCTCATTTGGTCTTCACCATAACACTGAAGATAGATACTAAGAAACTGTAGAAGATAGAAGTTAAATAATTTGCTTCACACAGGAGTTAAATGATTTTTTTTTCCACACAACTGGTAAGTGTTTGAGGTTGGATTTGAAATCAGGTCTTCCTGACTCAAGTCCAATCTCTTTGTCTATTCAAACCCCTATCTACTTCTAAGGTCATCTAACCAAACCCTTTACATCTTCAAATTAAAAAAAAAACTTAGACTGAGGGGGCTAAGAAACATCTATAGCCACATAGGTACTCTGCATGAGTTAATACCTGAAAACACATGCAGAAGTAATGATAAGATATAATATATAGGAAATATTCAGATAGGTTGATATTAGGGATATCACAGACATAAGTTTTGAGCCAGATCTTGAATAAATGAATGAATATGAGTTAGCCCTACGGATAATATTCAAGGTTGGGACTTTACTCCATGACAGAAAAAGAAAATAACAGAAAAGATGTGAAGATAAGGAAAGGAAAAAGGCTAAGATAGACTAAGGGTTGTATGTTGGAGAATAGTAAAAATGAGTGTGAAAATGTTACTGAGGATTTCCGATTTCAAAAAGTCATTATAAATTATATAATTCAGATCTAATATGAGATGAACACTGAATTATGTAAGAAGATAATGAGGACAATATATATGTAATCTGTATTATATATGTATGTGTGTGTGTGTGTGTGTGTGTGTGTGTGTGTGTGTGTGTATCACATGAAGTGTTCTATGAGTCTCTAGAAGGGAAAATTCAATATTAAATGGGAGGTATAAATGAAGGCTTCATAGAGGAGGGAGAATTACAAATAAACCTTAAGGGATAGGATTTTAATAGATAATGAGAACATGCCACAAATGAGGGCCTAGTGTCAACTAAGTTAAGGTGATTAGAAAGGCTATTGCAAAAACAAGGGACAGTGAATAGTGCAATATGAAGGGATGTAAAGAGCATAAGGAACTGAGTCTTTTGAAATATGTTCAAAAATTTTAAAGTGATGGAAATACTTTGAAATTAAAAACACAAGAGGAATTATTTTCTTTAAGTAGGACCATGAACACCTCCTATGAGACAGAAAGGGGTGAGGAGAAAAGAAGCATCTATTGACAAATTCTGAGAAACTGTGATATGGAGGGTAGTGGAAGGAAATCCTATTTTATTATTTCACAGTTAGTGAGGAAAGGGGCTTTAAGTCTGATACTCGAGGGGTGCCATTGGGAGCTTGAGGAGAGGTCTTGTTTTGGAACAGTTGAAGTGGAGAAAGAAATAGGAAAAGAAATTTAATGCTGTGAGCATTTGAAAGGCCCTGTGAGTCAAATCTTAAGTAGAGAGCAATGTGACAAAAATAGGATTTGAAATGGAATAACTGAGCAACAGTATGTAAAGTGGACTTTTGGAAAGGAGGATTAAGGAAAGAAGCTGGGAGTTGATTTCAGTCTTACAACAGAGACTACAAAAATGAAAAGGAACCATTCATTCCAAGAAATTGTAAAGATGAAAGTAGAGGTGTTCAAGGGGCCTAAAGAA
>CM053580.1:89095753-89123481 GCA_028627135.1 Pseudochirops cupreus
ATATGGAACTATACCTTTTATATTGAGTGGAATTTCTTTACGCAGAACTAGTTTGATTTTGCTTTTTATATAGTAAAAAATATTGGAGCAGGACTGAGAAAACAAGTTCTAGTATCAACTTTGGCACTTACCGTATGACTTCATCTATGATTAAGGAGAATAATATTTTCCTCATCTAATTATCTCTGTTTATATGAAAATTAATGATAGGTGTTTTTTAGTATGATTTGTTCAAGATTTAAGAAGTATTTTATTCATACTATTTGTCCAAAGAATTCCTAATTTGGTGCCACATTTTTGCATGGATTTTGGAAGACTATGAAAAAAATAGAAGCCAGAATACAAAGTCTTGCAGATCCTAACAAACTGATATGATTTTAAGGATGTCAAGTAATCCCTTACCTATGAAGATCATCAAAGCTTATTTTGGAGAGTTGTTTTTTTTTTTCCATAAGGTCATTAGTCATTAGCTGTTTTTCTTTAAATGTTTATTTTTCTATCTCAACTCATTATACTATCTTATTACATCATGGAGGGGAAGTAATCTCTATTGCTAGAGGGAGAATTGAACCCTCTCCAATGAAATAACATCCCTTTTGAAGCACTGAATTATTATATTAAATAAACATAATATTGGGATATTGTGAATCTCTTAGAATTATAAAGAAAAGCTTATTGAAATTAACCCCTTTCTCAAAATGCTTAAGATTTGGAATGACTGTCATAAGCCACACTGGCCAGCCCAGAATTTAATAGGATACCCTGACACAAAGTCCCTAACAAGTGACTATCAAGTCTGGAATAATATTTTTTCCAATGAATTGGAACCCACTGTCTTCAATGACAGCTCATTCCACTTTTGGACAGTTTAAATTTTTTGGAAGTTTTGTCTTACATAAAACCTAGATCCACAAATCTGTGAATTTCTCCCATTGCTCCTAGTTGAACTCTTTATAGCAACAGAGAATTATAATCTTTCTTCCATATGACAGACATTGAGATACTTGAAAACAATCATCAATTCATCACCAATCTTTCCCAGTAAACAGAAACTCTGATGGCAGGAGTTTTCACTCTTGTCTTTCTATTCTCAGCACTAAACACAATTTATGACACAACACTTTCTTAAAAGAATACAAACTCCTCTGAGCAAGGACACTTACTCTTCAATACTTACTCTTCAGTCCAGTGACACTGACCTACTAGTTCTTCCACAAATACAATATTCCATCTCTCAGGTCTGGGCATTCTCTTTGTCTGACATTCCTGGAAGCTTTCCCTCTTCTGATCTGAGTACTCAACTCCCCAGTTTCTTTTAATTTCCAACTGAAAAAAAAAATCTTCTACAGGAAGCTATTCCCCAACCTTTTCTTATGCCAGTGCCTTCCAAGCATTGATTATTTCCTATTTATCTTGTGTATAGCTTTCTTTTTGTAGGTTTTGTTTGTATGTTGTCTTCTCCAAAAAATTGCAAGTTCTTTGAGGTCAGGGACTGACTTTTACGTCTTTTTTTTTATCCCTAAAACTTAGCCTGAAACATAGTAGACAATTAATAAATGTTCATTGACTGATGTGGTTTAATCTCTCATTTTCTCCCAACCACATTTCCTCTGATACACTACAACTCTCCTATAATATCATATTTCTCATTGAATTCTAATAATGTGAAGAAAAATATATATTTCAACTTATCTGTCTTCAGTTTTTTTTAATCTCACGAGAAATTTAAGCCAATGCTAAATTGTAATTTTTAAAAATATTTTTAAAAATCTTTCACTTTAAGATCCTGTTACCATCTAGCTAGTTATACAATGTCAAACACAAATTAACTACAGTATTTATCCAGAAGGAAAATACGATTTTTCTGTCTGAATATATTGGTATCCCCATGCAATATTTTCACTCAGTTGTACTTAATACCATTCATCTTCTCATTTTCTTTTTCTTCCCTCATCTTTTCCTTCAACATATTCAACAGCTGGGGCCATGAGCAAGAGATGTTTGACAGTTTAAGAACTCTGATGCCAAGGTCTGAAATAAATTTTTTAGCAGCAACATCTGTGTCTGTTACAAAGCACTTGGCTGGTTCTTTGGCATGATGCTTGGATGGGTCTACTGTGTCTGTTGACTCTACTGTTGGCTATGTTAATGCCTGTATTATTGCCCATGGTGATTCTCCAGGGAAATGAGATTTCTGATAAACTAGTTAAAGCACCATGGTCCTAGAATTTCATTATTTTCTTCCTAATAACTTGTATTAGTAAATTTTGTTCCATTTTGAAAGGAAGAACCTGAAGAAAAATCATCCATGAATGGGGGCAGTCAAAGGTGTCAACATTTTATTTTCCAGCACTGTCAACCTCTATAACAACACACCATACTTTATATATTTCTTACACTCCACTGCAAATTCTTAAAAATGAAAAAAAAAAGAATCATTCTCAGAAAAAGATCAAATTAGACACATTTCCCTATTAGAGTAATTGACTTAGAATACAATCTTACCTATGAAGTGAAAGTATTTATTTTCAATAAGAGTTGAAAACCCTTCACAGATGAGATCATAGATTTAAACCTGGGGGAAACTTTGTAGGTATATAATCCACCATCTGCATTTTACAAATAAGGAAATTGAGGCCATTGAATGTAAAATGACTTGCCCAAGGTTTCACTAATAGTAGGTGACAGAGGAACATTTCACATCTGAGTACTCTGACACCAGTATCAGTGTTCTTTAAATTTTATCTCTTTGCATTTCAGGGTGACCAAAAATAATGGAAAATTTAAGCAAACAACAAAATTGACTCAAAATTGTGTCTGTCATATTATGAAGATAATTATTATAGTTTTAATTAATATTTATATAGCATTAATTAATATACATTAAGATTTGCAAAAGACTTGATATTATATCATTGGATTCTCACAACAATCCTTTGAAGAATGTTTTATCATTATCTCCATTTTGCATGTCATCACACCTAGGCTGAGAGATACATTCAATGACATGTCCAGGGTTAAACAGATAGCAAGTGCTTGAGGCAGGATTCAAACAGAGGGCCTTCTTATTCCATGTTAAACATTCTTTCCAGCACGCCACTTACTGAGTTCTACATATCTTGCTGATATTTTGGGGCATATTTATTCCATTTTTTTCCCAACAGTAGAAAATGTGGAGAATTTTAATCTAATCTCTACCTTAACCAACTCTTACCTTACAGATAGAGAATTTAGCTTGATATTCCTAATTTCTTGCATAAAAGAAGAATTTTTTTATATATTTGACTTACTTAACTTTCTAGTCTTTTCAAAGCCCAAGAGTTAATTTTAATGTCCACCAAGAAGTAATTATTTATGCAGATGAATACAGTCCAGATTCCACTATCTAATTTTCAATTTGAAAGACTATCCCAGTTGAAGTCCTTGCATGAATAAATCTAAAATGAAAATACTAGTAGGCTGCTTGAATTTTTAAAAAAATCTAAATTGCAAAAGGTATCTAATCACTTACCATGATTCAAGACTCTATTGTCAGATTAGACAACATTGTCTTCACATAAAATCCTTATCTAGACTATAATGAATTCAACTGATTGACCCATATCTCCATCTATCTATGGGTTTTATTTTCATGAAATTACATTGGAACAATTTTGAGTTTTTTAAAATAAAAATTAATTGCAAGTTAGAAATCTAAAGTTCATTGAACTTGCACAGAATCCTATTTGTTGGTTTTATTTTTGTATTTTTTAATGGCAAAGTCACAATCTTTATTCTTGAATGTCAGCACCATCATTATACTCTTGCCATTTTAAGAATAATGTCAACTTTTATAAGAGTAAAAGTAATGGGCTTGTAATGAGGCCACATTTTTACAATTTGTTAATGAGGTCAGTCTACTTTTACATTTCCCATGTGATCAAGCTCCTATACCTCCTTTGAAAAATAACCCCATAATTTTATAATATAATTTAGAGGGTTTTTTCCTTAATACTCCTATAGATTTTTCCATTTATTTAATTTGTCTCCTATCTTTACTGATAAAGTAGTACTTGTTGTTCTGGATTGAGTATCTGACTTGGCTTCAAATTATATATGTTATGAACATTTATCACTCACTTTTCTTTTAGCATATTCTTCATATTTTGCTTTTTAGGGTGAGGGGTCTTTTGGTATCCTTCACCCAGATTTCTGTACATATATCTCTAATTTAGGGCATTATATTGTGTATAGAAAAGAACATCAAGTTATTGTTATGTTTTACAAGCATAGTTCAAAATAAGTTCAACCTTGTAAACTTTTGTTTACTTCCAGAAGAAAACAAAAAGAAAAAATTTGATTAGCGGGAATCAATAATAGTAGTAAAGGTGGTGATAGGTTGAATGGAAGAGTCATAGACTTAAGGCTAAAATGGATCTCGGAGATCATCTAACGCAATGCACTCATCTCAGAGATGAGGAAACTGGAACCCAAAAAGGTGAAATAATGTGTGTAAGATCATATAAGTAATTGGAGGGAGTAGGATTTGAATAATGATTCTTCACTTAGAAGTCTAACAGTATTTTAAGTGAACCACACTCTCATTTTGAGAAAAGGCAATTTATATAGCAAATAATACTGAAAACAGGACAGATTGTAATTATGTAATATTAGAAAAGATTCCAAATAACCCAAAGGCCTGTTCAACAAAACAATCATACACTGAAGAAGCACATAATTTGTAGTGTTATTTCCAAATAACATTATATACAAACAATTTGCAACATCACACAGTCCTCTGGTTTTTGTTTTTTTGTTTTTTTTTTTTAAGCCAGACTAATGACTTTTATAAGTATAGGTAGTTCTTGATTAGGAACTTCCTTTCAGTGGAAATTGACAGTTTAAGTTCTCTGGAGGCTTGAGAGTTACATCGGTCACTTAGAGTTGAAGTTCCATGTTAGGGGTCACACACCAAGTATGTCAGGCATGCACAATATATGACCAAAAGATGGCCCTCGATTCCCAAGTGTAGGGTGGCTCCAGCTCATTCTTGTGTTTGTCACATGACCTAGGGCAATCATTATCATTATCAATCTGTCTCTAGTCTAACCTATCTGCCCCACACATTTTTCCCTATTTTAATTTTGGCACCTACCTACTGCCAAGTTTTGCACATCTGAAGTATGTGGATCTGAACCTAGATCTTCCTAACTATGAAACCAGCTCTCTGTCTACTATACTACATTGCTTTACATATGTTTATATGTTTCTGGGTTGTTTCTTGTCTCTTTGTGAAAATACCTCATTTGTTCTGATTGGGTTTTTTTGCTTGTTTTGTTCTATTTTGGGTCTTTCATTCTCTGAATTTGGCTCTTCCAGCAAACTACATATATCATGTAATTGACAGTTCACTTTCTCTGCAACCATGAACAGACTAATGATAAGTGAGAAATCACCAGGCAAAACAAAATGGAAAATGAAATAAATAATACAGAAATTCAGGAAAAAATGTTTCATTTTAACTGAATTACCTCCCTCTCCACATTGGGCTTTGTGGTACTGATCATCTAGTGCTGAATCATTTCTCTCCCTTTAGTCTGTCACAATGAATTGTGATGATTCCAGTGGTCTCTTAGAGGCATATCCTCACAATACCTTTCACCAAGGTATGTCCAAAACAGTAATACAACAGAGCTTCCACTTTGTGATAATTGCTCAGAAGTACTGGATTCATTACAAAGTATAAATCTGTTAAAATTGATTTCAGGAATTTAGAAAGTGCCTATGAAAATATTTTGGGTTTTCCTGCTCACCTTGGTGCATATGACCTTTAACTACTGCTGGGAATATAGATAGATGAAAGGGGGGAGGAGAGGGAGAGAGACCCATTTTTACAAGGAAATATATACATATATATGTATATATACACACATACATACATATATGCAAATATATACACGAATACAAAAATATATGTATATATGCATTCTTTCTCTCTGACTCTCTCTCGATAGATAGATAGATAGACTGAGATAGATAGATAGATAGATACTTAACAAAGACATCTCTAGCGTTACCCCCAAATCATTTTTTAAACCAAAGTATCTAGAAGGGTACAATTTGTGCTGTAATGTCTATACATAATAATATTGATTCAGTTTTAATACCATTTGAATGAGTTTTGCTTGGTTATGTTGTTTGAAAATATCAGATTTTTAAAGTGTAGAGGAATCATTTGGATGGCATCATATGCCTTCAATGCCAAGCCTGGAAACTATTCTTCCAAATGCAGCATCTGGTTCCCTGGCAAAATTCATTGGTAGTTTTTCAGCACCTCTAGGTCTGTTACATGGTTGGCTGCTTTTGAGTACCAATTTCCATTTCACTGAAAATGAAGGTCTGTATAAATCATTGAGACCTTCTGTAATGTTGATTTAAGCCCTGGTTTGGAAACTAAGGTGCCATAATATTTTAGATACACATGGCATGTCTGTTTCTTCAAATATTTCCATGCATATCAATGTGTCTGCATAGATGTGGAAAGGGGGAGGTGGATAGCATTTCATTGTAATCATGTAATGGATAAAGAGCTCATCTTGAAGCCAGGACATGGGCTAAATCCTGCCTCTGATACATACAAGTTGTATGACTCTGGACAAATCACTGAAACTCCCGATATTATAGGATAGAGGTTTCAAACAGCTGGCCTGCAATACTCCCAAGTTCAGAACTAGATTAAAATCTAATTGGGAAATATTTAAGAAAATAAATAAACATATAATAGAAGGCTGCTAATGTTAATGTGTGCTTTTTTAAACCAATATGTGGAAGCAGGCATTCTTATGGACAATTTAGAGGTCCTGTTTCTATATGAGTTTGCTGTTAGTTAGGCTTTGATCATAAGTTGCAGAAAAGGTGCTGACTTGTATTGCTACAGAAAATTCCATCTGAAATTCCATACCCCAGTGAAATTGCAATAACAGGCTTTATTCCTTGGTAATAAAGTAAAACATAATAGTAAATTTCTCTATCACACAGCTTGTAAGTCGGAGACCTGGAATTCAAATCTGTGCTGTTATTGTTTTTTTTAAATCCAAAATCCAGTACTCTTTCTACTTTTTTCCTCCAGTAGAATTTTATTAATACAGCTCACATTTATATAGTGCCTTCTAGAGATAACTGTGGCATAATAGATAAAGAGCCCGCCTTGGAGCTAGGAAGACCTAGCTAGCTTCAGGTCCCTCCAACATACAGAGACTATGTGACCCTCAACTAGTCATCCTTCAGTGTTGTAAGAAACTCTCTACAACAGTGGTTCTCAACCTTCCTAATGCCATGACCCTTTAATACAGTTCCTCATGTTGTAGTGACCCCAACCATAAATTTATTTTCGTTGCTACTTCATAACTGTAATTTTGCTATTGTTTTGAGTCATAATGTAAATATCTGATATGCAGGATGTATTTTCATTGTTACAAATTGAACATAACCCACAGGTTGAGCACCACTGCTCTACAAGGTATAAAGAAGGTGATGACTTATGGCAGTAGAGAGAGTATCAACTGGAGTTCCCTATGCCAATGTGTGTGTGTGTGTTTGTGTACATATGGCATGTCTGTTTAGTCAAGAAGAGACAGAAAGAGAGAGAGAGAGAGAGAGATCCAGACTCTACTCCTTTCTCCAGCAAGACACAAGAATTTTCTAATAGAGAAGTCCAATCTGCTCTTGTGGCCTCCTCACCCTTGAAGTTGACTAATCCCAAGACCTCCTCATAATGGAAGTACACTTTATCACCTTTTGGCCCCTTCTTCTGATTGGCCAATCCCTTCCATCCTGGAATTTTCATTTTCAAGAAAATGCCCCAGACAGCCGTGTCTGCATTTTTTCTCTGGACTCCACTTGTGATGCTCTGGATTTATTCCACATTGCCTTCCTACTATACACTCAACTGTATAATCATAAAAGTGCTTGTTAAGCACCTACTATATACCAGATACTGCCCTTAGGCATGAATATACAAAGACAAAAACCAAATACATTCTCTGCCCTTAAGAAGTTTGTATTTTATCAAGAGAAAATACACATACACATGCACACACACAAACACACACACATATAAAGATGTACAATGGGAAAACACTAGTAGCTAAGGGAATCAGAAAAGGCCTCATATTGAATGGGGTACTTGAGCTGAAACTTGGAAGAAAATAGTTATTCTATGACAAATCGTTCAGGGATATTTTTTTTTCTTTTTGGAGGAGGAAAGGCGGCACAATTGGAGTTAAGTGACTTTCCCAAGGTCACATGTCTAGTAGGTGTTAAGTGTCTGAGCTCAAATTTGAACTCAGGTCCATCTGACTCCAGGGCAGGTGCTCAATTCACTGTGCCATCTAGCTGCCCCTAGGGAATTTCTTTTATTTCCTGGCCCATCCCTAGAGAACCCTTCTCATTTGGATTCTGGCAAGGTCCATTTAGCAAGTACCATAGTCATGATTGATCCTCTCCCTACTCAAGGACAAAGGTAAAGTGAAGAAGAAAAAATCTAGTGAATATGGAGATCAGAAACAATGTGCATCAAATGCAATGGTAAAAATTAGGAAGAGAATTTAGTAAGGGAGAAAACCCAAAGCAGAAAATCAATGCAATAGCCAAGAGAAATTCACAGAATGTTCCATGGCAGGGAAAGGATTCTAATAGAAAATAAGGTCTATGTTTCAAGAACAAGGTTTCAGTGGTGACAAGAGGTCAAACTAGACTAAAAGAAAATCAAATGGAATAGTTCAGCTTGAATTATTTGAGGCTTCATGAGAAATTGTGAGTTTTTAACCCAAGCCTGCAACTAGACTCTCCTCACTAATCTTACTCAAATTCTCTTCATCTGGAATGTTCTGTTGACTTCATTTACTACTATGGAACCATTGGGTGGAAAACAATAATAAGACTGGGCCCAATTTTTGGAGGGGTTATAAGATTTGTACAGAAATCACAGTTATTGCAGAGGGGGTGTGGAGAAGGGACATAACATAAAGTTATGTTTTAAAAGGCTTAGGCAGCCAGTGTCTCATAGGTTTCTCCTATAAATATGTTTTAGCACCTACTATAGGAAAGTCACTGAACCAAGTGTTGTAAGCAAGATATGCAAAATGGAAAAAAAAGATGGATCTTGCCATAAAAGAAGAACAAGAGATGGTGAAAGAAAATAGAAGCCTGGAACAGTTACAAGTGGTAAAAATTAGGGAGATTGTTATAGAAATGGAATGTTAAACACAAAGAGGCTTCCCAGCCCCTTCATAAATACTTGTTTAATTGAATAGACATAGTTTGAGAATAGAAATGGCATGAAAACTGAACATTATACAATTTGATCAAGATTATAGAAAACCTTATAGAATTAAAGAGAAAATCAGGATGTCCATTACTAAACGAATATCATTAAAATGAGTCTTTCGAGTCCTTTAAATGTGTATGTGAGACTAGTCTAAGTTTAGAAAATGATCAAGTTCTTGCCATTTGTGTTTTACCTTATACATATTTAGCTAACATTAAAAGGAAAGTCAATACGGACATTATAAGCTGTTCATATTTTAGGCACAAAGGTAAGTAAAACATTACCATGGTACTTCATATGAAACAGCAATAGACCCAATTTAAGAGTACATACTTTTAATTCTTCTATATACTACAATACTCCAGTCACAATAAAACAGCTTCCATTTAAATAGAAATGAGAAATAGAGGAATATAGTTTTAAAATTATTTGGGAATCCAATAGCCTGGTCCAAACCATGACAATGTTATTTGCTACCTTGATCTCTTTGAGATTCAGTTTCAAAACATATAACATAAGGTGAGGGGGGCAAAGAGTTTTTAAGATTCCCTTCTACCTTTAAATCTTTGGTCTCTCTTTAAAAAAAAAAAGTATTCCTTATTACCAATTCAGATCTTGGTAACCTACATCTGGGACCTAGTCTGAATGTGACCTTGTCACCTAGAAATATAGAATATATTCAACAACCTTTGAACCATTGAATGAGTCTGTAAAGATTATAAAGAGACTCAGAAAGTCTGAGCACTCACTTAGGACTTAACATTTTCATGAATATTAGGAGGAAAATACTTTTTATTTGGAAGATATAAATTAGAAATGTTCTATCAGATTATCTACCCACCATCATCTATCTTTGTCATTGGTATGAACAAGAATGGCTAGCCTATGTGAAATCACTTTATTGATCTAGCAGATACTTGGTCAATTTCTCATTTCTACAGAAAGGGTAATCCCCTTACTCTTTCACCAATTCAGGCACCTCTAGATACAGCCATATGAGTAATTAACTAACTAGGAATTCCTGCCATGCTGTAAATTCTCCCTGGCCCTAAATACTTCAGAATTTTGGAATTAGGAAAGATATACTGAGTGAAAGCAAATCCTATAGCTTTAAGACAGTGTCCCAAACACTATTTTTCCCCAAATAGGTTGAAAAAGTAGGGTGACTCTCATTTATGTAGATACCTTATAACTTGTGTAAAACACAATTATATATAGCTAAAATAGTACATATGTGTGTATGTATATATGATTGTTCTGTTGTTTCTAGTTTTTTGTGACCCCATTAGGGTTTTCTTGGTAGAGATACTAGGGTGGTTTGCCATTCCTATCTACAACTCATTTTATGATGAGGAACTGAGATAAACTGGGTAAAGTGACTGACCCAGGGTTACATAGCTATTAAGTGTCTGAATATAGCTAAAATGTATTTTATTCAGCAGAAAACAGCCTAAAAAGATAAATACAGGAGAAAATGTAAGACCTGATGTGCCCATTCAGAACATACCAGGATAAGCTTTGTACTGGACATCTGCTAAGGAAATACACACACACACACACACACACACACACACACACACACACACACAGCAAAAACAAATATAAGAGAAACGCAGTAAGAAATAGAATAAGCTCTCGTTATAAAATAACCTGTCATCTAGTCTAACATAGACTATCAATTATCCATGTATACAACTTGTATGCTCTTTTTAAATATAGGAAAATGCAGCTTAACAAAATGTATTACTAGCTTGTTGTCCATAATGTAGACAATTTAAAAAAAAATTAGAAAATCTATGGCTTCCTTTTAGTAATATATTGACTACAAGAATAAAAGCAATAGAGAATACAAGACAAGCTTGCATAAACTAAAATGATAGGTTTCTAACTCTTCTCTTTGCTTCCATTCTCAATCTATTTATTACACACAGCTGCCAAAGCAATTGCCCTAAAATACAGGCCAGGATATGCTCATTCCTTGCTCGCAAATGTTACTACTGTCTATAGGAACTTGTTTAGTGTGCCTATAAAAATTCCTTATCCTTATTTTTAAGGCCCTTCACAAACTGGCTACAACCCATTTTCCATAATTGTCATACTGCTCTTCTTCAAATATTCTAAGTCCCAACTAAACTGGAATACTTTCCAAATTTTCCTGGAGTCTTACATGGCTATTCATTTAAAAAGGCCTATATGCCTACAACACACTTCTTCTACATAGGCACCCAATGAAATCCCACTTCTCCTACAAAGTCAGCCAAATTATCACTTCTATTAAAAACCAATCTTTAATCAATCAACTGAAAATGATCCCTTTCTATTTGAAGTTACCCTTAGAACATTGAATGTATATTCTCTTTGTCCTTATGATGTTGACCTTGACATAATATGGATTCTATTGGGATATATATTGGAATACAAGCCCCATCTAGGATAAGATTATGTCAAACATATATTAGGCACTTAATAACATCAACATATATTAAGCAATTATTGTGTGCCCAACTCTGGAAGTGCTGATTTTTTTAGATGAAACACTGATCCTACATTGAAGGGGCTGTGACTGTAATTTCCAAGGGCGAGGCAAGGGAGTGAATAAGCATTTATATAGCACCTACTACATGGCAGGCACTGTTAAGTGCTTAATAAATGTTATCTCATTTGTGACTCACAACAACTCTGAGATGTAGATGCTATTATCTTCATTTTACAAGTGAGCAAACTGAGAAAAACAGAAATTAAAATCACCTGCCCAAGGTCACAAAGCCAGTAATGTCAGAGGATGCATTTGAACTTAGATCTTTCTTATTCCAGACCCAGTTATTCTTTCTACTTCAGAATTTGGGTAGGCCTCAGATATCACTTAATCTAACCTGTACATGAAGAATAATCCTTCCTAGTATATCCCAAATGAGGGACCAATCAAGCTTTAAGAACTCCAAATGTACTATTTCCAGATTCAGTTTATTTCATAGTAGCACATGACCTATTTTCAATAACTATTTACCCTGGAGCTCTGTCCTGGGTCATTTTGTTTTGTTTTTCTGAACATTCTTCCTTGGTGGTCTCATAAATCCCATGGATTTCACTATCTCTATCCTTAATTGAAAGCCGTAATTTGTTCTCTCATTGTCTTTATGTTAGTCTATCTTGTTCCAATCAGCCTCTAACCAAGCACTCCAATTCTTGCCTTGAGCCCTGACTGTGTACTGGGTTCTTGGTTGTCAAGTGTCCTCCATATCTAGTCAGACTGACACTCTACCTGCTATTCTCCAACCCTCCATTCAGGAATACTAGGAGAGTTGGGATTCACCACTATTTCAACAAATTTGTCATTGAACAGATCTGCTGAGGTACAAAATTCTTAAAGCATTAAACTTTCCTCAAATAATATAATCCTCAGTGTAGCCAAGTTTTCATCTCTAGATTTTAAATGCTTCCATTAATTTTCTTTTTCAATATAGAGTGTGATTATAATGTACATATGATTTATGAAGTTTGTGCAAGATTACTAGAATATCTATTTTAACTTCATGCAGTATGGAAACATGGCAGATGGAAATATTTTTGAAAGTCCAGTGGAAATATTGCATTCCTACAGCAATAATATTTGTGAGGCTTAAGAATTCTGATCACACTCATATTTTACCACTTTGATGTCTACAAATGTTATTTCTCATGGAATGAGCTCCATTGGCATTGCTTCTAGAGCACCACGAAGTCTACGAGAACGTTTTAAGGAAATCAAAAAGCAATTGTGCCTTTTCAGGTTTCAAACTATTCCAAGTACTTTAAAGACTGTTTCTCCAGTCATAAAAGAGATTGCTTATGTTCAGAGATTCACTGTGTTTTTGAGTCACAAAAAGTTGAACGACACACAAAATTATTAATAAAATATGTAGCCCTTTTCAATAGAATTGTTGCTTTTCAGATATCTCTGATTTCTGCAAGCCAGTGTGATGGTAGTTGATGATTTCTTTGACTAAGAAAATATGAAATGATTACCTTAACAAATCGGTATAAAGGTCAAAATATTTAAGTGTTAATGATGTTTTTTATTTTATTAGTTTCATTGACGATATTTAGAAATAATTTTAACTTCTAAAATATTGTGTGAAAATAACCTGGAAATTTGCTCTAAATCCAGATCCATGCAACCAGATTTTTATTATCATAATAATAGCCAAAGAATCTGTGTTACATACATTATAAGACTTATTATTCACAAAGGTATACCAACATGCACAAAACTTAACTGTAGAAGAGTTACACAGCCTGATGTCTAATTTCTGCCACAGATCTAATAAGTGTCTCTAAACTTGTCACCTACGTGAATTCAGTTCAATTCAATAAACAGTTATTAAGTGCCTACAATGTGTCAGATAAACTTTTCTCTCATCCTCCCATTCCTCTTTTACTATGTCTCCTTACTTTTGGAAAACAGAAGGCAATCTCCATGTTTTAACATTACCAGAAAGTGTAAAAACTGCAATGGGCATTTAAAGATTTAAAAACGATGACAGTTGTAAATGACATTTTATATTACACCACCTTCTCCATAAAGCAAAAGTAAGAAGATATATACTGATGTTATGGAAATCTGAAGATCTTCCCTGCCCCTAGGCCCTTTGATAGGCTTAAGTGGCTCTGAG
The DNA here is from genome assembly GCA_028627135.1 of Pseudochirops cupreus. Taxonomy (NCBI): domain Eukaryota; kingdom Metazoa; phylum Chordata; class Mammalia; order Diprotodontia; family Pseudocheiridae; genus Pseudochirops; species Pseudochirops cupreus. The sequence goes on from CM053580.1 coordinate 89,109,713, forward strand.
AACTTTCCCTGATTTGAAAATATACTCTGCCCCCTAATAGGCTGAATGTGGTCACATGGAGCCTGTGGCAGGAGGCTTGTTCTTCAGGAATGCCCATGCCTTATTACTTTCTGATTGGGCAGTGGGTCAAGAGGGCTATGACAGTCTCTGATCTAGAAGAAGGCTATATATACACCCTGATGTGAGGTTTTGCTTTGGGGCTCACTTTGAGAAGAGTTGTGTTATTTGGCCTGATGAGACTCTGGGAAGCTGCTGACCTCCCCCCCCCTCCTCCCCAGCTTTGAAAAGCCAGATGCTGGTGCTTCCCTCTCTGGTAACTATCTAGGTAGGTATGTGATGGTCAGACAGCTGGAAGCCATGTCTGCTGATCTGTTTCTCTGTCTGCTTGTAACTTCCATTTGTATTCTGTTTGTATTCTCTGAAGTTCAGGGTTCTGACTTTTCCCCCTGAACTAGTTAAATGACATATGTTTGATTAAAGTAAGATTGTTAACCCATTTTGAGTTGCTTTCCTTTAGAAAAGCAGATCTAAGAACCTGTGCTAGTAGCCGCCTTGGGTATGCTAGGGTGCTTGCTGCTACAACTGACTAAAGGGATGGTTTCAGAAAACAGCTTGGAAAGACTTAAGTGAATTGATAACAATGTGAAGTAAGCAGAACCAGGAGAATAATGGACACAGTAAGAGTAATATTGTAAAGATAAATAACTATGAAAGACTTTGTAAGAAAGTGATCCACAACAAATCAATACAATCCATGATGAAAAATGCTATCCATCTTCAAAGAGAAAACTGGTGGACTCAAAATGCACAATGACGCATATTTTCCCCTTTATTTCTCTTGATTTTTTTCCAGAATATTGCTATTACAGAAATACGTTTTGCATGCTTTTATATGTATAATAAGTATCATAATTCTTACCTTCTCAAAAAGCGATGGAGAACTTGAGAGGGAGAGAATTTGTAATTGAAAATACTTTTGAAAAAAAGACATGCTATCTTCTCCAAATTTGTTAGGTTTTTTTTCTTGCTTATTTATTTTGTTTTTAAGGTATTGTACTTGGAGGGGAGAAGTATGTCTAGCACCCCTACAGCTATCATCATAGCTTACAAGGCAGTGAGTTTGAAAGCTATCATAGGCGTTGGGTGAATGGTTCCAGGTAGCTGATGGTGCCTGTAGGACCACTGAAAAGGGTGTGCTAGACTAAAAATCCGAAATTGAATATTCAATCTAAACTTTAAAATCCCCTTGGGGGCATTTTAATTCATTCTTCACATCTCTCCATGCTACGAAAATCAAATCTTTATAATTCTGTCATATTCCACAGAATGTGACCTTAAATAGTTTCTAATGGCATTACAATAATGTGTCTCAGAGAATTGACTTAAGAAAATTAACTTTGGCACCTTGTAATTGGGAGAATTGAGATACTTCATTGTGGTGCAGGCAGCCTGTCTTCTTTTCATCAGCAAGGGTCTTGTAAGCAGATGAAAGGTTTTTATAGATTCAGTATAGTATTCTCACCTTTCCCAAATGTATTTCATTCCTCTAGAGTGTTTTACTTTTGTTTAGAAATATAACGGGAAATGGGAAACAATGATAATTTTTAATAGTGCTTTCATTTCTGACTCTATGGCTATAAAATATTTGGGCTTTATTTGAATCTGGTATTGTCTCACTATTGCTCTAGAGAGGGAACTATTTACCCTGGAGAGGGAACCTCTACTTTCAGTTTGAATTTTAAGTTACTGACATTGATTGAAAAGTGAAAATTTTTACACTATATCATTTTCATGTCCTTGAGCTGTAGATGCAAAATTATTATAATTCATTCATTTCTGTGTATTGGTGTTTTATCTCTCAATTTCAAAGGATTAAAAGAAAAATCAAATAGACATTTTGGTTAAAGTTATTTTTGACGGGATTGAACTTTGATGATATTGTGTTATCATGCCTCTTTAATGAAGACGAGACAATACTTCCTGGCACTTAGACTTTATTGATGTTCCAATTACAGATTTTATTGTTGATTTTTAAAAATCATATCAAATAAAATTGGCTACACTAAAAATGAAGGTCAAATCCATCAAAAATAGCTAGGTTTTCGGAAATTCTGATATAGCATGAATGACATAAAAAGAAAGAAATTAAATCTTGATGAGATACAGAGGCAGAATCTAAATAGTGAGATTATTGATTGTAGTCCATTTCAGGTATCTTTTTATAATCCATATTCTGAGAACTAGATAGGACTTTGGAAGAAGCTCTGGCTCTGAAGTCAGAAGTACCAGGTTCAAATCTTACTTCTGTTATCTAGCTTGTAACCTCAGACAATTAACTTAATCTCCCTGAGTTTCAGTTTCCTCATCTGTAAAATGAAAATGTTGGAGTAAATTATTTCTGAAGTTCATTCTAGATCTAGAACTGTGATTTTACAATGATTTGAAGTGACCTATCCTATATTTCCATAAGTGAAAATAATAACACCCATCATTCATTACCTCCAAAGCACTTTCACATTATATTATCTCATATGATTTTCACAACCACAGTATGAGAAAGGTAGGGGTCACCATCACCATTTTACTCAGCAGGATTTAAATGACTTCCCAAGTTGTACAGTTACTAAATTCAAAGGTGTTATTAGTATTCAGGTCTTATGATTCTTGGTCCAATGATCTTTCTACTACATAAGGCTGCCTCTACTAAGGAGGGAAAATTATAGCCATTATATGCAGTGCATATTCATAAATATTCAGGTGAATCTGTTATATCATCAAAGTGGGTTTTACAACAATGAAAACTGAAAGTCATTTAATACTGCCCATCTTCTTAAACTCTTACTCATGTTCTCTTATAAGTTCACCTAAAAGAGAACCATAGTTATCCCCAATATGTTGAAAACTTCATTTGATTTCTCCTGATAGTCAAAGAATACCAGTAGAACCTTCTAACTGAAGACCTGACATCTCTCACATTCACCACATAATCAGCCCAATATTTTTTTAGTTCTCACACACATTTCCAGATGACCAAACTTACTACTGTTCTTCATTGGTTACACATTGCAACTTGCTCATAGCCCATCTGCCTTCTGCCTCTCTAATATTAATTTCCAATTTTTCTATTATTTCAGATAATCAGATAAAATCAGAAACATAAAATGCTAAGCTTGTTCACATTAAAAGGTATATGTGATATATGTGAGGAGTAGGGACAGCACTACTCTGCCTTCTCTGGAGTTTTTGTGAATCTGTAAACATACTTTCTTCAAGATCTTCTGGAAAGCAATAACTCATTCTGTGGATATCATTTCTCACAACTCCATCTGCACTATCCATGTTAAGGATATGAAGTTGGTCTGACCAACACCAATCAACACCTTGATTTACTAAATCTTTACTATGTGCCAGTACTACTAAGCCCAGTGGATGCAAATAAAGGCAAAAATAATGCCTGTCCTCAAGAAACTTATCTTCTAATGGAAGACAACATGTAAATAAAAAGCTACATAAACAATACAGATTGAGTATATGAAAGAGTTAAGAATTAAACTTACAAGATCAGTCTTTAGCCTCTACAAAGATTGGGGAAAAGCTCCAGAAAGGAGCATTTGAACTGAATGTTGAAAAAGTCAGGGAAACAAAGAAAAAGAAATAAAGAAATAATTCAAGTCATAGGAAACGGATGCGGAAAAGAAGAGAAAATAAGAGATGGAGTGCTATGTTTGAGAAACATAGAGTAGGTCACTACGGTTTTATGTAATTGAGTTTATGGATGTGAAATATATTCTTAGGAGAATGGAAAGGTAGGAAGGTGCCTAGATGTGAAGTGCATGAAGTGGGAAAATAAAAGTTAAACAAAATTTTGTTTTATCCTGTCAGCAATAGTTACTTGAGTTTCTCTGTATTTTTGGTGTATTTAGGTGCAACATGTGGGACCTAGCAGCCACTTAATCAATGCTTGCTGACTGACTGACTGAAAGAAAAATCACGCTGGAAACTGGAGGTTGGCTTTGAAATCACTACATTTTCACTCTCTAACACTATAAAAGTTATGCAGATGACAATAGAACATTTCTCAGAAAGTTCAAGGGAGATTTTCACTAGCCAAAATATGTCTTATTTCTTTACATTAGCCTTTTGTGGAAGAAATATTAACCTGAATGAAATTGATTATGGCTAGAAAAATAATGCCCCAAGGAGGATGAGTAAAATGACTGACCCAAACGCTCATGATGGATGTACTACATATATATTTATAGAAACTCTCTGCAGTTTCTAGCAAAAGTTTTATAATTTGAAGCTTTTAATGATGGTTGGTTTAAACAATGTTTAAAAGTATCTTTCCTCTGTTTATCCTTTGCTTCCAGGGCTCCCCAACTCATCATAAATAAATTAGCATGAAAAGCTAAGAAAAATTATAATAAAAGCAATTTTACATTGGGTATTCTGAGAAGGGGACCAAAGTGCAAGCAGACATGAAAAAGAAAAGAATGAAAAATACATAGTGAGGTAAAGAAGAAAATACAAGACAAGTTCCTCAAGCTTATATTATATTCACTGCCTAAATCACATGATTTAGTTCTTGGAGATAATTGTTCTGAGATTTTTTTTATGCTTATGGCAGATGTGTTCTTGAAAAATTATGCCTGTCGTAGAAAATTTGGAAAGAGTCCTAGAATCCCCAATTATGCAAGAGTTATAGCTCATATAAGGGACACCTACTGTTTTAAAAGGGAAAGTGGGATTTATAAATTTTCCACAAAGGAAGTTGTGTCTGAAAGATTTAATGGGACTGGGAGTTGAACAAAAGATATTCACTTTGTTTTTTTGTTTTTCTGACACCCATTTTGTCAACACCAATTAATTATTAAGTGCCATGGTGGTTTGGAATCCCAGTACAAACATTTTGTTCACACCTCCTGCATGTACCTGATGTGGTGTTCTATGTAGGAATACATGGAGAATATAGGCATATTTCCAGATGTTTATCTTTTTGTCTTTTTGAATGTTTTTAATATTTAAGACAGGTGCATAATTTTGTTATATACAGTCTCTAACTTAAAGAATCTATCATTTAGATTATGAATAAAAGTGAATATTTGGAAAATAATACTTTACTAAATTTTTTGGCCATTTAGCTCATTTTGTTTTTATTTTACTTTACATATAATAGTATATGGCACCCAAGCATGACATCCCATTCAGTAGTGCTAAGTAATACTTCTATGTCCCAATAGTAATATGAAATATAATTGGAAAGCCCTTGGCATTATTTTACAGTACATGGTCAGCATAATTGGCTCAAATTAGATCAGGATCTACAAAATAGTCTAAAGCCAAGTTACAATTAGTCATTGATTCTAACCTTAGGAAGAATGTGCTATACTTTAGAACATAATAAATATACAAAGTCTCAAAATGGAAATCTGTTTGCATGAAAGCAGCATGGAGTAGCAGACAGAGGCCTAGGCTTGGATTCAGGAAGACCTGTGTTCAAGTTGGCTTCTGTCACATACCAATTATGTAATCACATTTAACTATGAGGTTATTTTATTTTATCATTCTCTAGGAAACTCTCTAAGACTTGGTTACTGAGGAGTTTACTAGGAATAGGCAATTTAACTGAGACAGTGGACCACATGAGTGATAAGTAAAAGAGACAGAATTTAAACCCAGACCCTCTGACTCTATACCAAAAACATTTAATTCTATACTATGCTGTCTCTCGTGGGACATAATTGTGAGATAAAATTGCTTTTTACTCCCTTTTTTTGGTTTATTTGATGAATTTGTGTGGTATTCTGCCTCAAAAAAGCTAAAGTTGTATAAAACCTTTCAAAATCAGGGTTTTTCCTCAAATTTGCAGCTAAATATTTCAAATGACACAAAGCAATGTGGATCTGGAGTCAATGGGTCGCAGGACTATCACTTTCTACATGTACAATCTTTGCCAAATGACTTAGATCCCAGTTTCTTCACCTATGAAATGCAGGAGTTAAACTAAATATTTTTTTTTCAATTATCTTATCACTCCGAATCCTGTGATCCTATGGAATGATTAATGAATGTCAAAAATATGAAATATGATATAAATATTATGAAAATAGGAAATTATATGGAGGGGAATTACAACTTCAAATAATTCCTAAATATTACAGGTAAAAACATGGCACAGACGTCATTTTATAGCTTTTTTTCGCATTTGCCACCTCAGTACTTCAGGACCTCCTTGGGCTACTTTGCCTGAACTGTTTTAATTGTGTTCTAATTTGTGTCCCCAGCAGAGGATTCTCCAATTTCCAATCATTCTGGCACACTAATGCTAGAGTAACATTCCTTATTTGTGACCAAATTCTCGTTTCATTTTTTGAAATCTCTATTTGATGCCAACTAATCTAATGTAACTGTTCTAGAAACTTCCTGAAGACCTGCTCATTTTCAAAGTCTTTTTATTTATTTATTTTTTTAACCAGCATTGCTTACTTGATAGTTTATTTTTTTCTGCCTGGATTTCATTGGTACCGAAATCTCCTGAATATCTGTCTAATATTGATGCAATTATTTTGGTTCCTTTCAGTGATATAACTTCCTTTTCTCTAATCCTTAACAAAAAATTATTCTCTTTCTAGGGCAGTTGGGGGAAGGTGAGAAATGATAAAGTTGAATAGATTTAGTCAGTTGAATTTTTTTTCCAAACTACGTGATTGAGATTGCAGAATATATTGGATAGGTAACTAACAAAATAATTGATTAAGGTTTACCCCTTATAGACCTAGAATTGTCCTCTGTAACTTTTAAAGGGTAAATACCATGAATCTCTCATTTCATGAGTGGGATATGTGTGTGTGTGTTTGTATGTATGTATGTATATGTGTGTGTGCTTGCCTTATATAACTTCCTTTAAAGATTTGAATATGTTCCACTAACACCTAAATAAAATTATAGAGCCAGTGGATAACTGAGGAATCAACCATGTGCCTTGGACCAGTATAATAAGATGAAAGTAAAGGGACACAGACAAATGATTATACAACAGAGGTAAAAAGTGTCCAGATATGAAGCCTTCTGATCTAGAATTTAGAAGAGTTAGCTTGCAATTTCAATTCATTTCAAATGTGATCTGATTAGATTAGAAATAGTGGAAAAGTCCTAGTAATTCCATTCTACCACCTTCATTTTGGTTCATATTGAAAGAACATTGAAACCTGCAGCAAAGCAATTTCATTATATTTTTGCAGAATAGTCGTTGAGGTTTAAAGATATCTTAACCAGTTTAAGATTGGGCAATATATGATTTGTGATTACATTGACTACTTCTGAAGTTCTTTCTGTCTTTCAGCTATGCCAATCAATTTTTTGGGAGGAAGAGGTACACTTAAAACTGAAATATGCTACCTGTTTCCAATGGAAATTCCTTTTTGCACATGAATGATGTGTGCATGCAAGCCTTGGTTCATCTCAATCCTCAAAGTTAGTGGTCATGTGTTGTCTGGTAGCACCTTGCAGGCCAGTGGCTTCTCCAACAATGCTATAGTTAAACAGATGAATTGTTAACATATTCTAGAGGCAATTAGGAGCACTGCATTATTGTTTTTTTTTTTCTTTTTTAATAAGGGAATGGCATGGTCAGATCTGTGTATTAGGAATATCAATTTTGGCAGCTTTGTAGATTATGATTTGTAGAAGGAAGAAGCCTGAGTCAGGAAGATCAATTAGAAAGTTACTGAAACAATTCTAGTTAGAAGCAAATAAGGTCTGAATTATTTGGATTATGGTTTGAGTTGAGAAATGAGAAAAGCAATGAGACAAATTTTCTAGGTAGAATCAATGGCAACTGATTGGAAGTGTGATGAGTAAGAGTGAAGGGTTGAAGATGCCTGAAGATGCTAAACTTTAATGTTTGGAAGGAGAGTGGTGACCTCTATAGAAAAGGGGAAGAGAGGGACTTTTCTGTGGAAATGTAACACATTCTATATTGGACACATTGAATTTGGTATGCCTATGAGAAAACTGAGTTAAAATATTCAATAGGATGCAAAGAACTTGTTGATCAGGCAAATGGTGTAATGAAGAGCTGAGGATCAGGAGAGGTATTGGCGCCAAGTTTATAAGGTTCTAATCATGTGCCATGAGTACCCTTACCAAAAGAACATATTCATGTCATAACAAATCAAGCTTACTTTCCCCAAATAAAGTTTATTGTTCCACTTTCTATATTTCTACTAGTGGCATAATCATTCTCTCATTAAATTGTTTAAATGCTGGAATTTTTGACTGCTCAAACACCAAGTTCTTACATTTTTACCATGGCAACTTCTTTCTCATCCATCCCCTCTTTATCAGGCACATGATCATTGCCCTAGTTTAGGATTTCATTATCTTTTACTACAATTTCAAGAGCATCTTGACCCTTCTCATCTCAGTACTTCTTAACTACAAACCTTCCTTTTTATTCCTTTATATAACTTTCTTGTTGCCAAATTAGACATGATATTCTACTTCTCACATTTCTGCAAAGGTTTCCCTTTGTATTTTGAAAAAAAAAAGGTACAAAGCCTTAGTTTGACACTCAAAACCCTGAATAACGAATCACCATTCTACTGCTTATACTTATCTCATATTACTTCCTTTCTCACTCTTCACAAGAAGTTACAGAACACAGAACTATTTCCTCAACATTTCTGTCTTTCTTGCCTTTGTTCCTAATATTCACTGTGTAACTCCTCTTTTGACTCACAGTCTGATGCAATCCAATCTTCCTTCAAAATACCGTGCAAGGTTCCTCTCAGTGATTCTGAAGGCAGAAATTTTCCTTCCTTAGTTTTCTCATGTCAAGCATGAAGAAATGTTTGGTCATTTTCAAGCAAAAATTTCCTTCCTTAGACTATTCATTTTTGTAGCATATCTTGGTATTGATGATGCTTATTTCATAATAAAGCTTTTGTATCCATTTATTTCCCTTTCCAGGGTGTACATGTTTTTTAGAGAAAGGACTGCGTTTCATTCAACGTTTTGTAAAGTCCAGAATTTAGGATACACTAGATCAATGTTCCTTGAGAAAATGAATAAATTAACATTTATAAAGCACTATAATGCAATATAAAGTTGTTCATATTTGGAGTCAGGGTAGGTTTGGTTTCGGATTCTACCTTTTATAGTTATTAGTTGTGTAAACTTTGCAAAGTCATTTAACCTCTCTGAAATCTCACTTGTCACATTTGAAAAATGGAAATAATTATACCTATAATAGTTACCTTATAGAGGTTATTCTAATTCAAATAATATAGTGTACTTTGTGAATATTAAAGCACTATATAATTATCAGTCATCTTTAAGCAGAAATTTCTCTTAACAAGACACTTTTAGTAGAAAAATTAATTGTTAATTATGCCAATTGGTACAGCATCTTCAGAGTTGTGAAGGGGTTTACCCTTCAAATTCTAAGTACCTTGAAATGATAACTTATTAAATTGTTTAATTGTGTTATATTTTAGTTTTTGTTGATTTTTTGTACTCTAATGCTTTATAATTTGTTATACATGTGAGTGTGTTGAATAATTTAGGATTCAGACCTGAAAGGGAACTTAAAATAGTCTAATGCACCATCCTTATGGTGAATGATGAATCTAAAGACCTGGACTTATGGGACCTCATAAGATCATAGACCTAGAGCTGCAAGAGATATTAAGAGCCATAGATTAGTATCCTCTTCTTATATAGTAGAGGAATTTGAGAAGTTAATAACTTGCCTAATCACATAGCCATTAAAGGTCTAAATCCAATGCCCTATTTAATGTTATTCTATATTTTCCATAAGTCAAGCAAACTTTAGATAACTGAATAGCCAGGATTCAAACTCAAATCATTTGGATCCAAATTCAAAGTTTCTTTTCCAACAGCATGATCTATCAAAATCTCTATTATCATCATCTACTGGAATCTGATATGTTGGCACTTGAATAGGCAATGTTTGGTATTGCTGTTGTATTGCTCAATATTTACACTTCTTGTGATGCACAAAATACTTAACACTGTAGTAGGCATATTATTTGCCTTCAATAAATGCCTATTGAATCAATATTACTTGATTAGAACAACCTCTTTAATGTCATGATTTACAAAACACAGTACCTTAATTTACAAAATGCCAGAGGGGTTGGAGAGATAGAGAGAAAGACAGATGTTGTTCTACCTTTGCCATATATTATTGGACCTTTTCAGAAAGAAACTGAAAACATAAGATAAATAGTCATCTTCAGTCTGGCACTACTGGAACTTTATTTCTCGCTCTAAAGGAATTGATTGTGGTTTCTTGGTGTTATAGCAATGTCATATTGCCAATAAATAATCTTAAGATGTGAAAATCTAGGATGCCAAAAAAGAAAAGAAATGTGTTATTTCTCTTTACTATATCTTCAAAAATAAAGGCAATATTCATCTTTTAATCTGGTATTCTGAGTTACAAAATGCATGTAATTAAAGGTATTTGTAATAGTTTAGAATACACTATTCTTCCATTAAAGAATTAATGAGATCAGATGATCATAGTCTTTATACAATACTGGGGACACATTTTACAAACACTTCTCCCACTGCTAAATTTAATTTTGGTAAAGATTTTATTAGCTTTTGTCCAAGATTTGGGGAATTTTGAGAAAGGAATAAAGCCCATAAATTGTACATTAATAGCATGGAGTCAGTCTCTGGGAATATATCCTTAAAATCATATACTGAAGTGAGTTAGAGTATTTCCTTGGGGAAAGAAGAAAGGAAGAAAGGAAGGAAGGAAGGAAGAAAGAAAAGAAGGAAGGAAGGAAGGAAGGAAGGAGAGAGAGGAATAAGAGGAAGAAACAAAAACTAGGGAGAAACAAAGAAATCATTTTAAAAGAAAAAATGTCTTATTAATTAAAAAAGATAAAGAAAGCTAGCAGGAGGTATTGTGGGTGTATTTAAAATGAAAAACATAAAAACATGAGTCCAACTGCCTGCAGCTCCTTTATTTTAGGGGCTTTTAAATGTTAAATTATTAACATAGCAACCTCTCTAAGATCAGTCTCCCAAATCTTATTCACTTTGGTAGTTTGGGTCTCTAAATGTTGGTTTATTACTGTTCTATTCAGGGTTCAAGCGGTAATCTTGAGAGATCACGGCTTCTAATATTGTCACTCACAAACCCTTAAAGTATGTCCACTCTAGTATTTGGAGTACAAGTAGCTGACATTAATTATCTCATAAAAAGAAATATTTAATCAAAAGGTATAGTGAGGACAAATTCTCCCCTCAGAGAATCATAGATCTTATTCTATTTTTTCAAGAATTTGTTGTATTAATAAAAATCAATCTTAAATATAAAATAACATGTAACATACACAGATATATATGTCTTTTAAATAAACATAATATTTGTATTAATGTTTTGAACAGGTTGGGTTTTTGGTGTACATTTTTGAAAACATAAAATCTTTGATGACACAACTACTTATAATTGTTCTTTAATTATATCTTTTTTTCTTTGCCTAATCTGTCCATCTACCTCTCCATCCAACACTATAAAGAAAAAGAAAAGAAAGCAAGAAAACCTGTCAGTACATGCATACATAATCAAGCAACATGAAAATCACATATTGGCCATGTGCAAAAAAAAAATGTTTCTTTCTGAATTTTAAATTCAGCATTCTCTGGGAGAAGGTGAGTCATATAATTCATCTTCTCTGAAATTATCCTTTTTTTTCCTTTTTTGTTACTTAACTGAAGTCTTTCTACATTGCTTTTCTCTTTCATGTTATTATCATATGAATTACTCTATTTCTCCTCACATTGTTCTTCATTGGTTCACAGAGATTTTTCCCAGTTTCTCCTAAAAGTGTTCATTTTATATGGATAAATAATATTCCATTACATTTATATACTACAATATGTTTAGCCATTCAGTAATAGAACATGCCTCAGTTTATAATTCTTCACTACAGTGAAAAAACTCAAATAAATATTTTTACACATATCTTTTCTCTTTCTTTGATCTTTTTGGCATATACCCATAGTAGTGATATAGCTAAGTTAAAGAATATGCATGTTTAAATAAATTTCTGATCATAGTTCCAAATTTCTTTCTAGAATGAATAGACCAATTCATAGAATCACCACAAGTATACTAGTTTGCCTATCTTCCTGCAGACCCTCCAACATTCTTCATTTTCTTTTGTGATCTTGGTCAATCTAATATGTGAGGAGAACCTGAAAGTTCTTTTAATTTTATTTTCTATCATTGATTTGGAGCATTTTTGTTGGGTTACTGAAAACTTTTTTCCCCTTTAAATATAGGCTCTTTACTGGGAGGTTGATACCAGCTGGTACATGAATATCAATTTTAATGGAGTTGAAACCAAGGAGAACTGCAAATGGAAATTTGAGTGAAATGTTAAGCCCAAATTCTGTCCTCTCTAAAAGATAGCTTTAGGAGGAGTTTAGTGCTCCCCTGTCTAGGCCTCTAATCAGAGAGGATAACAGGCTAAGCAAGTTGGGAAGGTATGGAATAGTCAATACTTAATTAGTAGCATGGGGATGAGATTTGAAATGTTTAGCTTATCCTGAAAGGGCCATCTTATTCCATGGATTTTAAATCAAGCAGAGCTGCAGATGTAAAGCAGACTGAGGGATAACTATAGGTGAGTAGCGCTCAGTCTTATAAATTTGAATTTGTTCTTTATACATTGTGGAAATGAGAACTTTCTCAGAGAAACTTGATATAAGGATTTTCCCCAGTTATCTATTTTCTTTAAACTACCTCCACTGCTTGAGGGAAGGGGCTGGACCACTCTGTTCTCACACCCAGTTCCAACAGAGCTCCTCCACCAATCTTTAACGTTGTCTTTGGCATTTTATAGCTTGAGAAGTCTGGAAACTGTCTCATCTGCTGGTGAATCACTCCCCTGAAGTCTGCTCTGGCTGATCTATGCTGAGAGTTTATGCTGGCCCCTGCCAGACTGTACTGTGTTCCCAGCCCAGTGCAATAGACCCTTCCTGTCAGTCTGTCAGGCTACCTTTGGAAGGAGATTTGTTTCTCTCTGTCACTTTGTGGGTTCTATAGCACTAAAAATTGTTTAAAATCATTTCCCACAAGTATTAGAGGTGGTTGGAGCAGGAGCTCAAGGAAGTTCCTGCTTTTACTTTGTCATCTTGGCTCCATACTCTGAAAATTCTCTATTTTAATGAATATCCATTTTTCCCCTGAAGGATTATATTCAGTTTTACTGTTTCTTGGTTTTAATCCTAGCTCCTTTGATTTCTTGGAATATCATATTCCAAGCCCTCTGATCCCTTAATGTAGAAGCTACTAAATCTTAGGTTATACTGATTGCATTTCTACAATACTAAAATTGTTTCTTTCTGATTGCTTGTAATATTTTCTCCTTGACACAGAAAATCTGGAATTTGACTATAATATCCCTAGAAGTTTTACTTTTGGGATCTCTTTCAGCAGGTTATTGATGGATTCCTTCCATTTATTTTTCACCTTCTGGTTCTAGAATATCAGGGTAATTTTCCTGGATAAATCATTGAAAAGTTATGTCTAGACTCTTTTTTTTTAATCTTGACTTTTAGGTAGTCCAATAATTTTTAAATTATGTCTCCTGGATCTATTTTCCAGATCAGTTATTGCTCCAAAGAGATACAGATTACATTGTCTTCTATTTTTCTCATTGTTTTGTTTTTGTTTTGTAATTTCTTGATTTCACATAAAGTCATTAGCTTCAATATGCTCTATT
>CM053580.1:89123981-89160989 GCA_028627135.1 Pseudochirops cupreus
TCAACATATTTAGTAATTGTAAATCCAGATTAGTGACTGATTAAGTTAATGGTTGCCCCATGAGTGGAAGTTTGAGTATTCTATTGTTTCTTGTTAATGATTGAGTTGCCCCATGAGTGGAAGTTTGAGTATTCTATTGTGAATTGATTGAATGACTAATGACTGAGTTGCCCCGTGAGTGGAAGTTTGAGTATTCTATTGTTCCTTGTTCTGAATATTGTGGCCACTGTAGTGAAAACTGTGTGGCCATTTTCTGTGATAAGCCTTGTTCTAAATATAATGGCCACTGTAGTGAAAACTGTGTGGCCATTTTCTGTGATAAGATGTAATGTTGTGAAAATTATAATGTTTTGAATGTTTGTCTGGATTTGTAATGGAATAAACAGAGTGTTCACTCTATTTTGTAATCTGAACTCTAAAAGCTGTTCACAGTAGTATTCCTTTGGGAATCTGCTGGTGCATGGCATTACAGCCTAGCAATCATTTATAACTAGAACCTAGCCAAATGCTTATCTCGCCCTGGTACAATAACAATTGAGAACTCCACTGGATTATACTAACTCCCTAGCTCATGATATACAATCCTGTATTCCTCATTATGTATACCTTAGGCTAGAGATATATGTATACTCCCAACATCTATCTTGTCAAACATGACATTGATGGGTGGCAGACTGGGCATTTCTCAGTCAACTTAGTTGACTTAGTGATGTTTCAAGACTAAAACCACACCTCCATGTAACCCCCATTCCCTTGGGCTATTTTTCAGTGAATTCTAGGCAATATGTCTGCTTAGTAGATATTAAAAGTGCATGTTCCTTTAAGAACTGACCACTCCTTAATCAATTCCTAATCTCACCCTGACACACGTAGTTAGCATATGTGGCACATATTATACTATAGCTTACCCTATATAAACTTTAACTGTACCCCTTTTAACATTAGAGGTTCCCTAAGAATTCTTGCCCATTGTATGGCATAACAATAAATCTTTGCCACTTGACTTAAAAAATGCTTGAGTCTGTGAATTCATTCCAGATTGCTTTCCGGGAACTCTGGTTATTAGGGTTCCTGGACTCCCTGAACCCAGTTAGTAGAATCATTGATTCAGACAAACAGTGAATATAACATACCAACATGTTTTTTTTTCCTGTATTCTGCTATAGAAAACTTGAGTTGAATAAAATGATTTACTGATTTTTAAAAAGACTTTTCTTTTGTAAAACATTTTGCAACGATATTCTCTATTACACTCTCTGTGTTATCTTGGAAAAGCCACCTATAGTAGGCTTACATAGGTTCCCAAAATGGTAATACTGCCCCCTGGGGAGTATTGAATTCCTGTTGGAATGATCCAGGGGGCAGTAGTAGGCTCAGGTGCAATTGTGGGCCATTGAATAAAATAAGAGAGTGGTGGAAGCATAAGGAAAGAAGAGAAGAAAATTTTGAAAAATCATTCATACATGTGTCATCTGTTGTGTAATAGAGTTAAAGCCAAAGTTATTATGTTATTTTCCAAATAAAAACACAGAATGCAAGTTATGACTGAGCAATGGTCAAGTCCACCAATGGGTCTTAACAAGCAAATGTCGGCAGGTAAGTGTGTGTCACGTTGTCAGGAAGTATGGCATGCATCAGTAGGAATATGTTTATGTAATGACTTTTTTATGATATGATACTATATGGTTAAATGATACAATATTGCATAATAGAAATTTCAATGCAGAAAAGAAAAACATAAATTTACAATAAATTATTTAAGATGCATGTAAAATATATTTCATATATTTTAAATGATGAAAATTATTTAACAAAAATAATAAAAGGTTAAAGAAAATAGATTTCTAAGGGGGCACTGAGTATTTTTTTAAAGGGTACAATAGATCAAATAAGTTTGGGAACCTTGGGTCTAGAAAAATCTCTTACATTTCTGTCCAATTCTATCATCTATAATTCTACGTGGATTTGGTTATGTTGCTTCTGCCCCACTAAAGAGTCAAATATCTGAAAATCCAAACTTTTAAATGAGTTAAATTAGGGGCTGCTTATTAACTTTACAAATGGATTCTTAGATTACAAAGTTATTCAGCTCGGGGTTCTTTTAATTGCAGTTCCCTTAGTGTATATAAGTATTCATTTACAGATCATTAAGTACTTGACATAAAGGCATAAGAGCAGAAGAATTTAAATCTAAAGTATTAGGAACCACTTTCAATTGAAAATCAATCAGAAAGGAGAATTGCAGTCAAAATAAATTTAATAGAATTTTCCTGATCCAATTTATTATATAGAGAGAAAGATATCTAGATTTTCAATTGAAGTATATTGTCTTACAGATAGCTAGGTGGTGCAGTGAATCTAGTTCTGGCTCTGGAGACAGGTAGACCTGAGTTCAAATCCAACCTAAGGCATTAGTTGTGTGATCCTCCCTGGGCAAATCATTTAACATATCTGCATCAGCTTCCTCAAGTATTAAATGGGGGTAATAATAGTACCAACCAGGTTTGGTGAAAGGATGAAATAAGATAATTACATCATAGTACTTGGCACATAGTAGGCACTTAATAAATTCTTGTTTCCTTTCTCCTATTCTTCTAGATAAAATTTTTTGAATCATCTTCATATTCCTAAAATATTTCAGATAACCAAATTATTTGAGTGAATTAGAAATTCATGACACTTAAAAATGTCAGTTTCTATTTTTTCACAAAAGAAGAAATATATAAAATTAATGTGTACTGATTTATCTTTTCCCCCTTGACAGAGGGTTAGTATATATCAAGTTTGCTTAAAGCAAAATATACCAGTTTTATATTTTATGCATCTCACCAGTATGATAGTATGATAATTATTTTTTTCACCTTCTGACACCAGTAGTACAATATAGTTCTGCTGTACACATGCATTTAATCCTGTGTATGCTATTATTTTATATGATTGGCATAAGTATTGAGGAAAGGAAGACCAGGCATCCATTAAATTAATGTCTATTCATTCAATTTTTTTTAAAATAAGCTTTTCAAAAGGAAAGTGCATGTTGTACTATATAATTTGAGTATATCCAAAAATGTTTTATGAACACAAAATACTTAGGATAGAAAAAGGTTCTTTGTAACCTTGAAGAATAGGGGGAAAAAGTCAGTCTCTTCTTCATGCTGACACTATGAACCTGTTTTGGTCAGTTTTTAAAATAGGTTATTCTGAAGAATTGCGAAGGACAAAACAAAGTTGAACACATTTTCATGGTCTAGGTGACCTAGATGATTTCTCATTATACTGGAGAATGCATATAGATGCATAGTCAAGTTCCCTTTACACCAAATAATTAATAGGAAATTAGTTATCTATGTAATATTCAAATTTACCTTGTTTTATAAAACTTATTTCTATTTTCAAAAAAGTCCTAAATTGTTAAAGCTAGAAAAGAACTTATAGATCATCCAGCCCTATACCTTCATTTTGAAAATGAAAAACTGGGACTGAGGTAAATGTGGAATTTTTCGAAACTATTTTATCTTTATCGGAAATAGATAACATTACGATAGCACGATATTGCTACAGATTTTTAAAATAATAAAATGCTATTTTAAATTTTAGGCTTCAGATTTAATTGCTGTAAGGAAATCATAGAGTTGCAAACCCCCTTTACTCATGTCTCTATAACTTCTCATCTTAAATAATTGTGTGAGGATAGAGAAGTTAGTTAAATTCCTCTAAGTCACATAGCTTGTAAAAGTCAAAGGCAAAACTTGAAACATGTTTTTCTGAATTCCATGGTTGGAGCTATATTCACTACACCACACTCCTTTTCAAGAGAAAAATAAATTTAGTGAGAAAGGCAAGAATTAAAAGAAATTGCAAGAGAACTTAGGAAGGCACATATTTTAGATATTTAAATATGGAGATTATAATGTCAAATTTGGATCAAATCATTAATCCCATTTTTATTGCAACATTGAAGTGCATAGGCTTTTAAAATGTTAGCAAGTACAAAAATGATTAATAACTATTCTTAGAACTATACAGGCAGTAAGCTTAATATGAAAAAAAGAAAATGTATCCAGTCTAAAGAAAAGGAAACCATTTACCTAACAACTTCTGGGTAGGATGACAGACTGTAGGCAAAATGACTTCTTTGCTCCAAATAAGCAAAGCAAAATTATCTGGCTCTTATAGTTAGTTGTTCACTTTTGATCATGCTTTGAGCTCAACATCACCAATAATGAATGACATTTTTGTATGCATGGCATTATTTGTGAAAGGTATGAAGACAGGTAAACTGACATTTCTCTTTCCCTAAAGAGTCTTATGTAGAGACACAGATGACATTGATGTAAATGCGTATACCTTCATATTAAGGGTCAATTAACAGTGGGCAAACACAGCAACATTGTGATCTTTGCAATAGTTCCAGAATGTAATAGAGGCCAGTTCTGTTGGTTGGTCACTATTGGAATGTAGTTTCAGAAACGTCCTAAAATTCTTGTACAGAAAATATTAGTATGATTTCTATTTTACATTTTCATTGTGTCAGTGTTGCTGATCTAATATTCTTGGTTCTCCTAGACCAAGTGTGGTCTAGCTTGTAACTATTGATTTTGACACTTTTTAGTCATTCCAGTTCTACTTTCTGCCTCCCTTATAGCTGTGCTTAGTTTCTCACAGAGCCATTTCAACTACTCATTGATTTAACCAGCCAATTCCCAACAGAAAAATTAGAAACATGAGCATATTATTAACAATTGTGAGTAAGAACTAGAAATAATACTAGCTAGAAGAAAGTTGACATTTAAGTAGAATCATTTGAATTCAGTAATCTTCTATGTTGTGGAAGACACTCGCATTGAAAACACGAAATTGAAATACCTCTTATCTTCAAGTAACTTACATTACTCCAAAAGGAGATAACATGCACACAAAGAAGTGAAAACAAATTTGTGCAAAGTAATTTCAAAATATAGTTATAATAACTGAAAATGTTCAGTTATTTTTTAAAAATATAGACAAACTCCCTAGACTTTCCAAGAAATATTATCTCCTATTGTAGCTATGGATGAGCATGTAGAAAAGTTAGTGTTTCATGTTAAGTATGAATGGGCCAAATTCAAATTGTTGAATCAGGAAATATTTGCAGTAAGAGGTGGCTGTTGTAGTTGTGTGATTGTGGTTTGTCCTTTGTTCTTGAAGAGGACCATGCCATCAGGAAGATGATGCCATGTCTTGCAATTGAATTGGATTTGAGAGAAGAAGCGCTGTGCTAAGTCACCAGCCTCACTTTCTCCTCCAGAGGCAGCTGGATCCAATGTTCAGATACAGATCAGGACAACCAGAGAAGACCCAGTATACAGTTGAAGACCTGGCCTTTTGAAGCTAAGGTCTTTCCCAGCACTCACTTTGACTGAGGCAACATCCATTCAGTGATTAGGCCTATTTAGGAAGTGAATCAAGGTGGCCTCTTTTAATTAAAAAAAAAAAAAAAAACCAGGGCTGTTGGCTGAAAGAGAAACACTACTATTTGCATTCACTCTGAGTCATCAGGGTCAAAAAAATTACCATTAAGTGTTACATGGGCAGGGATCTATTGCTGGCCAGTTAATGACAGTCAGAGTCAGAAGTGGCTGAACTGTGCATCTAAGTAAACTAGAGATTCTATGAAACTAAAGTAAAGAAAAAATATATTCAGATTTGTGAAATGATATTTCTCAAGAAACTAATACCATTGTTAGAGTTTTGATGAAAATTGAGTACATTATTTATCTGGGCTGCTGAGTGGAAAGGAAATTATTCTACTATATCACTTACTGTTTTACTGAACAGAAAGATACGTAATAAGCAGGAGGAGTTATGCCCAGTATCAGACCAATGGGAAGAGCTTCAAATTTGTCTTTTTCCTACCAAACTTATGTAACATCATTAGGGTATAATACATAGGAGGAGCAGGAGAGACATCATAACATGACAAAAGTATATTTGACCCAGCAGAAGTAGATGATAATCTGGTCTCTGATATTTTCTAGCTATGTGATCCTGGGCATATACTTCTCTCCTATAAACGTCTCTGAATCTCAGCTTCAGTTGCAAGACAAGAATCATGTTTGTAGCCCTGCACACATAAAGTCAATGGGAGGAAAGAACTTCAAAATTTGTCATGAGCTATAGAAATATGTGTTGTGATGATGATGATGATGATGGTGGTGGTAGTGATGATGATCAGTGATCGGTTTGTCTATTTTTTCCTTACTATGGAAAGCAACAAGGGCTTCTCCAAATGAAATACAGAAAATAGCCCCATGTCCTCTTAGGCTATTTAGTCTTTAAATTGTTATTTAAATTATGATTTCATTGATATAGGGAAATCTTAGAGATGAAGCTTCCTTTACCAACTATCCCATATTAAAGAGCTACCTCAGTGCAGTGGGAGTTTAAAGAAACTTGTCCAGGGTCAAAGGGCCAGTATTGGTCACAGGCAGGAATTGAAGCTGGATCTTCTTGACAAAAAGGCCATCCCTCTATTAACTATACCATGATACCTCTACACCAGTCCTGACCATGCAATAACTCTCATAGGTATAAGGGAGGAAAGGACAATATAACTGAATATCCTTTAAAGTATATGCTATGACAATTTTTTGTGTGTTTTTTGCCTTCAACTAACTTTTATATACAGTCTCACTTTAAGACCCCTTCAAGTTTCAAATAAATTCTTATGTAGTCTTTTCATAAACACTTTTTGCATACATTTGCCAGACTGGATGCTCCAATAAAACCAAACTGATAGGTCCTGACATTTAGAAATACTGCTTTATGTGGGGCAGAGCTAAGATGGTGGCATAGAAGTTGGAAATTCCATGAATTCCCCCATCACCCACCTCAAATTCAGAGAGAAACAAATCTCCCACTGAAGGCAGCCCAGTAGGCCTATAGGAAGGTTCTATCACAGTGCCCTGGGAGTAGGCACAGTACCATGTGTGAGCCATGCAATTTTGGCCTCCAGGCTGCCCTGATCAGCAGAAACTGGATGCAGACTTCAGGAGAATGAATCACTAGCAGTGGTGGCTGTATCTAGACTCCTTAAACCATAAATGCCAAAGAGTAAGTAAAATGTCAGTTGGGAACTGTGTTGGAAAGGAAGGGCATGGTCAGGCCCCTACCATTGGGCCAAGAGGTGGCAGAGTCACCGTGGCTGCAGCCACTTCCCAGAACACTGCCTCCAAAGCTCCTGGCCTGCAGATTGTAGGGGGACCAAGTGACCATTCAGAGGGTAATCACTCTTCCTTTAACCTTCTTGGATCTTGATTGCTGTCTTAGGAAGAAGTCCTGGAGCATGTGGCCAGCGGGCCACAGATTATGGGGGCTGCAGAAAGGGCATCCAACTAATAGCTCCAGTAGCTGTGAAAAAAGCCCAGCAATTTGGGACAAAGCTCTCTCTATTCTAGAAGCAGAGTTCTACTGTGGCAAAGAACTCAAAAGTCAAGTAATTGACTGACTGGCAACATAAGCAAGCAGAGGAAGCAAAGCAAGCAGAGTAATCAAACCCTAGATTCTTTTTTGGGGGACCAAAAGGATCAAAGCATGGAATGGGAGGAAGACAACAAAGTAAGAACTCCTGCAACAAAAGCTTCCAAGAAAAAATATGAGCTGGTTACAAGCCAAGGAGGAGCTCAAGAAGTATTTTGAAAATCAAGTAAGAGAAGTGGAAGAAAAATTGGGAAGAGAAATGAAAATGATCAAGAAAATTATGAAAAATAAGCCAACAACCTGACTGAAGAAAACAACACCTTAAAAAATAGACTAACTCAAATGGCAAAAGAGGCCCAAAAAGCCAGTGAGGAGAAGAATGTCTTAAAAAGCTGAATTTTCCAGAAGGAAAAGGAATTTCAAAAGCTCACTGAAGAGAATAATTCCTTCAGAACGAGATTGGAGCAGAGGTGGATACAGCACCAGCCCTTGAGTCAGGAGGACCTGAGTTTAAATCTGGCCTCAGACACTGAACACTTACTAGCCATATGACCTTGGGCAAGTCACTTAACACCAATTGTCCTGCCCTTCAAAAAGGAAAAAAAAAACACAACAGAATTAGATTGTAGTAAATGGAAGCTAATTACTTTATGAGAAATCAAGATACTATAAAACAGATCCAAACAAATGAAAAAATAGAAGGCCATGTGAAATATCTCACTGGAAAAACCACTGACCTGGAAAATAGATCCAGGAGAGACAATTTAATAATTATTGGACTACCTGAAAGCCATGATCAAAAAAAGAACCTAGAAATCATCCTTCAAGAAATTCTCAAGGAAAATTGCCCTGATATTATAGAATCAGAGGGCAAAATAGAAATTGAAATAATTCACTGATCACCTCTTGAAGAAGATCCCAAAAAGAAAACTCTCAGGAATATCATAGACAAATTACAGAGTTCTCAGGTCAAGGAGAAAATATTAGAAGCAGCCAGGAAGGGAACAATTTTACTATTGTGTTAATACACTTAGGATAACACAAGATCTAGCAGCTTCTACATTAAGGGTTAGAAGGGCTTGAAATATTATTACTATTCTTTTACATGTAACTGTAAAATAAGATATAAAGTATAGAAATACATCTTTCCCTACTAGAAAGTCAGAAGGCTAACGGGGGAGGTTATAAGAGACAGCAGACTGGGGGAATGGGTATTCAGTAGGATCACTATTTTGGGGTGGTGTGTAGGGGAAAGATGGGGGGAAAATTTGGAACTCAAAATCTTGTGGAAATGAATGTTGAACACTAAGAATACACAAAAAAAGGAAAACAAAGAAGTGTTTATAAGGGGGCAACCATCTTGGGCAGCCTGCTTGCTGCTGTACTTCAATGTTCTTTTTTTACAGTCTCAATTTCTTTCTGGAAGCCAAAACTCATTCTTTTGCAGAATTTCCTTCTCTGCTCTTTTTCATCTAAGTGCACATGTACCTGGCCATCAGTCTTTCTATTATGCGTATGGAAGGAAGACTTCAATGAAGATCTGGAGCCTGGTTTAACTTTATTTTATTTTTAATTTCTGAAATAGCACAAGCATTTCCATAATATAATATAATTTTTTTAAAAAGATGACTGCATGTGAAGCTGTGAATCTATTGTGTACAACTTGCTATTCCTTTTAAATATCTTATAAATTTATCATGTAAAAAAAAAGGAATACCCCTTTATGTGATATAAATATGAATGACTTGCTCCTGAACCTGTCTTGCTGAGACTATATTAGGAAGATTCTAGTATGCCACCACTTGGTGATTTGCAGCAGATCATAGAAAGCAGGAGATTTTAAAGAGAAGCTCTTATTGTTGTGCAATATTAAGGCTACTTACAAAGAAATGATCATTGAATCATTTCTATTAAATCACGTAATCGCTTAACAGAGGTGTTTCAATAATAGCACTATTAGTAAAATACAGTATTTGTTTATCCACATACAAGGAAGGGAGAAAACTCACCATATAATGTTTGTAAATATCCATCCAACAGATTGTGGAAATAAATATAATGTTGCATCCCCTTTCATTACATACTTCTTTTTGTAGTGAATAAAACTTTTCTTTTATTTAAGAGATTTAATACATTGAGTGCCATATGTATTTTTAAATCCTGCTTTCATTGACTATTTCATGTTGCTTTACTTAGAATTGTATTCATCCTTGAGTAAGAGCTTGTTCTGTCAAACCATATTCTGGTGCATTCTGAATGTTCAAAACTAAAAATGTTCCCTAATGGGAAAGGGAAGTATATAACTGTGCTGAGAACTGAACTACAAAAATGATTGACTCATAGTTCTTGAGTTCATGTTGAGAAAAAAAACAAAACAGATTCAGTTCTATGGAGACTGTTTAGTTGTTGAGCAAAAGGAATTCACAGCTTAAAATTATTTTTCTTATCTATTGTTTCTAATACATCATCACTTTAATACTCACAATCCTTCAAAAGTTCCAAAGGTTGTATGATTATCTTTTTAACTATGGTATTCAAAGCTCCACCTACCCCCTTAGAAGAACCTCATGAACTTTTAGCTAACCAAAAGACTTGGACTTCTTCAGCCCCCTAGGAGTTTCTCCTGACAGCAACAGCTGATCAGAATGTCTTCATCCAGAGTCTAGAATAAATTGAAGATGGTGAAGGGAGACAGTTTTAAGGTTTTACAAAAAGCCCACCAGAAAAGCTATACCACAACTAAGGAGAGCATCTTGAGAAACCAAAGAAAAGGACTTCCAGGTTCTGCGAGTTATTCTTTTTTTTTTTTAAGCCAAAAGTATTCTAAACTTGATCTTATTTTCTCCATCTAGACTCTGTATGTACTAAAGATAGAATGTCTTACAGATATTTGGGGAGAATGTTTTATAGAAATTTTTCTTTAGTACTGCCACTCTAGAAAATTTCTAAAAACATAATAAGTCAAAATGACTAATTGCTTTTCAACTTTAATCAATTTTAATGGAGAGAAGCATCTCTCACAGGGCTTATAAGTTATAGTGTAAGAAAGATAACCCAGACCTTTAGGGTAAACATTCAGGAGACGTAGTTGGTGAGTTTTGTAGACTCAGCTTTCCAGGGAAAGTATGAGTTTGGAGAATAGTTCTATAGTACGAGTTCTTAACATTTTTTTGAGTCATGGACTTTTTTGGTAGTCTAGTAAAGCTTATGCATCCCTTTCAGAATGATTTTAATACATATAACAAAATACACAGGATTACAAAAAACTCAATCTATATAATGGTAAACAAATTTGGAACCTGAGGCTTCAATCAGGGTTGGGACCTTGGAACCATATGTATGAGAAAGAATCGACTGGGTGTAAAGGAACAATTAGGAGACCAAGACCCAAAGAGTTGATTCAAAAAGAAAATTTTCTCTCAAATATTAACTTGCATATGTATGACCCATATAAATAATGATATCTTAGTATCAAGTTTGGGGCAAGTTTCTCTGTTAGAATTGGAAATGTAGAAGAGGAAATAAGAAAAAAATCAGTGGAAAATGCATCAACTGAGCTACATACAGTTAGCGAAATATTTAAAAACAAGTTCGTGGACCCCAGATTAGGAATACCTACAAAACGTACATTACACTATATTAAAAAGGTGGGAAGAAGGGCAAAGAAGTTACCACTTCTGAAAAAACTGCTGAATTAGTGAATGTGCATCTTTGTTATTATGGTCTATATATAAATATCTGTTTATATGATTTATTTATCTGTTTAGTCCAGTTCTAAAAGCCACACTAATCCTATACTGACATCTGTTATTTGGCACACATAACAATTTTTCATTCATCCTCATTATTAATTACTCACAGGATAGGTTCATTTGCTTTACTCCAGGCTTGTTGATTAGGCTTTTTAGACCACATTGGAAATAGTACAGTATCATGGGACAGCCAACATGTGTCATTTTCAATTTGAAATGACTCTAGATTTCACATTAAATATCATTATTTTTACTTCCAATAACATTAGGAATCACTTCTGCAATGCCTTATCAAGATGCATTAGCTTTTCATTTCAAAAAGACATATGATAGACTACTATTAATGCAGTTTCAATTGGTTTACAATTCAGAATGGATAACAAACCTTTTGTGTCTCCATTTTGCTGTGGTGGCATTATGCTATTTAAAAAAAAGAAAAAAAATACCTGAGCTAGCAACCAGGGAAGGTTATGCTATAGCTTCTGATAAGCTCCATGTAACAAGCTTGGAAAGCAGTTATTTGAATTGCCATGAAGAGTGTACCCAGTGGGTTATGGGATAAGATTTATCACTGCTGATGCGAAGCAGATGACATAAACTGTAGGGGAATGAAGTGGACAGGTTACAGAGTCAAATTTCATTAAGCTGTCTACTAGAGGGATGAAGCATGCAAGGCCATCATAAAAAATACCCTTGAGTAATAAGAAATTTGTTTTTACTTCCTTTTCTGACATAATTGACACATATACTTGCTTTAAATAGGTACTGTTATCTTTTTTCTAGTTTTTTTCCATGCTCTGGCACATAAGGAAACTATTTCTGAACATTTTTCTTCATTTTTTTTTTACTTGGAAAAAAACTTATTCAAGAACTACTCCAAAAGATTATAATCATTAAGTGAGAAAAATAGCAACAAGAAAAGCATTTAAGTGACTACTTAACTATAAAGTTGTTTCAGCAGAAAAGTTTCTCCCAAATATTAGCTTGCCTACATAAGACAAATAATAATATTTATGTCTCAGTGTCACTTATATTTGGAAATATAGTAGATGAAATGAGAAAAAAAGTAGAAAAATGGGATTTAATATTATGTTACATGAGAAAGATACATGATCAGATTGTCATTAGCAAAAGGTATGGTAAATAATGTGTGATTTCTTTTATGCATATGGTCACATGCAATTTAAATTACTTAAAAAATGAGTTGGCATGTTTGTACATTACCTTTCATAAGTACTGATGATTTCCTAGATAATGTCATTTGTTTAGAATCCATGCAAAACACCATTTATCATTGTACTACTATAAGTAGTAGCATTATAATACTTTACAGAACAATAAGCTGTCTAGATTAATCCCCTAGAAAACTGGCAGGACAGTGCTCAAATCACCTACGATAAAGGAGAAAATATCATTTATAAACACATATCACAGAAATAAAATTAGAGTCATTAATTATGTGTGCTTAATAGCTCTCAGAAATAGGAAGATTATCTTTCCATCTCTATATATCTATCATCTATCTATCTATCTATCTATCTATCTATCTATCTATCTATCTATAATATACAATGTAATACATTGAATTAAGAGCTGGCCTTGGCGTTGAAGAGATTTTGGTTCAAGTCATGTCTCTGATATGTAATGAATATATCAACTGGGGCAAATCTCTTTTTTGTTTGTTTGTTTGTTTTTTCTTTTTGGAGGGGGCAAGGCAGGGCAATTGAGTTTAAATGACTTTCTCAAGGTCACATGGCTAGTAACTGTTAAGTGTCTTAGGCCACATTTGAATTCAGGTCTTCCTGACTCCAACGCCAGTATTCTATTCATTGCACCACCTAGCCACCCCCAAATATCTTATTCTGTTGTAAAATCACAGAGCAATTGCTGGTGCACATTGGCAGTATGAATACCATTGCCATTGTTGACCATTCATAATATCGTCAATAACAAGCAATCAAAAATTGCCATGTGGCTAAATAATGCTGACACCATGATTATCGGCACCACCACCTCCCTTCTCTCACTCAAGACAAATGATCCACTTTTAAGAAAGTTCCACCATCATTCAGAGGAGAAATTCCAGTTAAGAAGGGAGTATCCATCTTCACTAACAAACTACTGAATTGTCATAGTGAGCAAAATATCCCAGGTAAATCAAAGGTGGAGGAAGGGGGAAGAGGGAAGAGAGAGAAAGAGAGAGAGAGACAGAGAGACAGAGAGAGACAGAAAGACAGAGACAGAGAGACAGAGACAGAGAGAGACAGACAGAAACAGAGAGAGAGACACAGAGAGAGACAGAGAGAAAGAAACATGCCAGGCAAGTCAAACCACTGCCATTAGTTTAAGCTCACCTCCTTTCAAACCTGAATTAAGAAAGTTCAATAGCTTATGTTCAGTAGCCCTGGTAATGACTATTCCCAACCCCTGAAACCGCTAGTCCTACTTTCAGTTAGCCTCCACAACCATCATCCTGTGATGCATTCTGGAAGCTGTTTTGGCAGTCCCAACCTCTTCTGCAACCACAGTTGCTGGAACCCAAGAAAAGTATGTTTTCTCCACCAAATTATTCTCCATCAAATTATTCAACATAAGAAATGGAAATGGCTTTATTAGCTAAAATATCAATAAATAATCTGATTATTAGTTGATGAATTAGCTAAAATACCAATAAGTGACATACCTCATCATCTCTTTTACCATTAAACATTAAGGACCATTGGTCCTTTACATCTTACTTATAGCTGAAACCACTTGTTAGAATGGAAGCTCCTTCAAAACAAAAACTTTCTTGATTTCTATTTAGTACAGTTATCTGCATATTTAAGTGATTAATAAATATTGTTATTCCTTCCGTCCTTCTCTCCATCTGCTTTCAGAAGCCATACTCAATAAGACTACTAGCACTTCTATGTGGGAGTCTGTCAACTACTTAAAGTAAGATATTATGATCGCCCTTGGGGTTCAGATGAAAAATCTGAAATAAATTACCTAAATGACATGATTTTTCAAATTTCTTACATGATTTTTTTGGATGCTACTCAAAGTGCAGTATATGCAATTGGAAAAAATACTTTAAATGTGGCTGGCTAAGAATGAAGTACAGTAATTTTTTAGTTCCTTTGTTCTGAACACTATATTTCTATTAATATAGTCTAAATGGAAAATATTGCACTGTAGGTTCATACAATTAAATTATTTGACCATTCTCATGGTCAATTAAATCCTTTGAATATTATACTAGGGCAGCTAGGTAGTTCAGTGAATAGAAAGATGGGTCTGGAATCAGAATACTCATCTTCCTGAATTCACATACAGCCTCAGACACTTAATAGCTGTGTGATCCTAGGCAAGTCACTTAATCCTGTCTGCTTAAGTTTCTTCGTCTGTAAAATAAGCTGGAGAAGATAATGGCAAATCATTCTAGTGTCTGTGCCAAGAAAACCTCAAATTGAGTCACTAACTGTCTTATAACATTTGACATGTGAGTCACTCCTCTCTGCATTTGTGTTTAAACTATGTGTGTTTTCTACATACGTTACTCTATATGTGGGCTCGGCAGATCACACATTTGCAGTCTGTCTCACCATATATGCTTCCAAATATATATCCACTCTACTCACTGATGAAGTAGGAACTTAAGGGGAGAGAGCATTAAGTTAATGGCAGAAAGGTGTTGGCGTTTTGTTTTTGTTTTTTCCTTTGACCACTTTTCTTCTGGTTTGTTGGCTTCAAAATACGTTTTTTTCTTTAGCTAACTAGCAGAAATAAGTACATTGGTGGCAACTAGTGAGTTATAGTTTTGAGTGAATGTAGTATCACAGAGCACATAAACTTCATAGAACTAGACATGGTAGGATACTCAGAGGTCATTTAGATCAACCCACCCATTTTAAAAGAAACTGAGACACAGGAAGGATAAGTGATATGACCAATATGATTTAGATAGTCAGCATCCAAAGTAGGATCTGAATCCAGGTCTTCTGATTATAGGGCGAGTACTCTATCTTTCCAGTATCCTCAAGGTCATGTTGTTTGGGGGATAAGTTTGAGAGGTGCTGGGTACATTTAGAACCAACATGCAGTAAGAGGGAATCCTTATTTGTATGCTGAAAAAGTCTCTAAAATTCCTTCTAAGTATGAGATACTGCATCTTACTAGTTATATTTTTTGTTTTGTATTCATATTTTGGGAATCTTCAGTTTTGCTAGTAAAAAATTACAGCTTGTGGTAAAGAGAAAAAAGCTTGTCTAAGCATTAAAAATAAGTTAAATATGAGCCACATGAAGTGCGATAAAATTAAAGCACAGTGAACATGAGTGTATATGAGTGAGGGATGAAGCATATTAATATGGGAGCAGGAAAAGTTCAGTGCTCTGGGTTCCCTACCATAAACAAAGCTCATGTTGGTGCTAGACCTATTAGGTCATTCTACTTTCTTTTTCAGTTAAGTAGAATTTGAATTTCTATATTTTTCCATACTATTCCCCTGTATATATTCCTCAGCATCAATACATATCTAAACTTGGACAAAATGGTAATGTTGGTTGCTTATCTTCATTGTTGAGGAGTACCAAAACGACATCACTATGTTACAGGCAAGTTACAATGTGACTGATTGTGGCTGATCAGACCGACACAAACTCAAAATGCTCTGCTACAAGTTGGAGAAAATAGTCCATATGAACATTTGGGGTAATTAGTCCAAGGTTGGGAAAGCAAAAAATTTTAGGGCACCTCTCCTGAGAAGATGAGTCTATGGAGTGGATATTGGCTCTAGATGCAATGGAAGACTTTGGTACTTTTGATGTCAAACCAAGCTCTAACCATTCCACTGCATCTGATTCAGCTACCTTCATGGCTGCTGGTCCACCCATTCCACCAGGGGAATTTATCCCATGCTCGGGAACTTACCTATGAGTTTGAGACCCCTTGGTTACCCTCAACCTGATTTAGCCTGTCTGCTGAAAAAGTTTACTGGAGTGTGGCTGCTGTTCATACTACAGTTTCTTGGAGCCATAAGTGAGAGTTAAGTGGATCAGATGGACACCAAAATTTGAAAGCAGAACTGAAAAGGTCTCAGCGGCCCTCACACCAAAGGGACTAGTCTTCCATGAACAAACCCTACACTATAATAGAGCAAAGTAGACAATGATTATCAGCAACATCAACAATGCATAGACGATGAATGTCTTTGCTTG
Organism: Pseudochirops cupreus; assembly: GCA_028627135.1. Taxonomy (NCBI): domain Eukaryota; kingdom Metazoa; phylum Chordata; class Mammalia; order Diprotodontia; family Pseudocheiridae; genus Pseudochirops; species Pseudochirops cupreus. The sequence goes on from CM053580.1 coordinate 89,140,393, forward strand.
AAGCAAGAAGACCTAGGTTCACATGCCACCTCTGAGATATAGAAAGACAGACAGACAGACAGATAGATAGATAGATAGATAGATAGATAGATGGATAGATACATAGATGGATGGATGGATGGATGGATAGATGGATAGATGGATCGATAGATATAGATTATATATAGATAGATATAGATTATCTATCTATCTATCCATCTATCTATTTGTCTATCTATCTATGTATAAACTATGTTACATTGAGGAAATCAATTCTATTCTCAGTGCCCTGGATAACTCTTTTTATTTTTAAATAATTTGTTTTTCATTTTCAACATTGACTTCCATAAGATTATGAGTTCTAAATTTTCATCCACTCCTTTCCCACCCCCTCTGCAAGACAGCATGCAATCTGATGTTGGCTATACATATATATTCATATTAAACATATTTTCACTTTAGTCATATTTTAAAGAATTAGAACCAATGGGAGAAACTATGAGAAAGAAAAGACAATAACAACAAACAAAAGAGAGAAAATAATATGCTTCAATCTGTATTCCGACTCCATAATTCTTTCTCTGGATATGGACAGCATTTTCCATAATCAGTTTTTTGGAGTTGTCTTAGATCTTTGCATTGCTGAGAGGAGCTAAGTGTATCAAAGTAGTCATTGTACAATGAGATGTTACTGTGTACAATGTTCTCCTTGTTTTGCTCACTTCACTCAGCATCAGTTAATGTAAGTCTTTCCAAGTTTTTCTGAAGGCTGCCTGCTCATTTCTTATAGCACAAGAGTATTACATTATGTTCATATACCACAACTTGTTCAGTAATTCCTCCATTGATAGGCATCCCCTCAACTACCAATTCTTCACCACCACAAAAGATCTGCTATACATATTTTTACATGGGGATTATTTTCCCATTTTTATGACCTCTTTGGGATACAGACCTAGAAGTGGTACTGCTGGATCAAAGGGCATACACAGTTTTATAGACCTTTGAGCATAATTCCAAATTGCTTTCCAGAATGGTCGGATTTCACAACTCCACCAACAATGCATTAGTGTTCCAATTTTCACACATCTTCTTCAGCATTTATCACGTTCCTGTTTTGTCATGCTAGCCAATATGATAGACATGGGATGGTACCTCAGAGTTCTTTTGATTTGCATTTCTCTAATCAATAGAGATTTAGGACATTTTTTCATATGACTATAGATACTTTTGATTTCTTCATCTGACAACTGCCTGTTCATATCATTTGACCATTTATCAATTGGGGAATGACCTGTATTCTTATAAATTTGACTAATTTCTCTATATGTTATAGAAATGAGACCTTTATTAGAGATACAGGTTGAAATAATTGTTTCCCAACTTGCTTTTTTTCCCTTTGGTTGCATTGGCTCTAACTGTGTGAAAACTTTTCAATTTAATGTAATAGAAATTATCCATTCAGCATTCCATGATGTTCCTTATCTCTTGTTAAGTCATATATTCTTCTGTTCTCCATAAATCTGACATATAAACTATTCATTGTTCTCCTTATTTACTTATAATATCAAACTTTATATCTAAATCACGTATGTCTTTTGACTTTATGTTGGTGTACTGTGTAAGATGTTGTCTACGTCTAGGCCTAGTTTCTGCCATACTGTTTTCTAATTTTCCCTTTTTTGTTAAATAGTGAGTTTTTACCCCAGAAGCTGGAGTCTTTGGGTTTATCAACCAGTAGTTTACTAGCGTCATTGGCTACTGTGTCTTGCATACCTAACCTGTTCCAAGGAAGATGGGATCCTGGTGTTGCCTCTTGCCTGCTTCACTACCTTAAGGCACTCAGGATCTCCCACTGGATTGCTGGGGTAGGGCTTGCTGCTGACTTGATAGGATGTCTCCAGTCTTGGATTGGGCTCCTTTTCCACCAGAGTAAGGCTGACCTTTCCTGCTGATCCTCTGTGCTAATAGAATTCTCCTCCTCGTTTTGCTGCTAACTCCACTGTTCTAGGATTTTTTCTGGGGCAATATGTTCTGAGTTTTTAGAGATCAATAAGGGAGAGTGTGAGAGACTTACTGATTACTCTGCCATTTTGACTCTGAAGTACCTGGGTAACTCTTTAAGACTAAAAGTATCAAAGAAAGTGACAGACTGCATTGAGAGCAAGAGATTCTTCATCTGTGTGTTTCCAATACTTGCTCTCCTCTCTTCTCCTCTCGGCCTCTCCCCACCCTTTCTGTCCCCTCATTTTCCATTCTCTCTCTCCTTCTCTACCTCCTATACCTTTTTTCTTTCTCCTCCTTTTTCTTCTTCTTCTCTTTCATCATCATGATCATCTTCTGTCTCAACACACACACACACACTACACATACTGATTATATATTTGATTAAAACATTTTTAATTTAAGCTAACATATACATGTTACTGCTATATACAGTATTCCTATATCTATCTCTATGTATACATATGTGTATGTATACCCCTACATTTTATTGTTAACTTACATTTTTAATGATTTCAAAATTGTATATGATATATATGGTAGCTTGCTTAAAAATGTAAATTTTTGGAATTGCCCTTTTACCTTCTAGTTTTCTATACACAATTTTATAAAAAAAAAGGTGAGAGAATATAATGGGTCCATTATTTGAATATTTTTTATCATATCCATTATCTTATCCAATCAATTTGTTGAAGCCCTTATATTCAACAATATATATATATATATTTTTGTGCATTCAATTACTTAGGCCTTCATAGGCCATCTAATCAGACCCTCCTTATACGAAGATGAGAAAATGTTGAACCTATTGACACAGTGACATTTCCCAAGTCACACCAATGAGTAAGTGGAAGCAGCAGGATTCAGACTTAGCTTCTATCTCTCAATCTAGTATTCTTTCCATTATACCACTTTATACTTAAAAGAAACTTAATTTAATTTTTTTTCCTATACACAACTCACCAAACTCACTAAACTACTTACACCCATTTCCCAAATATAAATTTCCATTGTATATCTGCTTACCTTATCATCTACCCATAATATCCTTTTACTCAGCTCTATATTTATTATCTATTACTTACCCTTCGTCCTCAGTCAGAAAGATCTTACCCTACTTTACAAGAGGGTCTTTGTTTCTACCACTCATATAAAAGGTTTTATATATTGCCTTATAATTATTCTTATCTAATTCTTATTTCATTAAATGGCTTCTTTAACGTTTTCCTTAAAACCAGAAGCATTTAAAAAAAACTTTCTTTGTTTTTAATCTTTCAGAACATCACATATATGTATATGAATATATTACATACACATACATACATATACATACACACATATATTTCTTTGCACATTATATTTGTTCAAATATTTGATGTATAAAGCCCTGGCTATTCTCTCTTCTCTACTGAGTGTTTATACTTAAAGATCTCTGTTCATAACCAATAACTTGGCCTTTCCTTCTCCTGATATTTAACATCTACCTATATGATTCACAAAAATCTAAGTTTCTGCTTATTCAATTAGAAAAATCAAAGAAAATTCTACTCAGGTTTTCTTGGATAAAATGGCAATTCTTGTATTAAAAATAATGAATAGGGTAGAAAAAAGCAGCTTTTCTCTTGGGAGCTGTTGGGGAAGCAACCTTAGTACTCTTATCATCTCCTCCCATGAGGGAAAGTCTTCAGATCACAGGTTTTCTGAAGACAAGGTCAGAGGCAGCCCAGGCTGCCTTGAGCTCCCTTCCAAGGCCTTCTCTCTGGATAGATTTGGAGCTATTACAGATAAACTGCTGAGTCCTTATGTCTTGTGTTAGATACTAAGCTCAGAACCCTTTCCCCTATGCACTCCTTCTGATAACTGCTTCTGCCTACGGTGATTTGGTCATTCAGACAGTCTTCTATAATTACATTTCCTCAATCAAAATGCCTATAGTTTAAATAATAGGAAATCTATGTATATTCTTTCACATTTGTGCTGTTAAATATCATTTTGCTAAACCTCCTAGGTCCAAACGCATCACACATAAAGTGTATTTTCTTTATACAAATTTGACTCTTGTAACAGCTCAAGAAGTACCTCCTAAATGAGACTATTTCTGATCCTCCACCCTCTTAATATCATTTTCCATGATTAAATCATATTTAGTTAGAGAGGTAGTGTGGTATATTGGATAAAGAACTAGCCTTGAAGCCAGGAAAATCTGGTTTCAGATACTACCTTTGGACATATTAGTTGTGTGACACTGGGCAACTAACTTAACCTTTTAGTACTCTAGGAAATTTCATGATAATCAGTTGTAGAGAATATGCTCATGTGGGAGATGGAGTTCTCTATACTAATGACACCACAGGTTCATTCCCTAACTTTGACCTCTTCAGCTATAAAGCCATGTACTAGCAGCTTTCCAGAGGACTGCTGCTGTGAGCAGCTTTCAAGGTTTTGATTACATAGTATAGTGAACTCTACATTCAGTAACAAATCAGAACAAAACATTCACAGAAAATCAAGGTAGAGCATTCAGAATGTTACAACTTATCACAGAAAATAAAAATATAGCCTTTACTTTAAGGAGGCTTGCCTCCTTAAGGGACACAAAGTACAAAAGTCAAAGTTCTCCACCCATGGGGTGCAATCAAGTTACAACTTCAACAGTCACTACTCAGTACCCTCTTAAGGGGTAATGGAAAGTACAAAAGCCATCCACCCCTAGATCACAAGTAAATTACAATTTTATCAGTCACTACTCAGACAATTTCATCAGTCACTACTCAGACAATTTCATCAGTCTCTATTCAGTATCCATGGAGAGGTCTTTTCATCTTGACTCAAGGCAGGTAGCTCCTACCTGAATCCACCAAATTGTAACCTGGTTCAAAGGCAAACAGCTCCCAGTTCCTTGTCCAGCTCTCTGTGCAGTCTCTGCTCCACATTAGAGTTCACAGTGTTCAGCTAATTTCATATCCTTCACAATCTCTGTTCCTGGGAAGACAAGGCTTAACAAGGCCACAATAATATTCATACACATTAACAAAGTCACAACAACATTTGTACAAAGTACTGGCACCACAGTCATGCTTCCTCAGTCTTTGGCAATTCCATCTGGCCCTTGGAATTCTTCCCACCACAAGTTTGAGTTTTGCCACCACAAGTCCAAGTTCTGTGTCAGTTCTTAGTTCTCATTTCTCTTCTCAGTTCTTCTCAATTCTCAGTTCAGTCTTCAATCCAGCAGTAGCAGCCCTGCTTCCAGATGCCTGCTGAGCAAAATTTTCTCTCTCTCTCTCTCTCTCTCTCTCTCTCTCTCTCTCTCTCTCTCTCTGTCTGTCTGTCTCTCTCCATGGAAGTTCCAGTACAGCAGCAGCAGCCCAGCCTTCAGATGCTTGCTGAGAGAAATCCTCTCTTCCTCTCTCTCTCTCTCTCTCTCTCTCTCTCTCTCTCTCTCTTTTCTCTCTCTCTCTCTCTCTCTCTGTCTGTCTCTCTCTCTTCCTCCGCTCTTCCCAGCCCCATCAGCAGCTGCCCTGCCTCCACGATGCTTATCCCAAGAAGTTCTGACTGTCTAGCTTTTGCTCTTCCTTATATACAGTATAGTTCCTCCCTGTTCAACCCCTTCCTGTTACATCAGCAACCGGCATTGTAAAGAAACTCATTTCTTTACAGAAGCTTAATTTGAAACTAGACACTAAGTACCTGTCAGCTTTTGAATACAATGGGATCTTCAAATTTCATTACCATTACATCAGCAGATCGTCTTAAATTGTAATCAAATTTTGCCATTTCCTTGGAATATAGGTTTATCACCTTGATGAATATTTTAATAAAACTGTTTTATGCTAGATATTCCAATAAACCACCAGTTCTTACTCTTATTAAAAGAAGCACTTGACTCCACTACAAATATTCTTCTTCCTCTCCAGGTGCCATTTTTTTCCCTGCCTCATAGCAAAATTTCATCCTTTTTTTTCAGTTACTAAAGTACAAAAACCTCCTAGAAAGACTAACACCTTTGTCTTTGTCTTAATCAGGAGATAATTATACCTATGGGACTCTGGCTACAGATATATACCATGGAACTCTGGCCTATATACAACACATCAGCAAATATAAAAGAAAGCAGAGCAAACATATTTTCCCCTAAGATTAAAATGTACATCACTGTGTTTTTCTTTCTAAGTCTGCTTTATATGACTTTGTGTTTCAATTTGCCAGAGATTCTTAATTTTTGTTGTTGTTGTTCATGGACCACTTTGACAGACTGGTGAAACCCATGGGCCTCTTCTCAGGATATTTTTCCCCCTATACATGAAATATGACAAGAAGGATTGCAAAAGAAATAAGTTATAGTGAAATAAAGATGTATTTTTCTCCATCTAATGACCTCTTGAAATCTATCCACAGACCTGCATGAATTCCTGGTTAAGAATCTATGCCCTGGACTTTTTCTTGGTAGAACTTTAAGATCTGTCTAATGCTCCTTTAGCTGGCTACCTGGAAATAAATCAGTAATTCATATATCATACATGACTTCTTGAATCTAGTTTGCATATGTGGACTTTAGATACTGATGATCTATCTATCTTTGCTCTCCATCACCCATACCAAGGAACAGCTGTTAGGATTTCTCTTTCCTCAGTCATCTCCAACCAGTGCTTCAATATGCCTTCAAAAATGATACTTTTACTCTAATTATGATAACTATACTTTATCATGAAGGTGCCATACCCTATGAGTTGCTGTTTGCCTCCAAGGTTGCTACATTCTCTGCTCTTTGCTATCAAAAGCAGCCTTAGGTACTGGGAAATCAAGAAATCAATCAATCTAATGCATAGTTCCCTAAGATCAATTTTTTTAACTTCCATAGTTTAGACTTTACTTCAAGGACAAATACAATAATTGTTCGTCAGTCATCTAGTCAGATTTGACTCTTTGTGACCCCATGAACCATACTATCCATGGGGTTTTCTTGGCAAGGATGCTGTAGTAGTTTTCCATTTCTTTCTCCAGTGGATGAAGGCATACTGTGGTTAAGTGACTTGCCCAGGGTTAACAGCTAGTAAATGTCTCAGATCACATTTGAACTTGGGTCTTCCAAACTCCAGGACTAGCATTCTATCCACTGAGTTTCCTAATGCCTCCACATTAGCATGTTACTGATTTCTCTTCAGAGCCACGAGGCTGTCTCTTGATGGATGGTTCACTGAGACTCAGAAAGATAGGTTCTTGACATAAAAGCTACCTTCTCTGATCTAAAAAATCAGACTGTGAAACAGTTCATCTCTTACTTTCTTGTCTTGCTTTCTCTTCTGTGGATTTCTAGGCCTGAGTGCCACAAAGTACAGGGAGTAAGAGGAGAAGCAATTTATCCTTTACCTAAAAATTTCATTAACAGTGTGCTTCTCAAGGGAGGTAACAAGGAGCCTAAAACAGAAAAACTAAAGCCATTCCACGAGAAGCCAGGAGATCTGGACCTGAGAAACCCTCCATAATATTACTTAAAGTCGTTTGATGATTCATGTCTGAAATAAATGGAAAAGACAACTACGCATTGTCTTAAATTTCTAAGGAAGTCAAATTATTTAAGGGTTTTATGTTTTTGTATATATTAATTGGAGCAAGGGAATCATTTGCATTTTATGCATTTTGGTGGTAAATGAAATAAAGCTTCTACTGTATCTGATAGCCAATTTGTATATTAAATATCTTTGTGAAAATAGGGAATAATGTTTCTCACTTTTGGAGAAAACTAGACATGTCATGCCATATCAATACATTAGAAATTTTCCTGGAGAAATCCAGAGTAGGGACACATCAAATCAAAGAAATAAACAGACCCTTCTTTTATCTCCCCAAAGTCAAACCTGGTTTATATTCATTTAGAGTCCTTGGAGACTTGGGGGAATTTATTCATAGAACCAGGCAAACAATCCAGAGATCACCAGCTTCATATAATCTTGTCCTTGATGTTGAACAGAGTTCTGCCAAAATAGATGAGAAAATACTGGCAGTAAAAAAAAAAATATAAGGAAAAAACATGTAAGGATAACAGAGGGTCAGAATGGGGCATCCACAGTCTTCCATTCTGGATTGTTTGAACATAGCGAAGACAAATGGAAAGGAGTGGACAGTCATAAAAGTAATTAGCCTGGTAGTTGAGACTGAGAATTAACCCCAATGGCTAACCAAGCACAGGCAGAGTACTTAGAAAGTGACCTAGATGCCCTGGTGTCAAGGAGAAACATTTTCCCCCTCTAGGGAGAAGCCTTTAAAAAATTCTTAGCCAATCAATTCTCTACCCTCTCATTTCTCCTTTGTTCCCTTTTACCTACTAGGCAAAACTGCTGGCAACAGGAATCTTCACTTTCCCTGTTTATTTCCATGTGTATATTTAAACTGTCATAAAACATGGTGGTTATTAGCCCTAAGTCTACTTCATTTTTAAATATGTGGTACTAGAGTAAAAAGGAGATTTAAAGCCTAATCCCTTGAAAGGACATAATACTTTTTCACCTAACGGAATTTGGGGGGAACAGGGAGTGGCAATAAAAGATTCACAGGAATGCTTATACAACTTATTGATTTAACAGTGTTATCAAAATTAGCTCATTTTAAGCCTAATGTTCAGTGTAATGGCTTTCTCTTTGTTCCTGCTTCTTTAGCTTTCAGGAATTTGTTTTAGATGAAAATTTGGAATGATGTCACAATTGCTGCAAACCCCCATCTTACAAAATTCTTAATACCTAAACAAAGGTTGGGCTCACTGCTTAACCTTACATTTATGTCTTTCTCTAATTATCCCTTGTCTTCTTAAAGGTGTTGAAGCAAAAATCTGTTCCCTAGAAACATTAAGATAGGAGAGAGAAAATTATATTATGGTGATTGTGAATAAACAGGAGTTGGAAAGGACACTGGAGAAATTTCTGAATTTTTCTTGGTACTTTCATCATCCTGGGTCCTCAACTCTAAGATTCCTATAGAGCTAATGATACTCTTCTATATTTATTTTTTCTTCCTCATTTCAGTTCCCCCCTCCCTCCTCATTTTGTTTCTCCATGGTGTGCTGGAAATAATATTCTTGCTCCACTTCTCAAAGCTAGACCAAAAGAATTTCTCCCTCTCATTCTAAGAAAGGGTCTTCCTTTTACACAAATTAGAACATATGAGACAGTTTCTTACATAAAGCCCTTCACTGATTTAATGGATTTCATTAGTATTAATCATAAAAGTGGAGAAATTGTAGGTTATTTCCTGAATAAGGTATGACTATCTCTATATATAGTTGAAGTGGAGTGGAGGAATAAGTTATGAGAGTTGGGCAGATTCATTAACTGGGAAATTAGTGTATTTGAGAGAACATCAACATCTATGTTGAAGTTCCCTAGTATGAGGGCACAACTTTCAATGGAGATAATGAGTGTGGCACTGAATACATAGGAATTAACTCAGGCTCTGAATTAAATGGTAAATTTAAAAAGAGAAAACCCCAAATGAAGGGAAATTAGTGATTGATAGTAGAGAGAGATGGTTTAGATATGACAGTGGGAAGTGGGAGAGCCTCTAAATCCTCTTTTAGGATTGGTGAATCAGGCACATGAAAAAGAAGCAAATATTACTGGAAAAGAAAAACTCAGATTCAGTGCCATCTGGGGCAAGCTAAAACAGTAAAATATGACTTAGTAGACCTCATGATTTAGTCAATAGAGAGTAAGTACCTCTGTCCTTTTTAATCTCTTAAAGTGTACACAATTGTCTGCTCACAAAAACTAAAGAAGGTCATAGAACTATGACTGAACTCATTTTTAAATTTAAATAATTTCCATGTGTATATTTAAACTCTTAAAAACATAGTGGCCAAATAATTTTAATAAATGCCAAGATGACAGAGTAAAGACAGCAACTTGTCTAAGCTTTCCTCCAAACACATTCAAATACCTTTAAGTAATGATGATAAACAAATTGGATGGCAGAATCCACCAACAGACCAAGTGAAACAAATTTTCCAGCCAAAGACATTTTAAAAAGTTAGCAGGAAAGGTTTGTTGCACCAGGGTGAGAGAGGAGCATAGTCCACCACAAGCTATGCCAGCACAGACAGGGCCCCAGTAAAGAAGGAGTAGGTCTCATGGTCACTGAATCAGTGGTAGCAGTGATGGTTTTCAGAGCTCTCAACCCAGAGATGCCAAAGACAACTTAGGAGGTCAGCAGGAAAGATCTCTTGCCTCTGTGTGAGAGTGGAACACAGTCCCAGAGAAGGTTATTCCAGTGCAGCCCTGGCCCCAGCATACTGGGAGGAGGCCTTGGGAGCCACTGAATCATCAACTGCAAAGCTGCTTCTAGAGCTCTTAGTTCAGCAATGGTAAGGGGCTTGAATAACTGGTTAGAAGATTATAGGGGTCTTCTTGCTAGCACTAAGGCATGACTCTGTTGCTTTGCCCATACTCAGATCCAGGTCACAGTCCTGGGGGTGGAGGGATACAGTCCCAGGGTGAGGAGAAGCACTAGCACACCAGAAGTGGTGGCCCCAGTGGAGGGGGAACCCTTCTCACAGTTCCAGGGCAGAAAGAGTGATTGTGATCACTCATGGACAGACCAGAACACAGACCAGGAGAGAAATAAACACCTCTCCTTAGATCACACCACCTTGGAAGAACTGAAAACTTACAGGTCTTCAAAGTATCTCTGAAAACAGCTGCAACCCCCCACGCCCACTCCTGAAGCTTGAGACAATATACCCTCCACCCTGGAAGTGGAGCCCTACATTATCAAAGAGTTAAAAGTCAAGAAAAGACTGGCAAAATGAGCAAGCAAGAGAAATAGATCTGGATATAGAAAATTATTATTACTACAAGAAAGATCAAAATACATACTCAGAAGAAAACAACAAAGTCAAACCTCCTACCTCCAAAGCCTCCAAGAAAAATATGAATTGGTCTCAGGCCATGGAAGAGCTCAAAAAGGATCTTAAAAACCAAGTAGACATATTGTTCTCTCCATTATTTTGCTCTTAGTTCTATAATGTCCAAAATTCCTAAAAGACTCTAGCCTTACATACTTTCACACCCTAACCATAAGTGTCCAAAAATACTACTTTCTATTTATATAACATTCTACCCTGGCTTATTTTGTCTCAACTATATACTAAACTCTTGATGTCTGCAGATCCTTTACCTTACCTCATTTTCTTCTGGTTGAAACTTATTGTAAAGTCATGCAGGAGCGATTTCCAGAAAAATGCTGCTGTGAACAGCTTTCAAGGTTCTGATCATATAGTAAAGCAAACGCTCCATTCAATGACAAATCAAAGCAAAATATTCACAGAAAATCAAGGTACAGGATTCACAATGTTATAACTTATCACAGAAAAACAAAATACAGCATGCAGAATGCTACCACTTATCACTAAAATGGTCACATAGCTTTCACCAGAGTGGTCACACAGTTTTGAACAAAGTACATTCATTTAGTCACTCAAACACTTAGTAACTCAATCATTCAATCATCCCTAAGGAGACTTGCCTCCTTAATCACTCAATCATCTTTAAGGAGACTTTCCTCCTTAAGGGACACAAAATACAAAGGTCAAAGTACTCCATCTCTGGGTAGTACATTCATTTAGTCAATCACAGAGTCCTTAATTCAATCACAAAGTACAATCACAAATAAATTACAATTCCATCAGTCACTACTCAACAGAAAATAATACAATTCAGCAGACAGGGCTTCCAGCTATCTGGCCATTACATCCATACCTAATTAGTTACCAGAGAGGGATTTTCAAAGCCAGGGGGCTCAATGGCTACCCAGAGTATCATCTGGTCAAATCACATAACTCTTCCCAAAGTGAATCCCAAAGTAAAACCTCACATCAGGGTCATTCACAACTCAGACAATTTCATCAGTCACTAGTCAGTACCCATGGAGAGGTCTTTTCATCTTGACTCAGGGCAGTCTTTCAGCTTCCCTGGATCCCCTTCCATGGACCCAGCTCCTACCTGAATTCACCAAACTGTCACCTGGGTTAAGAGGCAGATAGCTCCCAACTCCATGTGCAGCTCTCTATGCTGGACTGAAGCTCAAAATGTCCAGTCCACCTTAAATCCTTAACATTCTCTATCCCTGGGAAGTCAAGGCTTAACAAAGCCACAAAGTACTGACACCACAGTAATATTTCTTCTGGCAGCTCTGGCTGGCCCTTGGAAGTCTTCAGCAGCCTCAGCAGCTCCAGCTGGCCCTTAGAAGAAGCTCTACCACCACAAGTTCCCAGGAAGTTCTGACTTTCCCAGCTGGGTTTTTTTTTCTTTATATACAGTATTGCTTCTCCCTATTCAGCCCTTTCCTGTTACATCAGAAACAGGGGTTCGTACCTTCTCTTCCTTTAACAGAGGATTAATTTGAAACTAGATGCTAAGTACCTCTTAGCTTAGCAATACAAAGGGATCTTCAAATGTCATTACTATTACACTTCTCTGTATTCCATTACTTTAGGATTCTCTTCATTGCAAGTTAAAAATAACTTGATTAAGCTATTCTAATACATAAATTGATGCAAATGTACTGAAAGTTTCATTATTTTTTAGAAAATTACCCATATTTATCATGATGAAAGTCTTACAAAGATACAAATTTAGCTCAAACTGTAACTACCTACTCAGTGACTTTTAATAAGAGGAAAACTAGTTAGTTATTTTTGATGAGGTGAAGCTTTTTGTATCAAATTGTATCAAAGAGCTAAAGGTCTATTCTGGGTATAGATAGAGCCAGGCTTATATTTAGTACTCTTCTGAATTTTATCTGTAGAAAATTTCACCATGACTCTAAAGTACTTATTAATTTACACTTTAGATTTACTTTTTTCACAATATGTATAATGAAAGTAACTAATTGAACAAGAAATATAGCTTTTACTTATTTAGTTGTGTTCACAAGTAGCTTATATTTGTGTCATATGAAAAGAAGTTACCTGATGCAAATGTTTCTTATACTAAATTCTTGGCAAAAATGTAGGGTCTTTTCCAAATATCTGAATGTCTATGCACCCTAGTATAATGAATTCATGTATTTATCAATGAACAATAAATTGGATGCTGCATAGTTGGTCTACTAAGTCATTAAACCATCAAAAATAAATGGATCACAATTTGAACAGTCTGGTTACTTGAACAAACTGATTGAATTGAATAGATGATATACCATTCATATAAATTATAATCCTGCATTACTGTGAAGAGGGATAAAGAAAAAAAGAAAAGAAAAACAGAATCAACACTATTTAGATTAATTCATTGGACTCTACTCAACATTCTTTGCCCTGTGCAAAAGTCAATTATAATTAAAGTTGATTATGCTTCTCTAGGTACACTTATACTTATGCTATGTCTGTAGACCAAAAGCTAAAAATATAAATTATAATATTGTTGGCTTTTGCAAACAAATTTTTCTTCTTTCACTTAGTAATTTGAATTGGTCAATTTTTTTGGACAAAAATGAATAGCATGATATCCAATCAAATAACTTCTATGAGATGCAAGCTTTTATTATTACTATTATTTTTAAGCATAATAAAATGAGCCAGGTTTTTAAATTGTATCTTTGTTTTATCCTAAATCAGATAAGCAATCACCCATTGTCTAAATTTTTAAAATGTTATCTAAAGTAGTTTTTTGAGGTTATTTATTCTTAAAGATTTTCTAAAAATATCTGAATTGAAAGTATTAAGTCAAGAAGAAGAGCATTTAATTGATAATTATGATTACTGTGATGCATGTATTTGAAACTTGTTCTTATTTATCTATCATGCTTACTAGGTGCCAGGATTGGCAAGAGATTTCAATCACAAAGGAATTACAGAATTCATAAATATGAAAAAGAATTTCAAAATTCATCAATATGGAAGTAGAGCATTTGTGGTTGATTGCAAGATCAATGGTGTGACTATATCTGGGTAGCTGAGGTGGAGTGAAAGAGAAGGTTATGTGAAAAGTGTAATGAGAAAAATGAAGGTAAGGCTGCTTGAGAGATTATCAGTATTTATGTTGAAGTCCTTTAATGTGGGGACACAAGTTGGGCAGGAGAAAAAAGACTGTAAACTAGCCACAAATTATGATTGCATTCTTATAGATTTAAGAGTTAACTGGAACAAAAGAGGTCATACAACCCAAGTATTTCATTTTATGGGTGGGGAATATCAGGACCAATGAGTTAAAGAGAAATAATGCATGAGAAGGTATGCTAAAATGCATAAAATACAATACATAAAATGAAAATGAGCAAACAAATAAAAAGGAACCCAATTATAATAAACTAAGATGGTGACTGGGAAGATCAAGAGGCAAACTCAGAAGACAATAATGTAAAAAGAGATACAAGTGAAACCTCAAAGAAAAATGTGAATTCAACACAAGCTCAGCAAATTCCTGGAAAAGCTAAGAGATGATTTTAAAAATCAAATAAGAATAATATAGGAAAATTGAGGAAAAGAATAAGAAAAAAGCAAAAAAATTTTGAAAAGACAACAGTTGGTAGAGGAGGCACAAAAAAAAATCCTGAAGAAAATAACTGATTGGCAAAATAAAAAAAAAAAGGCACAGAAGTTTGTCATGGGTGAAATTCTGAGAGACAATGTTTCTGGGATAATAAAATCATTTATTAGCCAGGCCATCAGATCATCAATAAATTGAGGTTATTGATCTCTGTTGGTGATCAAAGATTACAAGTCAATGTCCCAGTCCCCCTCTAAATCCAGTTTTCTTCCTTCTCATAGGACATCTTTGGGACTTCCCTTGAAAAGAGAAAGGCAACCCTGATTGGTGAACATTTAATGAGGAGCTGAGCTAAGAATTCTCAAATTTTGCTATTCTTTCATGGGGGGAGGAGAGAGAGCAGTCAGCTGAAGAAAGTATACTGGTTATGAAACTAAGTTGCCTCTAGCAACCTAATCAAGGAAAACAACCCCAAGTAGGATCTCCCAGGCTTAGGTCTCCCTTTTTAGATCAGTTCATCCCCAACTTTAATTAGAAAGCAAGAAGTGAAAGGCCACTTCTTGGTAGTATGAACTAGCTCCAACTGATTTTTGTGCTTACTGGTTAAACATCGAGATCCAGTCCAGGCCTTGGGAAGGGACTAGAATTGTACAACATTCCTTAGCTAGAATAGAGGAGGTGTCTCTAAAAGCTAGACTAAAGGTGAGGGTTTTGAAAAAGGAATATTATGTTTTAATATTAATACTCAAATGATATAACATTAAAATTAATTTTCCTCAAAGTGACTTATGAAAACAATTACTTAAAAATGAGAATTAGCGAAGTAGAAGTTAATGATTTCATTAGACATCAAGAAACAATAGAACTAAGACAAAGTAATTTTTAAAATAAAGAACATGTGAAATGTCTTATCAGAAGAAAAAAAAACTGACCTGAAAATTTGATTGAAGAGAGATAATTAAAGATTTCTTGCACTGTCTGAAAGACATAATCAAAGAAAGAGCCTACACTTCACCTTTCAAGAAATCATAAAGGAAATCTGTCCAATATTCTTTAACCAGAGGGTAAA
The DNA here is from genome assembly GCA_028627135.1 of Pseudochirops cupreus. Classification (NCBI taxonomy): domain Eukaryota; kingdom Metazoa; phylum Chordata; class Mammalia; order Diprotodontia; family Pseudocheiridae; genus Pseudochirops; species Pseudochirops cupreus. The sequence continues at coordinate 89,155,918 of CM053580.1, forward strand.
ATAGAATTTGGAAAAAAAAATACATTGATCACCTACTGAAAGAGATAAAATGAAAACTTTCAGGAAAATTAAAACCAAATTCCAGAGCTCCCAGTGATGAGGTGCAGGCTTTGCGAGCCCCCTTGAGCACTCATTGAATCTTTGAGATACTGGTTCTGAAAATTCCCTTGAACTCCCACTTGATGAGGCATTTGCAGAGGCCATAAGCCTTTCATTGTGGCTGTGACCAAACCTCTGTTACTAGCCTAGCCCTCCATTGTCCATCTACTTCCCACCCTTGAGCCTATCAAAACATCAATCCACCCTTGACCTGGCCCAGCCCACCAGTGTCTATTGGCTCCAGGTAGCCTCTAACAAGTGCCCACCCTTAATCACTCATTGACCTTATTACTCCTCCTGAAGACCCTCCCCAAACTCCTCCTCCAGACCACCCCTAGATTCTTCCCACAGCCTTCTTGTATATAAGATCTCTTCTTGCTACCATGTGTGTGAAAGCACCATAGAATGACCTTGCACAGACTTGCTCTGTCCTGTTTGCCCACTGCAAGCATCTCAGTATCTAGGCTCCTTAAGAGTCTAACAAATATGGTGAACTTTTAATGAAGTTTTAATAAACTTTACTTTTCTTTGCCTGAGAAGACTAAAGTCTAATTCATTTGGCAGGACCCAGCATGTTGGTATTTTGGGTTCTCAAACACCCCTGACCCTTACCACATCACCAGGGCAAAGAGAAATGACTTCAAGTGGCCAGAAAGAAAACATTTTAATAAAATAAAACTATAGTCAGGTTGACAAAAGATTTAGCATCTACCATGTTAAAGGAGCCAAGGGCTTAGAATATGATATTCTGGAAGGAAAAGAAGTTAGCATTACAAACAAAAATAACCCACACAGGAAAACTAAGTATAATCTTTTCTTTTTTGGGGGGGTGGGTGTGATGACATTTAATGAATAGAGGCTCTTCATGCATTCCTTTAAAAAGACCTTAGATGAACAGAAAATTTTATATTTCAACAGAAGACACGCGAGAAGCTTAAAAAGTCAAACAATAAAGAAATCATTAGAGACTCAATAAGATTAAACTATTTACATTACTACATGGAAAGATGGTATATGAAACTCTAAGAACTTTATCATCATTAGGACAGTTAGATGGAATCTATATAGAGAGAGATCAAAGGAGTAAATTGATTATGAGATGATCTTAAGGTCTGTAATGCCAAGCAAAGGCAACTTCCAAGGTTCAGAATACCAGCATAGTAAACTCCATCTATTCAGTGACAGATTAAGGCAAAACATTCACAGAACAGAGAAAATCAAAATACAGTGTAACTCATTCATTTAGCGTAAGTTCTCAATTCAATCCAAGTATTACTCCACCCTTGAACAGTACATTCATTTAGTCAGTCAAAGTTTCTCTTCTCAAATGGAGATTAGTTTCCAATCACAAACAAAGTACCTTCATTTGGTCAAAGAACCCAAAAAGTCAAGTTTCCCACCCCTGCATCACAACTGAATTATAATACTATCCATTAATGCCAAGCAATTTCTCAAACGGGGCAGAAGAGCACAAAAGGCCATCTACCCTTAAGCTACAACAAGGTTAAGATATCATCACAGCATAAAAAACCCAAGGAATGGTCCTTCCTTCATCTTGACATAAGGCAAATTCTCAGCAATCTCTGTTCCTGGGGAGACAAAGATAACAAAACCGCAGTATACATTGGCAGTGTCCTCATTAATTCACTCTCTTCCTGCAGAACAGTCCTAGAACCGTGAAAACATCAGCAAAACTCTTTTCCAGGATTTCTGTAAATATACAACAAGAAAATCCTCCTTCAGGGCTTCTGAACCAACAGCAAGTTTCCAGGACCTCTACAACAGCAGCACTGTCCTTCACCAGCATTCATCTCTCTCTCTTCATATCAACATGTCCATCCCACAAGTGAGATTCACAACCTCTGGGTTTTAACACTCAACCCGAAAACTAAGACAATACAGAGGGATCTTTAAATTCCATTACCATTACAAGGTTATGAGATGATCTCAAAAACGTGGTTGAATGAGAAAGAGGGATACACTGTGAGAAGGGGGAAGGCAGAAGAAGAATGGGGGAAAATATCTCACATAAAAGATCCAAACAAGGAATAACTTTTATGCTGGAGGGAAAAATGATTGTGGAAATTGTCAACCCTTGTACCTCACTCTCATTGAAATTCTTTAAAAAAGAGAGGATCATATAAACACACTCATTTGGGTATAAAAATTTAAAGCTAGTAGGAGGGGAAAGGGATAAAAGAAAAGTTAGGGCATGAAAAAGGAAAGCAGATTAAAGGAAGCAGGGTTGTTCTTGTACAGTCAGTTAGTGGGGTCCATATCTTTGTAATCCTATGGAACATAGTATTCCAAACCCTTCTATCTTTCACTGTCTCCCAAAGTCTATTCAAGCACATATTCTATGCTTCCATGACACTGTCCATCTCATCCTGTGCCATCCTCTTCTTCTTTTGCCTTCTGTCTTTTCCAATGCCAGGGTCCTTATTGACAAGTTCTGTCTTCTCATTGTATGGCCAGAGTATTTAAGCTTCAGCTTCAATATTCAATCATTCAGTAAACAGACTGCTTTGTCTTGGTGAAGAGGCTTGAACAGCTTGATGAAATTTGAGTTATACCATATATTTTTGTCCTAAATAGAAGAAGAATAGTGCAGAGTTCTGATAAAAGGTGAACTGGAGAAAGAAATGGCAAACTACTCAAGTATCTTGGCTGAAAACAAAATTCATGGACAGTATTAAAAACTCTGATCAGAAAAAAACAGTGATCAGAAGCAAAACAGACTTTTTGAAAAGGGACATGGTAAAGAAAGAAAAGGATAAAACAAAAGAAAACAGGATGGAAGCAAAAGCACACTAAAGAATCAAAATTGTGAATGTTAATGGGATGAATTCACTTATAAAATGGAAGCAGATAACAATGGTTTAGAAAGTAGAATTCAGCAATATGTTATTTACAAGAAACAAACTTTAAAAGAGAGACAAACAGTTAAATCAAGGGTCTGGTTCAAGTGAACTACAGAAGGCAGGAGTAGCAATAATGATCTTCAGACAAAGGAAATGCAAGAATAGACTTAGTTAAAAAGAAATAAGCTGGAAAACTGCATCTTGTTAAACAGCACCATTGAAAATTAATATCAATACTTAATACATGTGCAAAAAATGATAAAGCATTCAAATTCGTAAAAGGAAGAGCTAAATGAGTTATTAGAGGAAATAAATAGTAAAACTATATTGGTAGAGGATCATAAATTTCTTCTCACAGAACTAGATAAGCTAGCAATACAATAAATAAAAAGAAGATGAGGAGATGAACAAAATTTTAGAAAAGTTAGATATGATAGACCTCTGTAGAAAACTGAATGGGTATAGAAAGGAGTATATATTAGCTCAGCTGCACATGGCACCTTTGCAAAAACTGGCCACCAATCAAGGCATAAAAACTCACAGATAAATGCAGAAAAGCAGAAATAATAAATGAATTATTTTCATATCATAATACAAAAAAATATGACCTTCAATAAGGCACTGAGGAAATATAGATAAAAAATTAATTTGAAATGAAATAATCTAATCCTAAAGAATGAGTGGGATGGCAAGCAGAGCAGAATGGGGTGGGATTGTGTGGCCTTGACATGGAGGAGAGGAAGTGCAAAGAGGACAGGTTAGGGAAAATCAGAGGAGGAGGATGTTTCATGCTGTGAGGCATGTGGCTTCTTCTTGCTAGTTCTTCTGCAAGAAACAACTGGAGAACATCCTGAGCTTCTTATGTGGGGTGCAGATGGAGAAGGAGCTCTTGTACTGCCAGCAGCTGCCAACTTTATCTAAGATATGGACAATGTCTCAATGTCTCTCAAGTTACAACAAATAATGCAATAGTTTATGTGCACAGGTTTTTATATGTGCCATTATTTCATCAAGTTTAACAGAAATATAATAGCTCCTACCACATTACTCTTGGTTGCAAAAGTTGAAGAAAAGTCAAGAAAGCTTCAATATATCATCAAAGTAGCATATGCCTGTCTTCATCAGGAGCTACTGTTGTACACAAAGAGTGAAGCACACTTTCAGCAGGCCTAAGAACTGGTTATATTTTTGGTGTTCTTGTTGTTTATTTATTTTTAGCTTTCAACATTTATTTCCACAAGATTTCAAGTTACAAAATTTCTCCTTGTATTTTCCCTACTCCCAACCCCAAGATAGTAAGCCTACTGAATACCCATTTCCCCAATCTATTCTCTCTTATATTCTCACCCATACTCCCCCACCCCCAGCTTTCTTATAGATTTAGATGGATTTCTAAATCCCATTGCCTGTATATCTTATTTCCTGGTTGCATGCAAAAAACATTATTTTTATTTTTTTTAATATTTGTTTTTAAAACTTTGAGTTTCTGATTCTTTCCTTTCTTCCCTCCTCACCCACCCCACTGGGAAGACAAGCAATTCAATATAGGTTGTAGATTCATAGTTATGGAAAACATTTCCATGGTAGTTATATTATAAAAGACTAACTATATTTCCTTCTGTCCTATCCTGCCCCCCACTTATTCTATTTTCTCCTTTGACCCTGTCCCTTTTCAAAAGTATTTTCTTCTAACTACCCTCTCCCCTGATCTGCCCTCCCTTCCATCATCCCAGCTTTTATCCCCTTCCTCCTTACTTTCCTGTTGAGTAAGATGTCCAATTGAGTGTGTATATTACTCTCTCCTTAAGCCAAATTCAATGAGAGTAAGGTTGACTCATTCCCTTCCACCTTCCTGTTCTTTCCCCTCCATTGTAACAGTTTTCAAATGCCTCTTTTAATTATATGAGATAATTTACCCTATTCTATTTCTCCCTTTCTCCTTCTCCTAACACATTCCTCTCTCTTTTAATTTTATTTTTTAGATATCATTCCTTCATATTCAGCTCATCCTGTGCCCTCTGTCTATGTATACATGTATACACATACACACACACATATATATACATCTTCATATATATGAGCTATTAATAGTAATATACAATATGTTATATA
>CM053580.1:89161089-89174378 GCA_028627135.1 Pseudochirops cupreus
GACAGACAGATAGATAGATAGATAGATAGATGGCACAGGGTGAGTTGAAAATGAAGGAATGACATCTAAAACACAAAATGAAGGGGTATGAGAGGAATATATTAGAAGAAAGAGAAAAGGAGAGGGCCAAAGAAGAAACTAGGATAAGTGGAGGGTGAGATAGGATGGAGGGAAATATAGTTACTCTTTCACAACATTACTATCATGGAAGTGTTTTGCATAATTACACATGTATAACCTATATTGAATTGTTTGCCTTCTCAATGAGGGTGAGTGGGGAGGGAAGAATGGAAAGAATTTGTATCTCAAAGTTTTAAAAACAAATATTAAAAAATGTTTTTGCATGTAACTGCAAAATAATATATTCAGGCAATGGGGGTAGAGAAATCTATTTTGCCCTACAAGAAAACAAGAGGGAAGGGAATAAGATGGGGGCAGAGTGATAGAAGAAAGGTTTGACTGGGGGAAAGGGTATTCAGAATGCACCCCTCTTGGGGAAGGGAAGAGATAGGGAGAAAATTTGTAACCCAAAATCTTGTAGAAACAAGTGTTGAAAATAAAAAGAAAATAAAGTAATTATTTTTTTAAATTAAAAAAATAATCAAAGGATATGAACAGGCAGTTTTAAGGAGAATAAATCCAAGCTATCAATAGTCACATGAAAAAATTCGCTGAATCACTGTTGTTTTGAGAAATGAAAATTAAAATGACTCAGATAACATCTCACACCTTTCTGATTGGTTACTGTGACAGCAAAGGAAAATCATAAATGCTGGAAAGAATGGCTGAAAGATGGGTACACTAATGAACTCTTGGTGGAGTTATGAACTGGTCCAACTGTTCTAGAGAACAAATTTGAACTATTCCCAATGTGCCATAATACTTTACATATCCTTTCATTCACTTATATCACAGGTCTATAGCCCAAAGTTATCAAACAAAAGGGAAAAGAGCCTGTATGTACAAAAATAGCTAAAGCAGCTTTTTTTTGGTTGTCTTCGTTGTTGTTGTTGTCTCAAGGAATTAGACATTGAGGAGATGTCCATCAATTAGGAAATGGATGAAAAAGTTGTGTCACATGGTTTTAAAGAAATATTATTGTGCTATGAGAAATGATGAGCAGGAGGGTTTCAGAAAAACCTTGGAATGCTTATGTGATCTGATGAAAAATAAAGTGAGTAGAAGCAAGAAAACATTGTACAATAGAATATTTTATCGGATTTTCTGTAATGTATTATGGACATGTACTTTACATGATTTCACACATAAAATTTGTTTCATATTGAATGGGGGTTATGGAGAAAATCAGGAGAGAATTTGGGAATAAAAAAAATTTTAAATACATGTTAAAAATTAATAAATAAAAGGGAAAACTATATAAATGCATTATATTTTTCATATTGTAACATCAATTTTGATATATAGAAGATAATAATTTGTGGAAAGCAGTTCTTTTCTACCATAATCAGTGTGCCTCAATTGCTGTATAAATAATCAAGTAATATAAAATCCAGTGTTTGCAAAGCAATTAATCTTCTGATGATTGTTATATCCTGTTTACCCATACATCTGTATAACTCAGATCACTATCCTTAGAAACTGATGTTATAGTTCACTTAATTATCATTTTCCATTATAATAAATTCTTTATTACCCAAAAATTACATCTCACCTCCATTTTATTAAACTTAATTTCTCACTTTTTCCAAATAATTTAAAATAAATTTTAAAATTTCTTAATAAATACTTTATGTTTACAATTTTTACTCATTATTTTGCTTCTGGGAATATGAACATAAAACAACCTATATTTAAAGGGATCTTAGCTATTACCTGGTCTAATTTCCTCATTCAAAGGTGAACAAATGGAAATCCAAAGATATTGAAAGATTTTTTCAAAATAACATGGGCAGTAAGGAGTTGAAAAGAGAAACAACCTAATATGTCATTGGAAAACAATGGCATAGTTCTAAAGGAAATATAAGTTTGAATCTCATTTAATTGATATGGCACTAGTAATTCTTCATATTCATTTAACTAATGGGAATGCCTGGTGATTTTTCCATTTATTTTTTGGAAAACACATAATGATCCTTTCTAGGAAGGTTTCTGAAAAATACAAAGTGTTATTTTATTCATTTTATAAGCAGGTGGCTTCAGGCTACCCAGTTGTAAAATAAATGATATGCAGCAGATGCATACATCATAAACCTATTTATTGGTCCTTGTTTGGGGAATTTGTAAAAAAAAAAAAAAAGGAAAGAAAAGGAAAGAAATCCCACACAAATCCTCTAACTAGAATTATAATACCAAACAACAAAAAAAGTTATTTTCATGTTACTCATTCTAGTACTTACCACATCCTTAAAATACAGTTTTATCCCTTGATCCTTCATCACTCCTGTACCCACATGCACATACACACAGACATACTTATGTAATCACACATACACATGTACACATGCAAGGAAAGATGCAGGAAAAAAATCATAAACATCAAGGAGCTAATAATTCACCTGATTGAGTGCTGAAGGTGAATAGGGGGCGGAACATATAAATCAAAGTAGTTCAAGATAATAAGTCACTAAGAAGAAATTCTTACCACACAATTTCTGTTTTTTCTCCACCCCAAGCCACCTACTGATTTACAGGGAAGGCAGAGATCCTAATCCCACACCATCTTCAGTCTCATTTGCCTTATTAGAGTCCAAGGATTAGCAACAGATTCCGCATCTATGTGATAATAAGAATGTTAGACGTAATGCCAGAAGACCCAGATTTATTTAAATTTGACTTGTTACTTATGTGAATTTGAATAAATTTTTTACTAAACTGAGCCATGGCTTCCCTCCAAATAAAATGAAGACAATGATATCTAGAATTCTTGAAAATGAAAATGAAAAGGATCCTTCTTCCTTGACAATCTACCATTCTGTAGAGTTTCAAGTTTTTTGTATAGAGAAAGAGAACAATTTTGGACAGTAGGGATGCTGAAGAGAGAAGCTGGTAACATGCAATAAAGAGTTAAGGGATGTGTGACTTATGAGAGAGGAGGAGAGACAGGATAATGCAGAAAGGGGAGTAGAACAAATATAGATAGCAACTGATCATAGATTGATAAATTAAATTGCTCAAAGATTGAGAGTAAAGGGGAATGGAGAAGGCTCCTTATATTTAAACCACTGGTTGTTGGGCATGCACCTCATTGATCTTTCATTCCGTCACTAGGTCCTAGAATTCTAGATCTATATTACACCATTTCATTTCAAGGTCTGTTTTAAGAAACAGATGTAGCAATCTTGTACCAATATAAAAATTTATGTAACAAATATTCTGTGAGATTGAAACTGAAATATCACAAAACCATACAATATGTGTCTTGGACTTTCAGCCTTTGCATGAACCCCATTCTACCAAAACTATTACATTATTACTGGAAAGAACTTTCCTTTCTCAGAGTTGTTTGGGGTATGAAATGTTTAAGTGACTTATTCAGGGTAATAGAGACATTATGTGTCAGAGGCCATATTCGAATTCAGATCTTCCTGAACCTAAGTTTGGCTCTCCTATCTATTTTGTCTCTGGGTTTATAAATATACAAATGTACACACATATATGTACATGCATACACGTCCATTACTTACACACATGTATGTAAATACATATATAAATACACATATGCATGTTAATTTAGATAAGTATAGGTATAGATATCTCTTTCTATCCATCGATATTTAAAATTGAAGATTTCCAAAATCCTTAGTTTAAGGTAATTAAACTAATTTTTAAAGTTTGAAATACACCAAGACTTTTGAAATACCTTGTACATATGAGAAGATAGATAGATTACAACATAAACATATGCAACATATATGTATGATATGTTTTGGGGATTCTTATCTTCTAATGAATATACCTGTTCTTAGCATAATTTGCCTTACTGCATCATGGGAGTGACCTAAAAATCAATAGAGTTGTTTGGAGTGACGAATTATGGTTCTTTGGAGAAGAATATTGCAACTCCTCCCAAGTAGAATCAAAGGACACCCAATCTAGTTAGACGTAAGGATTAATAAATAAACACTTATAATGTATGTCACTAACTGTAGAGATACAAAAACATGCAAGTAATAAAGTCCCTGTCCTAAGGAAGAGGAGATGTATGGGTAGGGAATAGGGGAGATATGCCTTTGAGGAGGTGAAGTCCAGAGAGTGAGACAAAATGGGAGTGGAGTGTGAGCCTTGTGAAATGGTAAGGATTCATGAGTCTAGAGACCAAGACCAATGGCAGAAATATTTTGAGGGAAAAGCAGTATTGTCAAGGAGGGGATAAGTACTGTAGTGAATTAACAAAAGGTAATTTACTTAATCATAACACAAGAATATTCAACAAGGATATTCCTTGAGGTGACCCTAATTTTATGTAGTTAACAGCAAAAATCTCTTTTCTTAGCTGGATGAGACATAGAGCACTATCTCTTTAAATAACACAATTCTGTCCCTTCTAATGAATATATACATATTTAAAAAAAAACCTAGATGAAAGCAGTATATCCATTTCTGAAGAAGATTAGAACTCCACTATTTGACCCTATATATGCTGGATGTGATGGGCCCATAGTAGTAGGGCCCTTTATTTAACATTTCTATAATCATAAGAGCATTCACTGCATCTAGTCCTTCTTTAGGTTAAATGAAGATGCCTAGGATCCTTTCTGGTTATACCTAGAATGTTTATGGAGAGTTGTTGGATAAATGTGGCCTCAATGACAATGGGCAGAACTACTGACATAGTACATATTAGAGAAGGAAATTAATGACAAAGCCACCAGAAGTACCAAAATAGAGAAGCAGTGTAGGAAAATGCCTGAATGAGACCAGAAGCCACGGATTCAGGTCTGAGTTATGATTGACCTGTTGTTATTGTTGGGGAGGGTGAGACAAATATTATACTTGAGACTACAGTGTTCCAAAATGAGGAATTTTTACAATTTCTTTATTGGCTGGATCTCTGAGTGCTTTCCAGTGGTTACCACTGGACTGATCAATGAAATTTATTTTCCAGGGTACTTTGCAGAAGTACAAACTCAAAGAAGTATGCTAAACCCTAAGGAGGAAATTTGGGTTTTCAATACTATAGTTTTCTTTGGCAAAAGCATTTCATATCTTTGTAACCAGTAAATTAGCAGGTGGTCATGCTTGTTTTAAAAAAAAAGTTTCCTCCATTTAATAGCTCATACATTTAGGTAGCCAAGCTAAAATAACTTTGTACACAGAATTCTGATTAAAATCTTTAAATCATTTCTGCTCCAACAGGCTTGATAACTAGTTTTGCAATTTAGTGTCTGTCTTGGTTATGTTCCCAGCAGGTTATTAACAATTAATTAGCAATACTTCTCAAATGCTATCAGTGCAATTCTACTAATTGCAGGGCAAGAAAATAGAATTTCCCTTTATAAATAAATTGCAATCATGATAATTTGTTTAAGATAAGTCACTATATATTTTAGTTATATTTTTGTTGTTGTAACTTAGATTTATAACCAGGAGGCATAAATAGTATTTATGAGCCCTGAATGAAGCCATTTAAATGTTATATGATAGATATTAGATACAATTACATCTCTTTTTGACCACATGTCCTCATTCTTTCCCTGTCTTATATCTTATTCCACAGCAATATGCCTATTCATTAAGGTCCTGATTTGTAGGTGAAGCTTTGCAGGAGTCCAATGCAGATTAGCAATTATAAGTGCAAAATGAGTCACAAAATTCAAACTACTTTAAAAAACGTCAACATTGTTAAAGAAATATATTCTGTCAATCTTGTAAGAAGTATAATTTACAATTTTGTTAAATTGTATTTTTCTATCTTTATTTTTCAACATCTCTTTTTTTTGTTGTTGTTGCAACGTGACTGTTTTATTGCCACCTTGGCTAGGGAATTGAGATGCTAATAACCAGAAAGTCAACCTCCCAGAAGAAGAAATCTTCTATGGAAGCAATCCCATAAAGACAAAAAAAAAAACCCAACCCAAACCCAACAAACATCTCACGTGTACATCTGCCTTTGAAATGCTGATGGTGGGGTGACCCAGATAAAGACAAGGTGTTTTTAAAGTCATCTACAAGCATTTATCTTCATGTGAGGCATTAATCTAATTACCTATTTTTAAATCTTCTTTTATCCATGACAAAAAAAAATGATTTGCACCTAGTAGACACTTTTAAAATTTTTGCTTAATTGAATGAAGTGATTTCTATCTTGACCTAAACCTAGAGAAGAGTTTATTAATCATTTTTTTGTATCTAAAATGCATTTTTCAATCTGGTAAACCTATGAATCCCTTCTCAAAATAATCTTTTCAATTACTGAAGAAAATGCTAAATTACTTTTAAAATTATTTTTTATTTCATTTAATATTTTCCGATCACACATAGAAATTAATAATTTTTAAATTTTTGAGTTCCAAATTATTTCCTCCTCTCTCTTCTTTCTCTTTAATTCCTTGAGAAGGCCAGCACTTTAATATTAATCATACACATGAAGTCTTTCACAATATATGTCCATATTAGCCATGTTGCAAAAGAAAAAAACAAACAAAATAAAAGAAGAAAAATAAGGAAAAGGGAAAAAAAAAACATATGCTCTAATCTTCATTCAGAGTTCATCAGTTCTCTTTCTGAAGTTGTATAGCTTTTTTGATCATTGGTCCTTTGCAATTGTCACTCAAAGTCTTTCACAGTAGCTCATCTTTATAATATTGCTGTTATTGTGCACAATGATCTCCCAGTCCCTCTACCTTCACTTTACATCAGTTTGTATAGGTCTTGCCATGTTTGTTAGTTTGTTTTTATGAAAGCATTCCTTTCACCATTTCTTATAGTACAACAATACTCAATCATAATCATGTGTCACAATTTGTTCATCCTTTTCCCAGTTGATGGGTATACCTATGATTTCCAATACTATTTTTTTAAATGAATACTTCCTTTTCTCTTTTTTTGACCTTTTTGGGATACAGGTTTACTAGTGGTATTACTGGGTCAAGGGTTATGCACAGATTTATAGCCCTTTGAGCATAGTCCAGAATGGTTGGACTAGTTAGCAACTTTACCACAATACATTAGTCTCCCAATCTTGACACAATCCCTCCAGCATTTTCATTTTCCTTTTGTATCATATTATCCATACTGATTAGTGTGTGATGGTACCTAGGAGTTGTTTTAATTTGCATTTCCTTAATCAGAAGTGATTGTAATGGCAAGAAAAGAAGTGCTTAACACATTGTTTCAGCTATTAAATTATTGAACACCTTGTGGTAGTTAAACATTTTTTTTTTTGAGCCTAACCCATGATTATATCCAGTCTTTGTTAAAAAACAGAACTTGTGAGGTGGAGCTAAAATGGTGGAACTCAAGCAGGAACTTTTCTGAGCTCCTCCATGAATTCATCACTAACCTATAAAAAGTGAATCTGAATGGATTTTAGAGTGACAGAATCCATTGAAAGATGGAGTGTGACAGATTCACAGCCCAGGAAAGCACCCCCGTAGGTCCAGGCAGAGGCAACATGGAGCAAGTGGAGGCTGCACCAGCGTGGACCAGGGGGTAGAGCACAGCACAGTGAGAGCAAGCTCAAGCCAGTGGATCCACCCAACCCAACGGTAATATCTCACCACCAGATAGGATTTTCAATCAGAGCAGAGTAAGAGAAAGCACAGGGCCAAAGGCAGCAGCTTCTGCTGGGGCTATCAGCCCACAGCCTAGATGTCTAAAAATCATCTACCTGAACTTCTGGGAGCTAAAATGCCAGAGTAAATCCTAGCAGCTCTAATCCCCCTCCCTGACTCTGAAAACACAGCAACTAATGCCCTATCCAGTGTAAAATCCTGAAACAGTGTAGAGAGCTTCAGGCTTGGGAGTCCTAGAGGAAGGGTGTGACTGAAGCTGTGCTGAGCCTGAAGTAAAAAGTGCGAGGTCTCCCAACAATCCCTATCTCAGCTGACAAGTAGGAGATTCCAAAGCCCAGGAGGTGGAGCCAGCAAGCACTAACAACAGAAGGGCAGGTGTGCCTTATCACCACCAGGGAAATCTGCAGACATCAGCACAGCTGGCCACCAGATATTAAGCCTGCCTGAGTTGTAGCCCAGGAGTACAGAACCAGAAACCTGAAGGGGGCAGATCACCTCACCCCTACATGTTACTCAGTGAGCCTCAGGGTAACCCAGGGGAAACATTGGCCTTGGCTTCAGTCTAGACACCCAGAGCCTACAAACAAAGTCAACAACCAAATCCCTAGCTCCCAGAGTGAGAAGCATGGTACATCTGTGCCCAGAAGCAGAAATCCACTCTAAAAATTCAGGATATAGTCAATCACAAGGAGCAAGAAGAAAACTGTGAAATCAAGAATGATACAATTATATTATAGTCTGCAAGAACAATCAAATTCAGAGGACCACATGGACTGTATACTCACACCTGAGATCACAGAAGGAAATATGAATTGCTCTCAAGCCCAAAAAGCATTCTTGGAGGAGCTCATGAAAAACTTTAAAAGCCAAATTAGAGAGGTAGAAGATAAATTTAAATCTACATTGACCAAATTGGAAAAAATTCTCACTGAGGAAAACAAATCCTTAAAAATAAAATTTGTGAACTGGGATGGGAGGTTCAAAATTTAACTGGAAAATATACCTCCTCCCCAAAAAAGGAGCTTCAAAAACTAACTGAGGAAAATAATTCACTAAAAATCAGAATCAGTCAAATCAAAGCTAAGGACTCTATGATGCATCGAGACAGTAAACAAACAAAAAAAAATCATAAAGATTGAAAAAATTACAAGAAAGTGTAAAATATCTCACTGGAAAAACAACTGAACTGGAGAAGAGCTCCAGGAGAGATAACCTAAAATTACTGGTCTACCAGAAAGCCATGATGTAAAAACAGTCTGGACAATATCCTCCAAGAGATAGTCAAAGAAAACGGTCCTGAGGTCCTAGAATCAGAGAGTAAAAGAGTTCTTAAAAGAATTTGCTGGACTTCTTCTGAAAGAGATCCCAAATTGAAACCTTCAAGAAATATAGTAGCCAAATTCCAGAATCACAAGGCCAAGGAGAAAATACTGTAAACAGCTAGAAAGAAACAATTCAAGTATTGTGGAACTACAGTCAGGATTAAACAGGACCTAGCAGCTTCTACATTATAAGATCAGAGGGACTGGAATTTGATATATCATAAGGAAGAAAATCTTGGACTGCAACCAAAGATCAACTACCCGGCAAAACTGAGCATAATCTTTCAGGCAAAGAGATGGTGATTTATTGAAATAAGGGACTTCCAGACTTTCCTGATGAAAAAGCCAGAGCTCAACAGAAAATTTGATTTCCAAATACAAGACTCAAGAAAGACATAAAAAGATAAACAAGAAAATCACACACACATAAAACTTGTGCTTCAATAAGAGCAAACTGTTTACATCCCTTTATGAGAAGCTGATACCTTTCAATGTTGAATTTTATATAATTATTGTGATATTTAAAAGGAATATACATAGATAGAGGGTGTAGGTATAAATGAACTAATCTGATGATAAAAAAAAACCTTATTATGGGGAACAAAGGGACTAAAATGGGAGAAAAGGAAAAGATGAAGCAGAAAAGTAAATTATGCAACAGGAAGAGGCATAAAAACTTATTATCTTTATCATAAAACTTCAAGAAATATAGTTGCCAAATTCCAGAATCACAAGGCCAAGGAGAAAATACTATAAAAAGCCAGAAAGAAACAATTCAAATATCGTGGAACTATATCGTCTTGGATAATATATCATATCATCTACAAAGTATATTACATCATCTTCAAAGAATGATAGCTTTGTTTCCTCATTGCCTATTCTAATTCTTTTGATTTCTTTTTCTTCTCTTATTGTTATAGCTAACATTAAATAATAGAGGTGAGCATGGGTATGCTTTTTTCACCCTTAATCTTATTGGGAAGGTTTCTGGCTTATCGCTCTTACACATAATGCTTACAGATGGTTTTAGATAAGTATTACTTACCATTTTAAAGTAAACTCCATTTATTCCTATGTTGTCTACTATTTTTAATAGCAATGAGCAATGTATTTTGTCAAAGGCTTTTTCTGCATCTATTGAGATAATCATATTTTCTGTTGTTTTTACTGATATGGTCAATTATTCTGATAGTTTTACTTATATTGAATGACCCTTGCATTACTGGTATAACTCCCACCTGGTCATACTGTATGATCTTGGTAATATATTGCTATAATATCCTTGTTAGTATTTTGTTTAACATTTTTACATTGATGCTCATTAAGGAAATTGTTCTATAATTGTCTTTCTTTATTTTGGCTCTTCTTGATTAGATATTTTGCGTTTTCTTCTATTTTTTTCATTCTTTTAATTTTGTTTTAATATAACGATGTCATGGAGTCAGTAGTTTCCACTTGCCCCATTATAATTTTTTAAGATATTGTATCTTTTTTAAATGAAATTTTTTACCCCTTTTCCATTTAGCTAATTCTGGTTTTTAAGGAGCTATTTTCAGTAATTTTTGTGTCTCTTTTACTTGTTGTTAACTGTCTTTTCATAATTTTCTTCATTTGCTTTCATTTCTTTGCATCATTTTTACCTCTACCACTCTTATTTGATGTCGAAAGTTAGTTTTTTTCTTTCTTTTTTAAAATCTCTCAAGGCATTCTTATTGGTTTTGGGTACTATTTGTATCTGTTTTGACTTGATTATCTTCTCAGTTTTTTTCTTGTTCTTCTCTGTCACCATAGTAGCCTTTTTTGTGATCAGGTTCTTTTCCTATTGTTTGCTCATTTTTCCACCCTGTAATCATGGCTCTCTTTGTTTTCACCCTGGTTCTTACCTAGGAAGGGCCTGTGACCCCTTGAAATTATAGATGATACATTTCCTCAGGGGCCTTTCTCCCTCAGAACTAGAAATGACACTGTTTCTCAGGCTCCCTGATCCTTTAGGGCCTGAAGTGATACCACTGCTCAGAGCACTCACTCCCTCTTGACTGAAAGTACCCCTCTCCACCTTTGAATTGTGTCTCAGAAGTAGGTTTATGTAATGAAGTTGCCAAACATTTGCCCCTTAGGGCTTACACACTTTCTTGACTGAAAATGCTCCTTTTTCTCCTTTAACTCTGCCCCACATATGTGCATAGGCAATGGAGTTGCCAAAAAGTGTCTAATCTACCATCTAGTGCTAGCAAAGGGATACCCCATAATCTCTTTTGATTGGTTGCTATGGCTCATGGCAATCATGATAATAACATGGCAGAGGTACTGAGTAACACATGTTTGTGATCATGGGAAATGAGATATCCTTGTTGCCTAATGCTATTGAATACTGTCCTTTTTTATTGCTAAGTAAATCTCCTTATGCTAGTATTTTTGTTAGTTCTCTTAATTTCTCATTTTGCTACAATGACAAGCCTAAGGTACCAGGTGGCTGAGTTAGGCACAGTCAAGAATAATGATTCAAATTACTGTCTACTACCAAAATCCATCTATCAAGAACCAATATTCTTCCCAAGATGCAATATATTCAAATCCCACAATCTACAGTCCTGCCAAACTGTTCTTATATTCCTTATTCATGATGCTTCTCCCATCTCTATGCCTTTTGTGTCTTTTACCTAGTCATCTCTCATTCCTGGCGTTTACTTCCTGATATCCTTCTAAATTAAGAAACCTCCTTTTGCTCCATTGGCACAGAGTGGATATTCTCTATCTTATAGAAACTGGGCAAAAAGAATGGGGAAGTGTGTTGAGAAGGTGGGACCCCTCACCAAATCCCTACCTATTTGGAAAGTAAAACAAAATCTTCTCTACTTCAATCTGCCAGATTGCTTCCCCCTACCTAGTAATCACTAGAATCAGCAAAGAATGACTAACAATAATCTGATATATTTTTAGATCATTGAGTCTTACGACTTCCCTCACCATTTCTTTCTAAGGTTCACTGGGCCCTGACTTCTGTCTTGTTGCTATGCCCTCAGGATCTCTATACATTGCTATCTGAGCTGCCATCACACCCTAAAAAACATGGAACTTTTTCTTCTGCCTGAAGTTTGACTATCCTGTGCATGGTATTTCCCCAGATATAAAGTGAATTCCTTGAGAGCAGAGATGACTTGTTTTTTTTTTCTTTCCTTTTTTTTTTTGTATGATCAGTTCTTAGCACAGGATTTGCCACATAGTAAACCCTTAATATTGTTTTTTCTCATTCAATTCCATAAATTCTCTTTTCTTTCAAGAAGGGGGTAATGTTTCAAACTACTGCCTGCCTCATCAAGTCTTTGATGACTCCATTTCAACTTCTATTGCCTTTCTTCCTTATTTACCATGTATTAATTTTTTGTTTTTTATGTATATATATATATATATATATATATATATTTCTTCTGCTCTACACACACACACACACACACACACACATACTTATGTATATCTATACATATCTAGAGATAGATAGGTGGTGTGGTATATAAACCATTAGGCCTAGGGTCTGGAAGACCTGAGCTCAGATCCAACCTCAGACATTTACTAACTATATGACCATGGGCAAATCATTTAACTTAACTTTGTTTGCCTCAGTTTCCTCATCTGTAAAATAATCTGGAGAAGGTTATGGCAAACCAGTTCGATATCTCTGCCAAGAAAACTCCACTTGGGTTACAAAGTGTCACACACAACTAAAACAACTGAATAACAACAATGAGCATATTTTACATACATATATGCAGATATATAAACACATACATACTTACATAGGCTATCCCAATAGTTGTGTGGGAGCTCTTGAGAATAAAAATTTCTTCATATCATTTTGGCATTTTTCCTACATGTCTAGGACAGTGCTTGGTAAATAGTAGGCACTTATTCATGTTTTGTGATGAATTTCTTTTTAGGCACCATAATCTCAGAAGAAAGGCAATTTTAGTTGTCATACAGTGAATTTTAGTCTAAAAAAGCATGTAAGACCAACAATGACCTATAAGAAGTGCAACAAGATAAATCATTATCAACGAAGTATATGACTAGAAAAAGAGATGAACAAGTCTTGTTGTGTGGAAGAGGGATAATGAATGGAAGCCTAAATGATGTAGTGTCATGCATGAAATATTAAAATAACCATAGAAAGACTTTTAGACTTTGCATAAATTTTCTGTGGATGATTTGTTAAAATAAATTAATAATAACAACATATTATAAGAAGATGAAGAGGGATTCTATTTGGTATAGTCAA
>CM053580.1:89174478-89202235 GCA_028627135.1 Pseudochirops cupreus
AAGTGCCAGAGATATTCAATTCAACTGTGATCCTCAGGACACCTTTGACCTATTCTATGTTCAGCATGTGTACCAGATCTGGTGACTTACATTTTCAAAATATGCTTGTACTCCCTCACCTCCCACTCACAGCATTGGACAAGAAATATCAAGCATAAGAATCACTGATTTTTTAAAAATTTCATGTTTTAAAGACCTAACACTCACACAAAAAAAACTTCAAAGGAAATTTTTCTATTCAAATTAAATTTTGTTTCCTCACAATCCCTACCTGAGCTCTTAATGTATCATTTCTTTTTGCTAGTAGATGTGTGTGTGTTTGTGTGTGTGTGTGTGTGGTTTTGCATGTGGTTTGTGTTACTTATTGCTCTACTGCTCCAGTGACTGTGGCCTTATGGATTTAGAGCCATTTGGGGCTATAAGAATAGAGTTTAGCTTTGTTCTTCACCCAATATGCAGTCATAAGAGAGAGGATGGATGTAAGCCAAGCCTAAATCAAATGTGTTCATCCTTACAAGGAACTATAGAATGTTAATCATTTTCCTCAAGTATATTTATGTACTCATTTATCTTCTTATTGTCCTTTATTTCAGTTAGCTATTGGCTAAAACTAGCTTCCCTACAGGGCTTTTAGAATCCAATTATTTCAAAAGTTTCAGTTTTCACTCAAAAAGAGGGGGGGATGACAATGTAAATGACTTCTTGTTCTCTACTTTTGCCCTTTTTATTTTTCCTGTAGCATTAATACCTGTCACAATCCTGGCAAACGGTAATTGCTTAACAAAATGCTTCTTGACTAGTTAACTTCTTAGCAAAGAAAAATCTCGTCATAGTCCTCTAGCATAAAGGAGACCCTCTTGGGATGTTCCCCTTTTATGTCTTGCTTTCTAGGACTGGGCTCACAATGTCCAAACCCCTACCAGAAGTATAATTATCAAAGTAGAAAGTCTGTAGCCGAGGACTGATTTATGTCTGAGGAAAGACTCCTGAGCCAACCAGAGACTTCAAGGAGTTCAGTTGCCATGAATAGTACATTGTAACAATGGAGGACGATTTAATATTCAACTTGCATTGACAAATACTGGGGAAGACTTGGAGTGGAGGGAAAAGTGAAGAAGAGGAGACGGGGACCTGATATGCAAGTCAGACATATACAATATGAACATAAAATAAAACTCAAGTAAGGGTCATACTACATTGGGAAGAAGAGGGGGAAAAGTACATTTAAGTGGTCCATTCAGGTGAGAATGCTCCCACAGAAGAAGCATATTCCCAGAAAGAGGAAATGTGCTCTCAGGAAGAGAAGATGTACTCAAAAGTACACTTCTGAGAGTGAAATACTTAAAACCCTGATATTTGCAGCCACCTGGAACTGGCCAAATGAGTTACGTCAAGGCTCAAGGTGCACAGGGGATTTTCGAGGTACACATGTGCCAGGGGAAAGATGAATTAGTAGTTGGCAAGATATTATTTGTGTACACACAGCTGTCTTAATATTTAAATTGTTGAGTTTTTCAGTTGTATCTGACTCTTTGTAGTCACATTTTGGGATTTTCTTGACAAAGAAAATTGAGTTATCTGCCATTTTCTTCTCCAGCTCACTTCACAGATAAAGAAACTGAAGCAAACAGGGTTAAGTGTTTTGGCCAGGGTCACACAGATAGTAAGTATCTGAGACTCAATTTGAACACATAAAGATAAGTCTTCTGGATTCCATGAGGAGTGCTCTATCCACTGTGCCACCTACCTATCAGTGTTTTTCCATAATCTAATCTGATAGCAATGGTTTCCATGAAAAAATCCTATGAACTATATACAGGGCTTCTTAATTTTTTTCCACTTGTGACTCCTTTTCACCCAATAAATTTTTATGCAACCTCAGGTATATAGGTATATAAAATAAGTATATAAATCAAACATTTACTGATAATAAATCATAAAGAAATTTATCTTAAAATAGTTCTTTGGCATATATACATATATATTACCATTTAATTCGATAGATAATGCTGGTTTAGATAGATATATATGCTTGTTTATTTTTACATAAAAAATTAAATCTTGGCAGAATATTTGATACTACAGAATGTAGAGGATCTTCAATGTTTTTTAGGGTTGACTGATGATTTTATAATCATCAATGCTGAGAATACCATTTCATATAAATATAGTACAAAATGGCAGAGGTATGTTTAGGGCCAGTTCAGAAATTGTTGGAAATTCTGTCCCAATTCCAAGCCAAAATTCCTTTAACATTTATTTAGGAAACTCATCTGAAATTTGTATGGTTTGATAACTCAGCCAATTCTTCTTGAACTTTTTTGGCAGATGACTGATGTTTTTAATTTCAATTGAGTATGGCTTATGAACCCAACTTAGTTTTTTTAGAATCAAAATTCGAAGAGACATACTTCTGCAACTGTGTCTCCAGGCACTTCAGATGATCAATTAAAACTCTTACAATTAAGTATTTACAATCATCAAATCATCTATAGCTGAAAATAATAAAAATAAAACACCAAAAAACATTTTCCTCCCTACTCTATATTATTAATTTTTTAGTAAAATTTTCAATTTTATCTTTAAACATAAATGTGTTACAATTTTTTTTTCCTTGGAGCAACATGTCTATACCATTGAGCTTATCAAAAATGTCCAGCAAGTAACACAGTTTTGAAAGCCATAAATCATGAAAAAAACAAAAACAAAATTGGATTCCTGCTCAGTCAGAAATATAACAACTTCATTTTCAATTTCAATAATGTGTTTAAACATTGCCCTCTTGAGAGCCACATTACCTCTGCATGTAGTAATAAGCTCTTGTATTCAGGGTCCATGTCTTTCCAGAGATTTGAAATCATAGAACTGTTTAGGGCACAACTTTTAATGAAGTTACGACTTGGATAGTGTTGTAAATCACAATATCTAACTCTGGTGATGCTTTTTTGACTACACGTGCCTCTGACTGATCATGTAGTTAGTAAAAGTGAAATATTCACTGCCATCAGCTTTAAATTTTGCTACAAGTCCAATATTTTCACCCATCATTGCTCCAAACCATTTGTACAAACTCCAATAGAATTATTCCACTGTAAACCTTCATTCATGGAAAATTCATTGACTAAGATATATTTTTACATTTTCTGTGTGCCCTACAGGGTGACAAAACAATATATCCTTGTGTATACTTCCTTCATTGACATATCTTACATAAAGTAACAACTGTGCCATGTTTGAGATATCAATTGCTTCATCTAACTGAATTGCAAACTTTGGGCTACACTTAAACCTGATAATAAGCTGCTGGAATTGGCCATGACTAATTTCAGAAATTCTCTTGGAAATAGCATTATTCAATAAAGGAGTTTTATGAATTTCATCCTTATACTTTTTCCCATGAACAATTTCTGACATTTTAATAGCAGCGAGTAACACGAGATCTCCTACTGTGTAAGACTTTTTCGTTTTTGCAATGAAATAAGTTTCGCAATATGCAAGTAAATATGTTTTCTTGATAGTAGCATATTTCTCAAAACATTGTTCTTCTTTATTTGCAGATTTTAAAAGTCGTTCAAAATATTCCTTTGTGCAGTGTGCTACAAGCTTGGTATTATGATGCTGTTTTCGTTTCACTGGTTTAATGCTCTCTGCAGGGAAAAAAAATCTTCATTATAAAATTAAGAAAAGAGGTTTCTTCATTAGAAGAAAATCCAAATTGTAAAAATGATTTGACACATTTTCTCTTTCTTGTTAATTTAGGGGTATTACATGTGGTAGTGAAGGTTCTGACACATTGGCAACAGTATTTTTACCTCTTCTGTCTAATTTAGCCACTTATTCATAACAAAAGAAGTTCAAACTGTAAAGCATATGGTAATTTCATTTCTCCTCAAGGCTGTATCCCAAGAACAGCTTAAAGGAAGCAACTAAACAAACTAATACAAAAAGTAAGGGCAGGAGACCCACTATTACTAACACTTAAAAAAATTCTATCAACTTAGACCCCAAAGCAATGAACAAGAATGACAAGCAGGAAGTTTAGCATAGCTTTTAAAAAAGATTTAGTGATGAAGACAGTCAGGAAAAAAAAAACTGAATATCTAAATATTAAAAGCATGAAAGTTAAGAAGAATTATACCATTCTTTCAGGCACTGAGCTATACTTGTGTTTCAGATAGTGACAAGTAATTAATGTCCATAAACAAAACTTAGGTTTGGTTTCTTTCCTGAAAGAGATGGAAAAATTAGAGATATGTCTCTCTTTTGTCCACTACAGAACCTAGAAAATTATAGGCACTTAATAAATGCTTACTAGTTGGCTGAAGAAGATAAGAATAAATGGAATGTTTCAAAGGGAAAATATGTGATTTGAAGGAGCAGTAAAAAATCCTAACCATTTTCAACTGGTTGAAAAATATTTTCAGAATTTGAAAAAAAATAAAACAAATCACTTTGGAAGTAATGTAAGGGACTATCTGTCCCAAAATGTCTATGTTGTTGCATTTTAGTATAATAATCTATAAGCTGGGTAATAATTGAACAGGAAGAACATTGGCTATGTTGCCTTTGGTAAGCCATCTAGTGTTTTTATTGGCCCCAAGTTACTGCCCGAGGGCTATCTTTCAATAGCAGCATTCTTTCAGTGGCATTGTAGAGTTACAAATTAAAAACTCCCAAAGTCTCTGAAAACTTTGAGCTCAGGATCACCCAAAAGATAATGAAGAAGCATAAGACAGGAAGATATCATATATGAGAATTAATCAAAAGTTGTCATGTGAATGATGTCTGCACAATTTAGATTACTGATGAAAGAATATGAAAAGATTGACATTTTATGAGCAAATAATGGAAGACAGCAATCCAAATCTCACAGAATAGGTAAATGGGTGGTTTTAGATCTGTATTATCAGAATACTGATATCCATGAAATCAATGATCAATTTAAGTAATGGAGTCTTCCAGACAATCAGTCAATAAACATTTATTATCTATTCTATTCTGTTTCAGGCTCTGTACTGAGCACTGGGGATACAAATTTAAAAAGTCAGTCCCTGCCCTTAAGATTCTTAAATCTAATAAGGGAAAATAATACACAAAAAGAAACTAATAGTGGAGGGGAAAGATAAGGTAAACAGCTTTAGGGCATAGTAGAGAACTCTAAGTGTAGTTGAGGGAAAATAAAGAAAAGACTTTTCTGTTCCCTTAATTGAGATTTGGGGGCTCATCTCTCTGTCCTTCAGCCACAGAGGCAGAGGGTGTTGCTGAGATGTGAGAACCAAAGTTGATTGCACCTTGGAGGATTCTGAGGTTCTCTAAAGAGGAGGTTTCTATAGACAGTGGAGAAGTAAAATGAGTTCAGCTCAGTGGGAAATTAAGACAGATATCAAAATCTTTATGAAATTTTGCAAAGTAAAAAAGAGTTTGAAGAACAGCATACTAAATATAACCACTTAAGAGCAGACCTGATTGAGAAGGAATGAATAAATAATTTTGATCAAGATTTACAGGAAATGTCAGAAAAAGTAGTAATTTTAGGCATTGAAATTATTCTATTTCTGTGTAAATATTTAAAATCCACTTTAATTTCTTCTTTGAGGCTTATATTGGTGCTGTGACTCTTTGGTCATTTATTTTCAGAGTTTGGCGATATTAGTTTGTAATTAATTTTTAATACTGATATATTGAAATAGTTACACAATATCATTTATGTATATATATATATACACACACACACAAACACACATGTATATGTGTATATGTGTGTGTGTGTGTGTATGTGTGTGTGTGTGTGTTGCCTCCAGCAATACAACTCACATTTCAGCCATGCTTAATCATCCTATTTAACTTTTATCCACATTTTTCTGTGAGTATTCCACAGGATTTCACCCAATGGTTATTTGTTGGCTTCTGACACCCTGAGGCTGATAGTAGAGTACATGAGCTGTTGGGTAGCTAGGAGGTGCAGTGGATAGAGCACCTTGTCTGGAGTCAATAAGATATGAGTTCAAATGTAGCCTCAGACACTTACTAGCTATGCAATGCAGGGCAAGTTACTTAACTCCCATTTGGCTCAATTGCTCATCTATTAAATGGGTATATACCAGAGAAGGAAATGTAAATCGCTTAGGTATCTGTAAAGCTAAGCACAAGCAGCTTTCCAGAGGACTGCTGCCATGAACAGCTTTCAAGGTTCTGATTACACAGTATAGTGAATTCTCTATTTATTCCTTAATAAACTAAGACAAAATATTCACAGAAAATCAAAATAGAGCATTTGCCATATTATGGTATAACAACTTATCACTAAAATGGCCACATAGTTTTCTCCAAAGTGGTTCTATAGTTTTAAACATTCATTTAGTAACTCAATCATTCTTAAGGAGGCAAGCCTCCTTAGTTGACACAAACTACAGAGGTCAAAAGTACTCTACCCCTAAGTCACATTGTCTTAATCTCTTCAATCCAAAAGTCTTCTTTCTTCTTAATTAAAGATTAGCTTCCAATCATCCTTAATTAAAAAGTCCTTAACTCAATCATCTAATTGTAAAGGTCAAAGTTCTTCACCCCTAGTAAATCCTGATCTTCTCAGTTTGCATTAAATACTTGAGGAGAGGTCCTTTCAGCTTAACTCAAGGCAGGCTCTCAACTTCCATGGTTCCTCTTCCATGGTCCCAGCTCCTGTCAGCTCCTTGCTGTCCATATCCTTGTCCAGTTCCTGTTCCATATTGAAGCTCACAGTGTCTAGGCCACCTCAAGTCCTTCGCAGTTTCTATTCCTGGGAAGACAAAGCTTAACAAAGCCACAATAACATTCACACATGTTGCCAGCATCCTCATCAATTCACTTTCTGCCTGTGAAATCAACATAGACCCCATAACAATGTCTGAGGAATCAGTAAAAATCATTACTGTAGTCCCAGAACCTCTGAAAATATCAGCAAGACCCTCCTCCAGGATTTCTGTAAACATACAAGAAGAAAATTCTCTTTCAGGGCTTCTGAACCAGCAGCAAGGTCCCAGGGCTTCTGGAACAACAGCATCATCATCTATAAGCTTACAAATCTGACAAAGTAACAGCAAAACAGACAGACAAAGTATAGGTACCAAAATCATGCTTCCTCCCAGTTCTTCTCTATTCTCATTTCTCAAAAGTTCTCAATTTGGTTCTCAGAAGTAGTTCTCAGGAGAAGTTCTGGAAGCACGAGTTCTGTTTTCCATTCTATTCTCAACTTGTATCAGTTCTCAGGATCCTTGTCTTTCTCTCTCAGTAACTCTCATTCCCAGCAGTTCTCTCTCTCTCTTTCTCTCTCTGTTGCTCTCTGTCTCTCTGGCTCTCTGTCTTTCTCCCTCTCTGTCTCTTTCTTTCTCTGTCTCTCTGTCTCTCTGTCTCTGTCTCTGTCTCTCTCTCTCTCTCTCTCTTTCTCCCTCTGTCTAGCAGTAGCTGCTCTACCTACATGATGCTCATTCCCAGAAGTTCTGGGCTCCCTCAGCTTGGGCTTTTCCTTATATATGGTATTAGCTCCTCCCTGTTCTGCCCCTTCCTTTTACATCAAAAAGTCCATCCCACTGTAAGATTCCCAAGTTCTAGGTCTTCATACTTGACACAATCATTAACTTGGAACAAGGTGCTAAGTACCTGTTTGATTGCCAATACAAGGGGCAGTGAAGATCTTCAAATTCCCATTACATTACAGTATCTTTGGCAAGAAAATCTATGGAAAAGCCCACGGGGTCATAAAGAGCCAGACAGGACTAAATGAGAAACATGAGCTATCAACATTTTTTTTTCCTGTATTCTTCTCACTTCATCAGTTCATTTCTCTTTTGTATCATGTATTTATTTGAATATATTCTGTAGGCTTGATTATTTTTATCCATTTATTTTTTATTTTTATTGGGTCTTTTTATTAATCTCTGAGCAATCTTTACTTTAATTGGTCAGAGTAAATAATGTTTTATTAATTAATGCTAAAGAACATATTGGTATAATATCTGGATTCAAAAAGATAGCCCTATATTTTTATAAGTTTGAGGTCATTTAAAGAACTATGTAATTTTACAAATTTAATTCAGTCAATTTTCTTCCGCCTAAATAATTAACCATTTATTATAAATTTAAACTATATTTAAAGATACACACATTTACATAGACATACAAATTTTAATGGAAAAGGTCTCTGGGTTGGTTATTTAATTGCATATCATAATGCAGAAAATAGATATTCTTTATTGACTTTTTTTCCCAGTGTAGATATTTCAAACTCTGTAGAGTGATTACACATATTTTTTTCAGGAGGCTCTATATTTTTTCACAGTATGATACAACCAGCACAATATCATTTTCAAACACAAGCATCTGGAAAACAAGAACATCTATAATAAATCCCTTTGCAACTTGCCCTCCATAGGAAAGCCTCTGTAACTGTGGCAAACACTTCCGGCAAAAATAGGTCTAACTATTATTTATTTCACCTGATATTAATGATCAGACAGTTGTTGAAAAAAGTTCATGCTTTGTTCATATCTTTCAAAAAGTCTTGAATAATTTTGAAATGCTGATGGGAGTCACCTTAAAGAGAACTTTCAAAATGTTTTAGAGCCATGAAAGAAAAATAAAAAATAAAAAAAGTCAACAAACTGTAACTAAAGCTCTTGTATTATATATAATATATGTATACATGTGCATATTTTATTTCTCTCATACTAGAGTTCAAATCAGGTGGCTTTAATATCTCTAGCTTAAAGAATCATCTTATAGTTATTAAACACACACACACACACACACACACACACACACACACAATCCCTGCGAATCCTTTTTCTGTCTTTTCTGTTTCTTGTTCTACTTTTAGTTTGATCCTAAAATGCCAACATTTTCATTTTTATCTCTTGGGTCTATAACCAAACTTTCTTTAAGCAGTTATTTTCCACCTACAAATGTTTGTTGTTTTTTTTAAGCTATTTTATTAGGTGGAACTACTCACTATTGTCTAATATTCTTCTCTAAAGAATTTAATAAATGAGTTTATTTGCTAAACTAATGTTGCCCTTGGCAGCCACAGCTTTGGTGATTACTGCAAGTGTTTTTTAGCTAATGTGGCTTTTAGGCTACTTAGTCTCCTTATTGTAATTTATTTTTAGATTTCATTTATGTTTTTATTTCTTTTTCTGTTTTGGCCTTCATTCAATTGTTCATTTATGTTTTAACTGTGGGTTTGCTTGTTTAAGACTAGGTCTCCCTATCTCACTTTACCTGGAAGTGCAGTGGCTACTCACAGGCCTAAGGCCACTACTAATTTACACAGAATCTATGAATTGTTCTATTTTCAATGCAGGTCACTTTTCCCCTCTATAGGCAGCCTCCTGGCTCATGCTCTCTTGGGTGCTTACTCTGTTAATGATCCACTTAATCCATTGAAGCTTGGAACTCTTTACTCAAGAGATCTACCAGTTTCAGCCTTCCTGGTAGCTGAGATTAAAGATAGGCTCTTAAACTTGTCTATCAGTTATATGTATAAATTAAATTATTATAATCAGTGTTGAAATCCAATTCTCAATCCTGTTCTGATTTTTTGAAATCAGCAACTTTTTTTGGGGAAAAAAAAGTAAGTTGTAAGCAGAGCCAAGAGAGTGAAGTAAAAGCAAAGATTGGACTAATCTCTCCTAAATTCCCTCCAAATCACTTTAAAATAATATCTCAAAACATCTAGAGAGGTACAAATACCAAAAAAAACAAGATGAAACAATTTTCCAGACCAAGACAACTTAGAAGGTTGACAGAAAATGTCTGTCTCACTGGGTTGAAAGTGGATTGCAGCTCAGGATAGGCCATGCCCTGGCAAGCCAGCACAGATTTGGGGGAGATTGAATGTGTGATGGTGAATTCTGGGGCTCTGAGGCCACAGATAGTAAGGTGATTGGACAACTGGTCAGTAGAAAATTACAAGGGACACTATGCTGGCACTTTTTATTCTTTATTAGAGAAAAGCTCCACTAAACATGAAATACTAATGCCCATTCTTACATCTTGAGATTTATTTAATCACTTTTTAAAAAAACATTTTAAAACTTAACAATTAAAAAAAATGAACCATTTCAGACATATTGGGAAAATGTAGAGCCATCACTATTGGCACCTTTGGAAAAGTAAAGAAAGAATATATGTAGAATTTGTTACGGAGTTCAAAGTTTCAAGCTGATGGATAGAAACATAATGATTTACTGTAATTTTAAGTGTTTGAATGTGAAAAATCTTTGTATCAGTGAAACTAGATGCAGAAAGAGATTCTCAAACAAAGAAGAAGAATGTTAAAATCAATAGAAAATCCAAGACAAATATAGATCACAAGGAAAAAATCTTAGGATGCAATTCATCCCAGTGGTTTCTTGGAAAAATCTGTCTTGCATTTACAGACTCTCACAGCTCTTTTAGTTCAAAGAATACAGAGGCATTTTCAGCAAAATTCAGCAAGATAATATGGTATATGCAATACACAATATAAATGGACTGGAATTGTTTGAGATCAACAAATTCATTGACAGGACCCAAGTTTTGATCTACTCTGAATTGCTGAAATAATATTTCTACTCAATACCATGTTCTGCTGCTATTTCTTCATGTTTTCATAAAGTAGTGCCCATTGCTCTGAAAAGGCCTCTTCACATAAGCTGTGACATGAATGGTGTTGCATTCACTTGATGTTTTTCACAAATATGAACCTATTCACTAGCAAATTAATTTGATAGTTTCTATTAATGCTTTATTTGAGTAAAAATGATATAATAGAGCAAGGTCTCATGTATCCAAAATAACAGGGTATTTAATTGCACATGATTATTAAATGCCTACGATATTCAAGGCATTGTGGCCAGTGTTGGATATGTACAGATGAAATAAGACAGTCTATCAGGGAACTTAAAATTTAATAATAAAGGCAAAAAAAAATTACAACATGAAGATGCCTAGTTTGCATCTACTCTAAAGTGTCATGGAAGTAATATCCAATGAAGGAAAGGTTATTTCCCACCGAGGGACCACTGAAAGCTTCATTGATGAAGTTGCCTTTGAACTGGGCTTTATATGAAGCAAAGTATTTCAGTAGGAAAAGCTAGAAGATGAGGCTCAATTCTATACAGAAAGAGATAGAGTAATAGAAAAGGTATAACATTTTGAAAAAAAATACATAGAATGGTGAAAGACAGCAATAGCAAATAAACCATGTTGACATTTTTAATATTTTCATTAAGTAGACTGGCAGAATGCTATATAGTTTAGACAGATTTAAGCAAGAACATTTGATAAAACATCAAGCTAGTTTTGTGGGAAAGATGCAAAGATGTGACAATAGTACTGTTAAGCAGATTCCAAACTTTCTGAATATGCATGCACTGAGTAGTTATTAATGATGTAATGTCAGTTTGGAAGAAGTTTTCCAATGAAGTTAACCAGGGATCTATATGTAACCTTGTGTTATTTAACATTATCATTAACGATTTGAATAAAGACATATGTAATGTAATGAGAAAATGAACAGATGACAGAAAGGTAGGAGAGGATACATAAAAGAGTCAGGATTCAAAAAGATATTGCTATCAAATACTGAAACAAATCAACTAAGATAAAATTTAATAAGGAAAACAATTCTTAATCTTGTACTAACATTTCAGAAATAGAAGAGAGGGAATGTGGCTAGATAGCATCTCATCTCAAAAATTTCTAAAAGATTTTAAACTAACTCTGTCTCATTGATGCAGAGCTACTCTTTGCTACAACCTTCTGGGCCTCAGCTATTCAAAACTATCAATTAGATTCTCGGCATCCATTAACTAAAGTAAATGTCTAAATAACCTCTTCCTGATAAGAGTAGATTGATACGATTTTAGTCTATGGAGATAAAAAAGGTCAATATAATGTCATAGATGCAGATTAAATCTATTCTTTTGGCCATCCTTTATCTGTTGCTTTTTTTTAGCATCTTTTATTTCAAACCAAGAATTTTTTTTTTTGTTTTTTGGCAATCTAGTTTTAACTGTTTATGAATTCATATTGTCTAAAACTAGAGGTTATATAAGCCTTGGGGGCTAGGAATCTGAGGTTAGTTTCCCATAGAAGAGCCTCTGTTTTCTGTGCTAATTAAGATAGCTGAAGGTTGGCATTCTTGCCTTTATTATTCATTTCTACTATAGAGAAAAAACCCCTGACTTTTACATTTTGAAATTTAAGCACACAACCTTTTTGGTCTGCTGAAACCTGTCTTACAGGGTTTTCATGATATAAGATCTTTGTAAATTGTAATGTGTAACATGAATTATTATCATACTTGTATAATAAAATATAGCATTCTTTTCCTGACATTTAATATATTTCATATTTTGGCACCAATCTACCAACCTACATTTTAAGCATATTTCATAATGCTTTTCTTGACACTAATCATATTATATCTACTCACTTTTCCACTCCAAGTAATCTCAATTCTGTTCGTCCAACTCTACTGAAATTACTCTCCCCAGGGTCACCAAATCCAGTGACTTTTTTGAAGTCTCTGGATAAATATCTACACTCTTAGTCCATATAGTAGATAACTGCTGCCAAATATATATTTTGCATAATGCAGAAATTATAAAGGTAAAAAAACTTAGGTTTTATTACTATGTTCAAGCACAATTTTAGGCCTCAGAGAAACCTTGAACAATCACGTGGATCTGACAAAGCTTATTACAGGAAAAATTATGTCAGAGTGACAGAAATAATTCTTTTACATAGTTGCAGTTTGTACATTTTTCCTAGGAGATAAAAGTTAAAAAGAAGATAGATCCATAATCCCATACTTCTTTCAAAGTCAAAAAAATTGAACAAATTTATTTAAACAAAGTCAAAATCTTATATATTTCCTAAAGAAACAAACTTTATCAAACAATAGGTAAACTAAATCAGGTTAAACTACATTTACAGGATTCATAATTAGACTCCTTGAAGGGTAGGATTTACATGTCACCAAGGAGTCAAAGCCAACTGAAATTTTTCCTCTGGCTTCTTATCTTAGGAATACTTCAGGCTCTTAAGTAAAATTTACATCCCCATGAAACAGGTTTTGGTCAAGGTCAAGTGAGGTTAATATTAACCAAAGATGCAGAACGAATAAAAAACAAAAAAACAAAAAAAAAAACATTAGCGGTATGTAGCTTTTGGCACTATTTATCATCACTTGCTCCTCTACTATAGTTTCTCCTCCTTTTACTTTCATGGCACTGCTGTCTGTTATTTCTCTTCCTACTTTCCTGATGACTCCTTCTTAGGTTTTTGGTTTTTCGTGTTTTTTTTGCAGGTCTCTCTCTCTCTCTCTGTCTCTCTCTCTCTCTTCTTTATCTTCTTCTTCTCTTTCTTCTCTCCCTTTCCCATTTCTCTCTTCTCCTCTGAAATTGTTCCTGTTACTCATCTTTGTCCATGTTATATAAAGAATCAGGAGAAATTTAAATTCTTTGCCAGCAGAACCTAGTATATATTTTTTTATTTTGTATCCCCAGAGTATAGAGTCATCAATTACCCATAATAAAGAAATAATAATCAGAAATCTAATTGAATTATCAGTAACAAATTATTTCATCACATTTGTCAAAGGGAGCATAAATAATTCTAATATTTTAGCATAAACAGTTAAAATGGTAAAAAAAAGAAAATGAGCCTGGCCCTAAAAGATCACGTCTAGTATGGCAACTGGTTTAAAGCCTCACAAGTTTCTCTGTGAATATAATTTTCAGGTGAGAACTTGCTGTGCAGGATGAGGAGGAAAATGTGATCAATATGAGCAATAAAATCATATCATAGGTCTTGACTGGGGAATCACTAAAGCAGAAGGGAATGTATGTGAATTCTGAATAAAATACTTGTTATCCTATCTGTCTAAGAGACTATATCTGAGTTTCGAAATTCCTTTGAAATGTTGAAACTGTTTAAAAGGTAGAGTGTTGTAAGGCAGATTTATATTCTGTTGGAGAGTAATAGAAGTGTTGAAGAATTGATTTTAAAACAATGGTCTATGGAGCAAGGGAAAACAAATAGTATTTTGAGCCCAGAAGTGGGACATTAGTTCAAGATTCTGAAATAATAAGTAATTGTGAGAGAAGGAAGAAAAAAAAGATTTCACAAGGAAATATATCTAGAATGTTTAACAATTACTCTAGCTATAATAAAGGATAGATATGATCAGGTGAATGGGTAGACTATGCATCTCAAGTTATACTCGATGAAGTCCACGACACATGAAAGACATCCAAAAGCATTATTCCCAAGTAAGGGAACTGATTAGCAAGTGACACACTGAATCAGACCACACAGCAAGAAATTAAAATTCTAGTGGCAAAGGAATATTATCATGTAGAAGACCACAAGGTAACACAGAGGTAGTTACTTTCATATTGCATGAACTGACTGACTGAATGAGATCATTCAACATAAAAGCAAGAAATGAGGTCTTGAAATATAAAATGTCTACCTTATTAAAATGGTGAGAGGAAAGCCTGCAAAGCAAAAAGTGCTTCTATTGCACCTAAAAATTCAAAGTTTTCAAAAAAAGTGATTAGCCTTTCTTAAAAATGAGGCAGTTGTTTGGGTTTTAAAAAATAGAAGGAAAAAAAAATCAAACACAATAAATGGCAAATTGAAAATTCTATCATTCAATGTTCTAAAAAAAAAGAATACACACAGACACACAGAATAGACAAATAGAATGTCAGTGCTGGAAAACACCTTAGAGATCAACTAGTAAAGCCTCCTCATTTTCTAAGTGAGGTAAATGAAACCATAAGTAGGGAAAATGATTTGCCTATGGTCACACAGTACAGTACTAATAAGGGCATAATTAGAATACTGGTATACTGACACCTAGCTCAAAACATTGGCTATAAAGTGAGTGGACCTGGCCA
This sequence comes from Pseudochirops cupreus, assembly GCA_028627135.1. NCBI lineage: Eukaryota > Metazoa > Chordata > Mammalia > Diprotodontia > Pseudocheiridae > Pseudochirops > Pseudochirops cupreus. Next base: position 89,189,403 of record CM053580.1, read on the forward strand.
CTAAGCCTATCTCTGAAGTCACTTGATCTCATTGGATATTAGTTTCCCTGGTCATCAGTCTTAAAATGAGGGAATTGTTTTAAATGACTTGTAACTTCCCTTTAAGCTCTGTATCTAAGATTTTAATACACTAATTGCCACAATACCTCAATATTCATGTAACTGTCACTTATCCTACAGTGAAATACATTCATCTTCCTTATCCATTGAATCTTTTTGGTTGGAAAAGAAAAAAAAAACATGTTTAAAATTTTGGCATGCAAGATCAATGTCAAATTCATCTTTGTTTCATTTATAATGCCTAGCTTTGGAACTCTCACGTAGCAAATAAAAAATAAATATTTAAATGTTTATTGGCTTAAATCTGAATTTTTTATTACTATGGATTCTTTTTCACTGTGGCACATAGTATATATTCTAGCACTGAGTAAAGAGTCAGAATAATGGAATTTCTTAATGCTTGTCTCTAAAGTCCTTTACATACTTAAAATTTGGAATCTACAAACAACAGAAGAGGAACCTGTATGTTTTCATTAAAAGTTAGTCAATCAAAATTGAACATAAGATATCCCATATGTAGAAGAAAAGTTGCCTTTTTATTTTTTCCCCTTATACACAAACATTATTTTAGTCCACATGTTAGCTTCTACTATAATTTTTTAGCTTTTTTAATGAGCAAACAGACCATAAAAATAAAACTTCTTTAAGCAGTGGCCTTGTTTTAAAACAATGATAAATGGATTAAGATCTACAGGATTCTCATAAAAACTGGTTCTAAAAAGCCAAACCAACAAAACAAAGAAAAACTTGTTCTCTACCTTTGATACACTTTGCGATTCAATTTTATTACTCCTCATTTTTTTTTCTTGATGAGTTTTTTAAAGTTCTTTATGGGTGCATTGGCTAATATTCTGGCTAATTGTCAGAGAAGATTTTTTAAAGAGAGACCTAGACTGCAGGGTTAGTTGGTTTTTTTTTTGAATGAAGAAAGCGCCTGGTATTTTAGTAGGACTGTGACATGAATGTGCTTTGGGGACATTAATAGATGTACCCACAGGAACTTGTAGGCCCTAATTACCTAAGTGAAGTATTAATAGGAATTTTATCACCAGTACATCCAAGATCATGTTCAGAGACTATTCAGACTCTTTGGTCTCATCAAATTCAACCCTGTTTGATCCAGTCACATCAATTCCTCTACCTGGAAAACTGCATGCAGTGTTGAAAGCTTGAAATGAGAATAAATCCTTCTTATAGGCACTCTGCAAAGACAGAGGACTGGGTGTTTTAACAGAGGAAGGTAGGGTTTTTTTGTTCTTGTTTTCTTTCAAAATTAGAAGAAAAACCAAGATCCTCAAAATTAATTAGTACTAAATTTGTGCTCCAGAGGGTATGAGTATGGATACAGCAGAGAAAAATAAAGAGAAGAAATGAATTGTAGCAAATGATAGTGACAGTGTAAGCACAAGTAAGGGAAATATCAGTACTTTTAATTAGTGGAATTCACAACTCATTCAATTGGAAACCGTAGGTTTTAAACTGATATCTAAGGCCATGCAGACCACATTTAATTTAAGAAGAGAAATATTGCTTAGGAAAATTATGGCTTTTAAAACCCTTCCAATTCCAAACAAAAATGAACAGTGTATTGAGAAAAAAATATGATTATAAACAAATCTATCTTTTAAAATGTTCATATAAAGAGGATTTTTAATATTATATAGAATCCGTGTTACAATAAGGAATATAGGCAAAGACACTGCCTACCTGAAATATTCTTAAAATATTTCTATTTCATAATTTGCAAGGCTGCACATTCCCCAAATTTGATTCCACGTGCTTATGAGGAAAGTGATACGGTAGAAGGGAAGGTAACCAAGATTCATTTTCAGACGACATGGATTAGAGTCCTGGATGCAGCATTTCCTAGCTGTGTGACTGTGGGTAAATCACTTAACTGCTCTAATCCTTAGTTTCTTCATCTGCAAAACCAAAAGAAAATCAAACATCCTATTTATTTTATTGAATTGTGATGAAACTAATTTCTAAACCATAAAGTATCATATAAATATACATTTTGGTTATTATTCATGCAGTATAAGATATGTTTAATTATCCAATAAAATTTTATATCATTCTTACATATTGGGATAGGACTGGATTTCAGTTGAATGGGGAATTCCCAAGGAGAAAACTCCCTCTCCTATTACAGAGCTGCAAATATTTTATAATTTACAGTATTAGACAGCTGCTTGGAGCATTGAGAGGTTTTTTTAGGGCCACACAGAAATTATGCCAAAAGTAGGAATGGAATGTATCAATATGAACTACCTGAGAAGAGAGACTGGATTTGTGCTGTGAAAAACATGAAACTAATGTAGGAGGTAAATTGTTTTAGCTACCTGGATTAAAAATGTAGAGACGGGAATAAAATAATAACAAAGACATCAGTAAATGGCATCTGTATGTCACTGTAAGTTTTGCAAAGTCTGTTGTTTCTTTATCTCATAGTAAGTCAAGCAAACTAGTTTGCAAGGGTTATATATAGAAGAATCTACCCCACTTGTCCTTCCCCTTCTCTTTCACTTTCTACCTTTGAAGGATTATACCATACAGAGCATAAACTCATTCTGATTTATACATTTTTTTCTGATAGAATCAACTGGAGTATCTTATGCAAAAATCCCAGAATCTGATAATGACAAGGATCCTGAGAGGTCATTTAGTCTAATACATATTTGAATAAGAATTCTTTCTACAGCAATAGCTATGTGCTTCCATTTAATATCTCCAATTCTAAGGAAGCCAATTCCAGGTTTGGCAACTCCAATTATTAGAAAGTTTTTATCCTTAATGAAAACTAAAACCTGTGTGTCTACAATTTCTATCTATCATTCTTTTTCACTTCATGTTACCTTTGAAATTTTATCCAATGAACTGATTGACAAATGCTGTGATGTTCAATCACTCAGTTAGTCAACAAGCATTTATTAAGTGCCCACTATGTGCCAGCTAATGCACTAAGAAGTAGGAATATAAAGAAAGGCAAAAGAATGTCTCTGCCCTGAAATAGTTCATGATCTAATGACCACATGTAAGCAAAACTTATAAACAAAGAAAATAGAGGATAGAGTTAAGAGAGATTGAGAGACTTCTATAGACTATGAGATTTAAACTGGGACTTGAAGAAAGTCAGGCAAACCAGGAAGTGGAAGTGAAAAGGGAGAGCGTTCCTGGTATAAGGCACAGGCAGAGAAAATTTCAGGAGCCAAAAGATGGAATGTCTTATTTGTGGAATAGTAAAAAGGTCAGTGTCACAGGATATAAGAGAATGTGTGGAGGGAAGGAGAGAAGGTGGAAGAAGACTGTAAAACAAAAAAAGATGGAGTAATTACATGATCTGACTAACACTTTAGTTAAGTCATTTTGGCAACTAACTGAAATGTGCTCTAGAGTGAAGAGTCTTGTGAAAGGTAGACCAACCAAGAAGCTTTTACAAAAGTTGAGGCTAAAGGTGATGGCCTGCATCAAGAAGATGACTATATCAGGAGAAAAAAAAGACGGCGTATTCTAGATATATTACAAAGGTGAAACTGACAGACCTTTGCAACAAATTGGATATAGAAGATGAGAAATGCTGAGGACTCTAGGACAATATTTCTGTCATGAGCTTGGAAGATCATGGCCCCCTGGACAGAAGTAGGGAAAGTGGGAAAGGGGAGGCAGTTGGAGATGTGAGATTAAAAGTCATTAGAGAGATTACAACTGGATGGGTAGATTTGAAACTCATCAGCATAGAGATGATAATTAAATTTATGGGAGTTGATGAGATCTGTAAGTGAATTATTACTTCCAGCCCACGTAGGCAGTAGAATTCCCTAGATCCCTAAATCTTTTAAAATGTTACTTCTACTAAAGCTTAGGGCCATTCACCTTTAATATTTTTTTTTTCTGTGCCCATAGGATTTGCTCCCTCCCATGTGATGAGACAAGTTTGGTCACAGTCTACCATGATGTGATAATGTTTTCATGACTAATGTTACATAATTTATAGTATTCACTCTCCCCAATATGTATTTTATAAATGTATATTTTTATAAACCGTGTTAAGTTTTCTTATATAAGAGCATACTGGTAAACTTTTGCAGTACCATCTACTTTGATTAATGTCTTCACTAATATAGCTCCATTAGCCAATAGGTACAACTCCTACATATGGAAGAAATTCAAAATAGGCAATCACTTAATATTCTTTTGTCACCAATGTAAAAAAAAATATTTTCCATCTTCAGAGACTAGGAAAACTATGGAATTAAGACCTTTTAAGTCTGTATAAAATTTTACTAGGTTGGGATATTTTAATAGAGTGTAATTTGATAAATATTTATTTATACTTAATTTATAAAGTAAATATTCCTTCAAGGAAACTATTGAAATAAAAATGTGCTGGTTTTGGCATAAAATCTCCCATGTTTTCTTGCTATTTAATTGTAATTTTTATCATTAAAATGATTGCCAATATGTTTTTCAAATTTAAATTTACTTAGTTAATTGTATTTTTGTATGGGCTGGATCTGTACAATATCAGTCTTGCTTCTTAGAATCTTCTGTAGGTTTTAGTGCTTCTCATTTTATGTTCTTTTTTTAGTTCTGCGTATGCTAAATTTTCAGGGGAATTCACATCAGATAAGATGCCTGGTTTAAAACAAATCACCCTGGGGTGAACACGCCTTTTATACTGTTAAAAATATAAATACATTCACAAATGAAAGAAACTTAGGGCAATATAAGTATAACATTGGGAATTTGTACATGTCTACCTCCCCAGAGAAGAATATACCCTGAGTCCATGAAAAAGTATGTTGATTTAGTTCAATTTAATCTATTTTATTTCTACTGGTAAGACAAGATTGAGGTTTTTTTTTTTTCCTTAAACATGAGTCAGTAATGCTTTAGTATTTATATAGGTGCCATAAATAGTATATCTTCATAGTCATCTCTCATTCTGAAATGAATTATGCTTTAGAAATTGTAGTATTAGTGCTTCTAATATTTGGTTTCAAGAATATATTTGGATCTGGAGTCAGGGGCCTTTGATTTGGTTCCTGGAAGTGTCACTAGCAAGCTGTGACTTGGGACATTGAATATTACATAATTGAAATACACTAACTCTGACTTAGTATCCCTACCCTTAACCCTCCTCAGTGAGCAAGTTGATCCAGCACAGGTGCCTACTTGGATTGTGCTTCAAGATTTAGTTATGAGGATTTCTGAATGCTTCATGCTTCCACCATGGAAATAACTTAGTATGAACTCCAACACACACACACACACACACACACACACACACACACACACACACACACACGTACCTATACACACACACACACACAGACATACAACTCATAAGAGGAAGCACATATGGATTTTCCCAGCCACATGAAGGAGAATATAAAAGTGGGAATTAGAATAAGGTGGTATAAATCCAAGCATGAGCAGCTTTGCAGAGGACTGCTGCTTGTGAACAGCTTTCAAGTTCTGATTACACAGTATAGTGAACTCTCCATTTATTCAGTAACAAATCAGAGCAAAACATTCACAGAAAACAAAGTACAGCATTCAGAATGTTATAACTTCACTACTTATCACTAAGATGGCCACATAGTTTTCACCAAAGTGGTCACATAATTTTAAGTAAAAGATCATCAGTCACTACTAAGTAACCTCTTAAGGGGTAGTGGAAAGTACATAGGCCATCCACCCCTAGGACATGTGTAAGTTACAATATCATTTGTCAGCAATAAATATTTGTCAGCAAAAATTACCAAGAAGAGGTATTTTCATCTTGACTTGAGGCAGGCTCTAAGCTCCCTTGGCTCCTCTTTCTTCGTCCCAGCTCCTATCTGAATCCACCAAACTGTCACCTCTGTTCAAAGGCAGGCAACTCCCAGCTCCTTGTCCAGTTCCCATTCCATATTGAAGCTTACAGCATCCAGTCCACCTCAAGTCCTTCACAATTTCTGTTCAAGTGAAGACAAGGCTTAAAAAAGCCACAATAAGATTCATTCACCTTGTGGGCATCCTCATCAATTGACTTTCTGCCTGTGAAATCAACACAGACCCAAAAGAGACAAAGTACCTACACCACAGTCATGCTTCCTCTGGCAGCTCCAGCTGGCCCTTGGAAGCCTTTGGCAGCTCTGGCTGGTTCTCAGTTCTCAGCAGAAGTTCCCAGAAGAAAAGCCTCAGCAGAAGCTCCAGCTGGCTCTCCAAAGAAACTCTGTTTGGGCAGCTAGGTGGCACAGTGAACAGGGCACTGGCCCTGGAGTCAAGAGAACCTGAGTTCAAATCTGGTCTCAGACATTTAACACTTACTAGCTGTGTCACCTTGGGCAAGTCACTTAACCCCAAATGCCCTGCCTTCCCCCCTCCAAAAAAAAAGAAAAAAAAAAAGAAAACAAACTCCACCACCATAAACTCCATTCTCAAAATCAAAATCACTTTCTCCACCTTGGGACTCTCCTCAGCCTCCATGCTGCTTGCTCCAAGAAGTTCTGACTCTCCAGCTTGTGCTTTTCCTTACACAAGGTATTAGCTTCTCCCTGTTACATTAGGAAGTATTTCCCACTGTGTGATTCATAAGTTCTGGGTCTTAATACTTAACACAATTGTGAGCTTGGAACTAAATGCCATGTGCCGGTTAGCTTGCCAAAACAAGGGGATCTTCAAATTCCATTACTATTACAAGCTTCCATATCAAAATAGGAGGGGATTCCAATCATTTTTTTGGGGGGGCTGGGTAGTTTACTTTGGGCAGGGAGATAGTCAAATCACTAAAGATGCTACACAGGGCTCAGGTGTGGCAGTAGCAAATACTCAGTGTAAAGAGGAAAGTCAAGGAAAGACAATTTAAAACATGTGAAAAGAATTGAAAGATAAAACTTCCAATAGAGAAAGGTTGCATATAAGTTTAATCCCTTGCAGAAAAATAATAGACTGATAAATACTGGGAAAAATGAGTAAATAAAACCATAACAAATTTAACGGGTATTCATGTTATGAAGAAAAATTACCAAAAATCTCCAGTGACAAATAGAATTCTGTAGACTCCCCAGAGATGAACAAGAAGTACTATGGTTGTCTCAAAGTAGAAATAAGACAGTTAAAAGGGAACATCAGGATGGAAACATGAACAGATATCATAGCTCTCAAAAGATAATTAAAGAAGATAATAAATTATAAAAAATAGAATAAACAATAGGTCATATGTACAAAGAAGCAGACATCCTGAAATAGTAATGATTGTGAGCTTCAAAAATAGAGAAGGAAAAATAAATTTGTCAGAAATGATTAATTGACAAGAAATTATACACTATCTAACTGTGTACTAGATACTGTATAGATGACTGGGATAGCAAAAAAATGCTCTAGGATTTTATGTTCTATTTGAAGATAAGTAAAAGAGCAAATGAATTCTGTTCTAGATGACTCAAATAAAGCTGAAGACAGGACATAAAAGGACAGATCAAAGACCATAGGATCTACCAGAAACATATGACAGATCAAAAAACTGCCATACTATGTGAAATATTACAAGAAAACTCAATAGCACTTTTGCATAGTGATTGATCAGATTCACAGACTAATAATGGGGAGGAGGAGTTCAAAACATAAAAGTACATAGGATTTCAATGTCACAATTCCATTGTTTAAAAAAGAGTTGCGGGGCGGAGCCAAGATGATGGTATAGAAGCAGGAAAACTTTATGGCTCCCCCCATAATCACCTCAAATACCTATAAAATATGGCTCTAAACAAGTTTTTGAGCTACACTACTCACAAAATGATGGAGAGAAACAAATCTACCCTTGAAGGTAGCCCAGCAGGGGGGCAGGAAGGGTCTATCACAGTGTGCTGGGAGCTGAGCCAAGCCCCATGTGCACCCGTGGTTTTAGCACCAGGGCAGCCCCGCCCAGTAGCTGCAGTGGATTCAGGAGTGTGGATCACCAGCAGCAGTGACAGTTTCCTGAATTATCAACCACTAAATGCCAAAGACAAAGTAAAAGGTCAATGTAGATCTCTGTTGGAACTGGGGGGATGCCAGAGCTAGAAGAAGCAGAGGTGTGGTGGCCCTGCAGCTGCCTCCATGCAGCTGCTTCAGAGCTTCTGGCCTGCAGATGGTAGTTGGGCCAAGAGAACATTCAGAGGGTAGTCACTCTTGCTTTCACCTGCCTGCATCTGGATCACAGTCTTGGTTGGTGGTCCTGAGGTGTGTGACCAGAAAGCAAGAGTTTGTGAGGACTGCAGAGATGGCACCCTCCTAATAGCTCTGGCAGCTGTGAGAACCCCAGCAGTGTGGAACAGAGCTTTTCCCTCTGAAAGCAGAGTTCTATTGTGGCAAAGAGCTCAAAAGTCAAGTAATTGAGTGATGACATGAGCAAGCAAAGGAAGAAAAGCAAGCAACCAATCCAACTTTAGATTCCTTTTTTGAGGACAAAAAGGAACAAAATGGAATGGGAGGAAGACAACACAGTCAGAACTCCTGCACCAAAAGCTTCCAAGAAAAATATGAAGTAGTTACAGGCCATGGTGGAACTCAAGAAGGATTTTGAAAACCAAATAAGAGAAGTGGAGGAAACATTGAGAAGAGAAATGAGAATGATGTAAGAAAATCATGAAAAGAGAGTCAACAACCTGACTGAAGAAAATAACACCTTAAAAATAGATTAAATCAAATGGCAAAAGGGGCCCAATAAGCTAACAAGGAGAAGAATGCCTTAACAAGCCAAATTTGCCAGAAGGAAAAAGAATTTAAAAAGCTCACTGAAGAGAATAATTCCTTCAGAATTAGAGTAGAGCAAATGGAAGCTAATGAGTTTATGAGAAATCAAGATACTATTAAACAGATCCAAACAAATGGAAAAATAGAAGGCAATGTGAAATGTCTCATTGGAAAAACCACTGACCTAGAAAATAAATCCAGGAGAGATAATTTAAAAATTATTGGACTACATGAAAGCCATCATCAAAAAAAGAACCTAGAAATCATCCTTTGAGAAATTCTCAAGGAAAATTGACCTGATATTTTAAAACCAGAGAGAAAAATAGAAATTGAAAGAATTCACCAATCACCTCTTGAAAAAGATCCCATAAAGAAAACTCTTAGGAATATTATAGCCAGGTTCTGGAGTTCCCAGATCAAGTAGAAAATATTACAAGCAGCCAAGAAGACACAATTTGAATATTGTGGAAACACAATCAGGATAACACAGGCTCCAGCAGCTTCTACATTAAGGTATCAAAGGGCTTGTAATATGATATTCCAGAGGTCAAAGGAGCTAGGATTAAAACCAAGAATCACCTACCCAGCAAAACTGAGTATCATGTTTCAGGGGAACATATGGTCATTCAATGAAATAGGGGACTTTCAAGCATTCTTGATGAAAAAAAACAGAGTTGAATAGAAAATCTGACACTCAAATACAAGAAGCAAAAAAAGCATGAGAAGGTAAACAGAGAAAAGAAATCATAACGAACTTTTACAAGTTGAGCTATTTACATGCCTACATGAAAAAATGATAATTACACCTTATGAAACCTTTCTCAGTATGAGGATAGTTGAAGGGAATATAAGTATATGTGTGTGTGTATGTATATATGTATGTATGTATTTATGTATACATTCATATATATGTCTATCTAGGAGGGTATATGTGTGTATGAATACATATGTGAGTATGTATATATGTGTACAGGTATACATAGACAAAGGGCACAAGATCAATTGAATAGGAAGGGATGATATTTAAAAGGTGAAATTGAGAGGTGACCGAGGAATATAATGAGAGGAGATGGGGAGAAACAGAATGGGGTAAATTATTTCATATAGAAGAGGCAAGGGATTACTGTTACAATGGAGGGGAAGAACAGGAAGGCAAAAGGGAATGGGTCAACCTTACTCTCATTGAATTTGGCTTAGAGAGGAAATGACATCCACACTTAATTGGGTATCTTGCCCTTCAGGAGAGTAGGGGGAAAGGGGATGAGAGGGGGGATGATGGAGGGATGGGCAGGTTGGGGGAGAAGGGTAGTTAGAAGAACACACTTTTGAAAAGGGACACAGTAAAAGTAAAGAACAGAACAAATGTGGGGCAGGATAGGATGGGGGGAAATACAGTCAGTCTTTCACAATATATCCACTATGAAAATGTTTTACCTAACCACACATGCACAACCTATATTGAATTGCTTATCTTCCCAGTAAGAGTGGGTAAAGAGGGAGGAAGGGAAAGAATCTGGAATTCAAAATTGTAAAATCAAATGTTTAAAAAATATTATTATTATTTTTACATGCTACTGGGAAATAAGATATACAGGCACTGGGGTATGGAGATCAATCTTGTCCTCCCAGAAAGTGGGAGGAGGGATGTAGGAGGATATAGGAGAGGGAAGATTACGGAGGGGGTATTAGGTATAAAGCTGTGGGATGGCTGTTTTGGGGTGGTGGTTAGGGGAAAACAGGGAGAAAATTTGTAACTCAAAAATCTTGTGGAAATGAATGATGTAAACTAAAAATAAACATAATTTAAAAAAAAAAGTTGCAACCATCCAAACAAAAGAATTTCATCTATAAAGTAATTAAAATTCAAAAAGTAAGGTTTATTCCACAGAAATAAGAAGCAACAGAAAAAAGAAAGGAATAGTTAATTCCATAAAAACAAGCAAGATCATGTTGTGACCCAAATTACCATAAAACATTTGACTGAACCTAATCATCAATGAAAAATCAGTAAACCTTTAGCCAAGAAAGAGGTATTAAAGGCATTGCTGGGGAAAAATATCTAGAAATGAGCGGATAAAAGACTTAGGAAACTTTAAAAACAAATAAAATAGAAGCTATTTAATAAGACTTTTTAAAAAATAGTTACCAGGAAAACAAAATCAATGAGATAAATTCTGGTATGTTTATATGTTTTTGTTTGTTTTTATTTTATTCAAATGAGGTGCAAATTAAGGAACATAAAATGATCATCCAGAGTAATCATAAGACTTTCAAGGGCTAAAAATTTAAGGGAATCTAAAAATATTAGGAGGAAGGAAGAAAATACATTAATATTCTATGGACTGGATTACAATTTCTTCTTTGTGTGAATCAATATATTTTGTAGTATGACTAAAATAGGAAGACAGTTAAGCAAGCATCAAAAAAGTGAAGAATGAAAGGGAAAGTTAAGATACATCTAATGTAGACACAAAGTAAAAATAAAATTTATAGTAATTTTCATAATCCTAAGAAAGGTAAGGAAGAACTGACCTGTGAGTGAAGAAGATACAAGAAATAAAGAAGGGGCAGCTAAATGGCACAGTGAATAGAGAACCGGCTCTGGAGTCAGAAGGACCTGAGTTCAAATTTGACCTTAGACACTTGACACAAAAACTGTGTGATCTTGGGCAAGTCACTTAACCCCAATTGCCCTACCTTTCCTCCTCTAAAATGCGCAAAAAAAAAATAAAGTAAAAAAGAAAAAAGACTCTGTGAGGTCCAGTGAAAGTGGGTCACAACATAGCTGGGAAAAATGTGGGGTCATAGCCTAGAAAGGGGGGAATGTGTCATTAGATATGTTTGGTAACGGTACTGACGTACTTCTATGGTAACTCTTGTTATGATTATGAGTTGATATCAGTTATTTAGATAGTTAATTAGCTTTTCAGCATGGATTTTTATGCAGGTAAGATAGTGAGAAGAGTTGGCAAAAAATATCCCATTCTAATCTGTGACACCCTCTTCCACAAGGATGTGTAGAGTCCAAAGGAAAATATATTCAGAGGTCACATGTGGCAAAAGGATAACTTTTTTTTTCAATTCTTTGCAATAATGCTCTTGGTGGTGAGAGAGATATGATATAATGAAGCTTTTCTTCATTGTTTTTTTTTTGAGGGGGGCATATGGCAATAGTGCTTTTTATGGTAGGAGAGGTCTATAAAGGAAACAGAGAGAGACCTCCTAATAAGTTTTGTATGGGGGGAAAAAGACTAGGTACCCACCTTCTCTGAACAAGGGTTATGCTTTTCAGGACTGTATCCCATTCCATGAAATGGACATGTCTAAACAGACAATCTATAGCCAGATTTGGAGGAGTGGGTCATAAAACAAGTAATAAAATCACCTTAAGAGACATAACAAAGACAGGGTGTCATTATTTGTTACACAGAGTAGCTCACTACAGGAAACATCCATTACATCATGCATTGGGATCCCTTCCCCCTACCCCAAAAATGGTGCAGTTGGATTGAAATATTTGAATGCTAGGAGTAAAAAAGTCAATATCATTAGAGCTAAATCCCTGAGAAATAATTGATTAGGGGTAGCAACAAGCCTCAGTTTCAGTTTCCTTTTCCACTGTCCCTAGTCATAGAAGTACCTCAAGAACTTAAGAACATTGGAGGATGCTAAGTGGTGGATATACAAAGTGGCAAATGACAATTGCTGCTTTCGAAGAATTTGTAGTCTAATGGAGAGACAATACAGAAATAATTTATGCTCAAAAATACTAGATAGAAGGTAAATCAGAAATTATCAACAGAGAGAAAGAACTAGAATTAAGGGGAAAGAGAAAAGTTTTCCTTAGAAGGTATAATTTTATCTGAGACCTCTACTAAAAAGTCAGTGGAAATAACGATAGAGAGCATTCCAACATTAGGAGACAGTTGAAATGCCCAGAGTCAAGAGGTGGAATGTATTGTATGAGTGACAGCAAGGAGACCAGTGTCAAAGAAACTCAGCAATTCACATCAGAGGATTAGTTTCATCTTTTTTATTTGTCTTTTGGGTTT
>CM053580.1:89202735-89219605 GCA_028627135.1 Pseudochirops cupreus
TCCCCTCCATCATCCCCCTTATCATCCCCTTCCTCCCTACTCTCCTGCAGGGCAAAATACCCAATTTAGAGTGTATGTCACTCTCTCCCTAAGCCAAACTCAATGAGAGTAAGGTTGACCCATTCCCTTTTTGCCTTCCTGTTCTTCCCCTCCATTGTAACAGTTATCCCTCACTTCTTCTATATGAAATGATTGACCCCATTCTGTCTCTCCATGTCTCCTCTACCACCTCCTAATTTCACCTTTTAAAATATCATCCCTTCCTATTCAATTGATCTGTCTCTATTTATGCATATGAATACATATGGGACTGCACATATATATGTGCACATATATACACGCACTCCTGTATGTATTCATATGCATATATACCCTCCTATATAGACATATGTGTATGTATACATATATATATGTATATATACACACACACACACACAGACACACACACACACATTTATATTCCCTTCACCTATCCTCATACTGAGAAAAGTTTAAAAAGTTACAATTCTCATTTTTCCATGTTCTCATGTAAATAGTTCAACTTTGATAAATTCCTTATGGTTCCTTTTCCATGTTTACCTTCTCATGCTTCTGGTGTTTGAATGTCAAATTTTCTATTCAGTTCTGGTTTTTTCCTCAAGAATGCTTTAAAGTCCTCCACCTCATTTAATGACCATGTTTTCCCCTGAAACATTATACTAAGTTTTGCTGGGTAAGTGATTCTTGGTTTTAATCCTAGCTCCCTTGATCTCCAGAATATCATATTCCAGCCCCTTCAATCCCTTAATGTGGAAGCTGCTAGATCCTGGGTTATCCTGATTGTGTTTCCACAGTATTCAAATTGTTTCTTCTTGGCAGCTGATAGTGAAGTGTATGGAGGGGTACTTTTGAGAGATTTCATATTTCATATTTCACTAAGATAGTTCCCTGCAATTGTAGCTTGGAAGGTTAAGCTGTCCCTTCAAAATTTAGTTTTATGAAATATCCTATAACTTTTCCAAACCAAAACCCAGATTTTAAGTAGGGCTCACTTAAAATTCTCCTGGGAAAATTAGCTACTCGAGCATGGTGCCACTTAGCCTAGGTTCTGGAGGCTAAATTCTGCTGGAAGGAAAGGAAAAGTGAGGAGAGCACAGATCTCCTCAGCCTCCATGGTGATACCTAATGGTATATAACTCTAGCCATTTCCCAATTTCCTTTCAAAAAATTTCAGTCAAGTAAAATAAATAAACATATAAATGATTCTTAACAAAGCATACTTCATTTCCTACCTCTGGTTCATTATTTTTCTTCTGATATCTGGGAGAGATATCATTGACAGTGTTCTTAAGTCATATCTCATCTTTACACTGATGAGAGCTCAGATGTCTTTAAATGTACACATTGTGGAAATACATGGTATATTTTTTTTCTCCTGTGTCTGTTTAATCAACTCTATTTCAATCCACATATTTTCTTAAGTTTCTATGAACTCTTCATATTCATCATCATTATGGCACAGTAATGTTATATTCATACACCTCATTCTGATTAATTATCCTCAGTTCCTTCAACCAGTTCTTCTATGGAATAATTTTGAATCTCCTCACCTCTCTAGATTTTCTCCTCTGATATGCTGTAGTTGGTTCATGTTGTTTATTAATGTGTAGGAATAATTAATCTCTAGGGCAGCTAAGTGGCACAATGAATAGAGCACTGGCCCTGGAGTATTTGTAGCTAGTGAGTTCAAATTCAGCCTCAGATACTTAACACTTACTAGCTGTGTGACCTTGGGCAAGTCACTTAACCCCAATTGCCCTGCTCTCCCCCCTTCCAAAAGCAAAACAAACAAAAACAATTTAAAAAAAGAATAATTAAACTCACTACTACAAATGAGTTCTAGCCAAACTGAGGATAGTGGGTAGAACCACTGTCTCTCCTGTTCTTAATGCACACAGAGATTTCATTTGCTGTTTTGGCTTCTATGTCATATTATTGACTAAAAATCCCAGATTCATTTCAGAAAGTCATTTAGCCTTGCCCCGAGCCTGAACTTGTGTAGCAGTACTGCCAAGTAGCTCACATTGCTTCTTTTTGCTTACATGGATGGCATGAGTCATTTTTTCTAAAATCCAAGCACTGTGGCCCCACAATATCCCCTATATTCTATTCTGCTGAGGACAACATCAGATGAGAAAATGAAATGAGAATAACAAAGGTTATACTTGGACTATTAATGTCCAAGGTATCTCTCTGCAGAAAAGCTGCCAAGTTCCATGGCAATTTGAGCTAGGAAAACCAGTGCTAAATGATTGAACAATAATGTATTACCAAGATTCTTTTCTCCTTCTGATGAGTTCATCACCCATTTTTCAGCATAATTTACACGTCATAATTTTGGCAATCCACATGAGAAATACTGCCTCATTCATTATAAATCCTTAATGGGTTTGCATTAAGATGCATAGTAACTAGAATTACCCGTTAGACCCATAATATTCTGTTTTCTCTATGCATTTAGTTGGTAGCCTTTGACAAGTATATGGCACTAAGCTCTTCAACACAGATTTTCTATTAAAAGGGGAAACTTGTGCTGTGCAAATATGCCATATTTTATATTTAGTGCTGATATAGTTTTTGTGTTTGTATTTTTATATGAGTGTTTGTAGCTTTAAATATTGCTCATATTTGCTCTTTGCATTAATGAACTAGTCCTTTATTGCATTTGTAAATTACAATGGAAATGGAAAGTAGGGGAACTTTTTATTTGCAGCTAGCTACTGTGCTGAGAAGCATTTAGGAAAATATAGTGTAACATTAAAAGTAGTAGACATCAGTTATAAATCCAACCATTAGTAGACACAAAGCTGCTCCTGCAGTAATGGCTAACCAACTTATTTCAACAAATACTCCCTTTAGAATTTCTTTTAATATTGTTTTGTAAACTAATCTCTGGTTACGTAAGGGTGGAGTTAATTAAGCAAGCACTTCTTTGTAAAGAGAGCATGCAAAAGGCAATAAAATGTTTCCTACAGTGCTGATTAAGACTGAGAGTACTTTTCTTAATATAGTTTCTTCTAGGAAAGACAAAACATTCATACAGTGAAATCTCTCTCTCTCTCTCTCTCTCTCTCTCTCTCTGTGTCTTTCTCTTTCTCTCTCTCTCTCTGAGAAATTACTCATGTATTTACTCCTCATTTTAACTAGCTACAGCCTATGGACTAATCAGTTAATTGGTTGTGAATGTGTTTTTTTTATTCACTTGGATTCAGAGCTTCCTATTTTTCTCTTTTAAATCCTCTGAGATTCTTAATTAGGTTGTATTCAGCATCTAGGCAATCAGGTGGGTAAATAGAAGTTTCCCAAAATAGCACAATACAATACTTCCTTGACGAAAAGTTTATTGATAATATGGGAAATGCAATTCAAAGCCATAACATAGCATGCAGTGTTGGAATGTTTAATACATCTTTCTCTATGTGAGAGTGATTAGCTTTATAGGATTTTCTAAACATGAAAACAAGGGCTATAAGCATCTTGGCACCCATGTAAATGTAAAGGTAATGAGATCATTTCTCTCCCTGTTTAATTCAGGCAAACTAGTCTTTACATAGATAGCTATAAGATACACCATTGTCCTAATAAACTCTCCCCAAATAAAGAAAGAATAGTAGGCTGACGACTATAGCTAGAAGTTAAAGAGAGAGTTTGAAAGCAAAAGTATTAGGTATTATTTACTCTTTTCTTACATAGAGCCTATTGGAACATGAACTGTAATACAAGCAAATGCACAAATGTATTCATACATGTATATCTATGTGTCTGCATATGTATGCATTTGTGTTTTATGTATGCCCTTGTGCATGCATACTTGCCTGTATATATGTATTATGAATCCTGAGCCTCAAAACCCATTGCTATGGAACTCTCTGCTCATTGGCAGAGATCAATGCAGGAGAAAAGAGAGATTCCATCTCTTCACTTTCTTTAGGCTTTTCACTTTCTTTAATCTCTTCAGGCTCTTCTGATTTGGAGCTTTGAAAGAGAAGGGAGATGATGTAATCACTTCAGATTCCTGAAAGTAAAGTAAGACTCTGGGAAGAAGCTAGCATATAGAAAATCAATCATATGTCTATTCCCAGATTATACACAAGAGACTTCAGAGAATTTTTACTTTGGGTAAGATTTAGGACTTTCAGATGAGCTAAGTTACCTTGCTCTCAATGGGAGTGTTCCTTCACTCTCTATTGCCTAGTATGCAGTCTCATAGATATATTTTCTTTAATTTCTGTTTTGCTCGCAGTTTGGATAAATGACTTGCCTGTTATGTTCATTGCAGAACTGTCATTTGTTGGAAAGAGATCAACCCTTGGAAATAAAGTTTGGTGTCCTCCTTTTTTTTTTTCCACTAAGAAACAGTGATCAGAAGTTCAATTTGAAGCTGAAACTATATCCCCTAGAATAATAATATTGATGAGAACAGATAGATATAATTCGAGCATGATACCTCTCTGTCTGAGGAGAGTAGAGCAGCTGGCTTCCTGCCCAAACTCCTGCTTCATATTCTGGAAGAAATTAAATTTCCCTTTGATAAAGAGTGAAGGGAAAAGAGGCTAGAAGTGTCTATTCTGCCTTCCTTTGAACCACATAATATTATCCCTCAAGTTATTTGTGGAGAACATTCTCACTATTTAAGAAAGATTCTATTTAGCTTCTTCAGTTGTCACATTATGCTTTTCACTTCCTTTCTATTAAAATCTTCACATGATCATTATTTTTTTTCCCACATAGATAATTGGAGCCCAAATATAGGTCCTTATAGTTATCCCGGAGAAAGTTCATTTTTAAAAAATAAAGTATACTAATAGAGTATAATTACAAATATTTGATTCATGTATAATTATGTATGATTTCATACTGTGATATGTGAACTTTATATATATGAATATATATCAGTATAGTAAAGTAACTCCTAAGCATGTATAATAGTGAGAAATAGTCTCACAAAATTATCAAATAATGTAGATTTCCAAATTGAAATGTCTTGCTTTTTAAAATTCCTGAATATAATATCTTCACTCTTTTAAGATGTTTGAGGTCTCTCTTTTTTTTTCCAGGATATATTTGTTTGATATAGTTTCAAAAATAGGAGGCGTTACTCACCAAAAGGTGTGGCTGAGGCTGACAATATGAAGTTCTTAAAACATTTCATTAGTCTAGGATGATTCTTTGAATGAAATAAGATAAATTTTATTAAGGATAAATGTAAAGTCTTTTAAGTGGACCTTCAAAATTAACTTTAATAAATACAGTATGAGTGAGACAAGGACAGACTATAGTCCATGTGAAAAAAAATGAAAAAAAATAGCAAAAATGATCTACAGATTTTCATAGATAATGTGACATGGAAGCTGAGAAAACTAATAGAATCTTCCTTTTTATTTAAAAACACTGCACTTGTGATTTAATAGGTATAGAGAATTCCTGTGTGAAGCAACTCCCTCTCCTAATACTCATTAGGAACTTCACTGTAATTTATAGTTTTAGGTAGTTGAGCAAGTATTACAACTATTAGTTACAGAGTTAATATGTGCCAGAGGCAACTCAATTCTTCCTTACTCCAATTCTTCATCCATTAGACCAAGCTACCTTTCTATGCTATGATTTTAAGTTCCATTAATAGAAGTATATTGCTTAGAACAAAACTGTTTGAAGTCCCACTGCACTGTGTCCTAATTGGATGGCTTAAGATGTATTATGTTCTGTTCTGGGCACCACATTTTAGAAGGAATATTGAGAAACTTCACCACATCCAGAGGAATGAGTCAATGTATAGTGAGAGGCCTGAGGATAAGGCCATCTGAAAGTCAAATAGGGGATGCTTATTTCTAAGACATGAAGAATTGTGGAATATCTGATAGTTTTATGAATGGATTTGACAGGATTAATTATGAACTAACAGGTCCCAGAGGAATGAGGAACATTGCATAAAAGTTATATAAAGGTAATTTACTAACAGTTAGAGCTATTCATAAATAGAATGGACTGCCTAATTAATAGTTGATTTACTATTACTAGATGTCTTAACTCAGAAGCTTCATGACTACTTCTATAGGATGATCTGGACTAGAAGGCCCTAAAATTTTGTCAAATTCTGAGATTTTTTTAATTCTGTTTTTCTTTCTCATGAATGTCAAAGAAACAATGTATAAAAGGCTTACTTCTCTGAGTTTGTAAAGGATGATTCTGCTGATTCAGAACAAAAGAGTAGAAAAGTCAATCTGAGTTAGAAGGAAATATGACTTATGGAAAGATTTAGGATCAAGAAATGTATTCAGGTGCCTGGAACATTCTTTCTAAAGACTGAAACAGTGACTGACTATCTTTAATAGAGAAATGTTTAACTAGCATATTTTTCATTATACAATCCATATTTCTTGAATGAGGCTTGAGAAAGGTTAGTTGGCTTTAATCCTTAGGGGGGGAAAACTGTGACTGTATGTATATACATGTACACAGATATATTCAATCAAAATGCAAATATACACACATGTATGTAAATGTACATATATACTTAATGCCTTTTTCATTTGCTTAGCAAATTGCTTTTTATTTCCCCCATAGGCATTGTAAACAGAATACTTCACTTGACAAAGGCATAGATTACCTATTTTTACTTCATTGCATTTCATCTTACATGGTAGTAGGTCCATCCTAGATCATTTTTATCAACTTCAGTGCTTACAGTAGCTACCATCTCAAAAATTGAAGTCCTCTTTTCCTCAGGATATCTTTTAATTACTCGACATATATTGTCTTCATGAATTTTAAGGAAAAGAAGAGAGAAAGCAAATAGATGACACAGGTAGACTTTACCTGCCTTACTGATTGCTTTCTAGTAAGGTAAGCTACAGTGCAAGTCAGCAAATATTCTGTTAACCCGGAGGGTCTTAAAGAGGTTTCTCAGGGAAGAAGAGGTTAAGAGATCTTGCCAAGGGTCACACTGTGTCAAACACCAGGTTTTCTTAACTCTAAGAGTGATCCTTCTACCCTACCACATCACTACTCATAAGCACAATTGTTATTATTATTAATAATCCATCTATCACAAAGCATTTGTTAAATGCTTACCATACATAGCAAGACCACTGGCATTATACCATCTTTTTCATACTTTTAATCCCATCTTCTAGAACGTATTGTCTTCTCTGGTATTCCCCCTTTTTCATTTACCTTCAGCCTCTGCCTGTCTAGTTATGGCTATGTTATTTTACTGCACACAAATATGCCATGCCTTGCTCATCTTCAAAAAATTCTCTCTTGATCCAGCCATCCCTGCTTTGCTGTTGTCCCAGGTCTCTCCTCCTTTTTGTGGCTAAATTTCTTGAGAAGACTACATTAAGTGTCTCCACTTCCTTTTTTCTCACTCTCCTCTTGCATCTCTTCAATCTTTCTGACCTCATCATTCAACTGAAACTGCTTTATCCAAAGTTTCTAACGCTTTCTTAATTGCCAATTCCAGTGTTTTTTTTTTTCCTTAGTACTCATTCTTCTTGACTTATCTGCAGACTTTGACTCTGTTAGTCAATCCTTTGTCCTTAATATTCTCTTTTCTCTAGCTTTGTCTATCACTGATGTCTCTGGTTCTACCCCTACTTACCTGACTTCTCCTTAGTCTCCTTCACTAAATCTTCATCCAGGTTGCATTAATTAACCATAGGCATCCCATAGGGCTCTCTTTTAGGTATCTTTCTCTTCTGTCATTGTTCAGTCATTCCAACTGTATCCAACTCTTCATGACCCGATTTGACAAATATGCGGGACCAGTTTGCTCTTTCTTTCTTAAGCTCATTTTACAGAAAAGTAAACTGATATAAACAGGTCGAAGCAACTTGTCTAGTAAGTGTTTGAGGCTGGTTTTGGACTCATCTTCCTGACTCTGGGTCTGAAGCTCTATCCACTAAGTCACCTAGGTTTTCTCTTCTATCTCCTTTCTTTGTCGTTTGATGATCTTATCAGTTCCCATTAATTCAAATAACATCCCTATGCTAGTAATTCTTTAGTCTACTCACCAGTCCTATCCTCTCTGCTCACTTCTATCTCACTTTTTCAGCTACCTTTCAGACATTCCCAACTGGTGTACTATAGACATCTTAGATCCAACATGTAAAAAAATGAACTCATTAACTTTCCCCCAAACTCTTCTTTCTAACTCCCCTATTTCAATTAATCATACCACCATCTTTCCAAATCCCTAGCCTTGCAACTTATGTGGAATCATTGTCTCTTCATTCTGTTTCACCCCCTTTATCTAATCTATTAGCAAGGTCTGATGATTTTACCTTCAGAAAATCTCTCAAATACTATCCTTCTTTTCTTTCCTCTGACAACATCATGGCACTGGTGCAGGCTCTCTTGACCTCAAGCCTGGACTATTTGCAATAGCTTACTGGTTGATCTGCCTAGCATAAGACTCTCCCTACTCCAGTCTATTCCTCCATTTAGCTATCAAGGAATCAAAGTAATCTTCCTAAAGTGCAGGTCTAGCTAATTACTCCCCAACCTCCTACTCAATAAATTCCACTGTCACCTCCAGGATCAAATATAAAATATCTACTTGCTGTCCAAAACCCCTCATAATCTGCCAGGACCCCCCTCCTCCATACACATATAGACTTGAATTCTCAAGGATATTTTGGAGTTTGTATTTAGAGTACATGCATTTGTTCATTATTGTATTATAAATAATATTTAGCTTCTAGTGTTGAAATCTGGCTAATTATTGTGTTTTCCAGGCTTTGATAACTGCTAAATTTTTTAACAAAAGTTATATGATGTACAGTTTATATAATTTCCTTGAAAAATCTGTAAGCACAAGATGCTTTGGAATAAGCTTCTTATAGTTTCTGTAACCAATGACCTTGCATCATATAGCTATCATGAAATCTTCTATTTCTATAAACAAATCATCTTGATCTACCTATTTGTTCAATGCCGCCCTGTCAAACTATCCTTAGTTGTTTGTGTGTTGATATCATCAACAGAGGGACTTTGGGTTCCATTCTTAGAAATTCCATAGGTTCCAAGTAGTGATAAATCAGTATCAGATACATCTGACAGTTTCAGTGCTACACATGAATTAACAGACTGTATTATCTCTGTGTTGTCTGTTTCTTCAAGAAATAATTTTGTAAATTTTAAACTTGTTTTTCATGTATTCTGAGAATATCTGTCAATCATCTTTCTCCTTTATGATAAGAAAGTGTTTATTTTTTTCTACGGTTGTTTCAAAGTGGTATGCCCTGTGTGTTTGCTTTTTTTTTTTTGGCAATAATTTATGAGTTTTTTTTTTGTTTTTGAGGGAGAATATATTCATATTCCTTCATCAATCATTTTACTATTCCAAAAAATGAGACAGTTATTATAGAGATATAAATTGCTCTAAATCCATTCTTTTCATTGATATTTTGCTTCAGAATGCTGATTAAATTCTTCATATGTGCACCCACAACTTCCTTCTTTATATTTGTTGGTATGTACATACATATGTACACATGTGTGTACACAAACACATATGTATACATGCACACACTATATATGTGTGCATTGTGTTTTTATATGTGTGTGTGTAAAATCTTGCATAGAGGAGACAAAGAAATGTGTCAGCATTATCTCTATCCATTTATTTTCTTTAACCTCCTAATTTGAGTTCAGTCTTCTGTCTCTATGTTTTTCTTTGCATACATGGAGAGTTTTATACTTATCAAATCAAAATGAAATTTTTATGGTTGAAGAAAGTTTTTTGACAGCAAAAAAGAAGAAACAAAAAAACCTGTTTAAAGTGTTTTTTGGTGGATCCATAAAACTTGATGTTATCCACATAAGTCCAATGGTCCATGTGATGCTTTGGTGTGACTTCCGCTTTTCACTTGGAAACCATATGCAGTTGTTTTTAGAAGAGATGAAAATATGTCTTGGGCTAAGCAGACCATGACAAGTTTAAGTTGTTTCCATGAAAGAGCTACACTACATATTAATTGTTATATAATCATAATTATTATGAATATTATTATTATTTTGGAAAAGAAACAGTATATCAAATAACATTGTAAATTGAAGATGAGAATATTCAATATGGCAATGCTGGTTTTAAAACTTTAATTCTTTTTTTTTTAGCAGTTTCAAACTCCTGAGGATGTGATGTGATACAGATCTAGATGGATATACATATATATATGCATATATACACATATAGGGTATTTACTTTATTTTATTAAGATTTAAGTGATGACATGCAGATTCATAAACCTTATAAATCAAGAGCAGAATGGAATTGTAGGAGAGTATACAGGAGTTGAAGTTCATTAATCTGAATATTGTACATTTATGAACTACCTGGATAACTTTTACATTCCATACTGTTCCAATTGAAAGAAATATTCACATACTAAACCTATAGTTATTGAAATGCATGGATATCAACTAGGAATTTGAAAGGAATCATAGAATATTATTCACTTAAGAAGTGTTCCTTCAATGCTTATTATTTGCATAGCAGTGGAAAGATGGGGGGGAGGATGAGGAGGGCACAAAGAAACATCATTCACACATTTTGCCCTCAAGTCCCAAACTCTTTAAGGTAGGTAAAGGGAAGGGGTAGTAAGAAATAGATATCTAAAGAAGTGTTATTATTTTTGGTTTTGTTGTTTTTTTTACAATTTCACTGCAGTAGAGAACTCATTTCTAGAAAACTCTCCACTACTCTTTGGCAAGTTCTACAAATATGCATTGCTAACTATCTTGCAATTTATAATCTTAGTGAGTTGCTCAGTGAACCAAGAGGTCAACTGACTTGCCCAATATCACATAGTCATTCTTTTTAGAAGGGAGAACTTGAACCCAGATTTCCCTGACTCCAAAGTTGGCATTTTGTCCATTGTATCATGCAGACTCTAAAGTATTAAAATCTTTATTATCATTGGTAGTTACCCCTCATATAATCCATTAAGGTTTGCAAAACACTTTATATTCCTCATCTCATTTGGTCCTTATGACAGCTTTCTGAGTGGCTATTGTTGATATTTCCATTTTATAGAGGGGCAAACTGAGACTGAGATAGGGTAAGTCACTTGCCCAAAGTCACACAGAATACTATCTGTGTGATTTACAGAAGTATTTACAGAAGGATTGGAACTCAAGTTTTCTTGACACAAAGTTCAATACTCTATTCATTTATGTTGCCTAGAGGCAACATAAATCCTTAAAGGATACATCCTGAAAGGATAATTCATGTACTGGTTTCTATTAAAAAAAATGTATAAAAGGAGAGAGAAGAGAGAATTGTGTGTATATATTTGTGTGCATGTGTTAGAGAGGGAGAGAGAGATAGAGACAGAGACATGGGGAAGAGAATATGGAGAGAGAAGGAAGAGAAACTAAAAGGGAAGACTCACCTATGCCAGTACCTTGCAATGGTTATCCTCTTCATGACACTGCTCCTCTTAGACCATTCTATAACTTTTTTGCTTTAGCAAGAAATGACATACCTCTCATGTATGCTTTTTCCAAATGGATCTGAAAGATGATTCCCCTTTGTGCCTGAAGAGATTGAATATGAAGAATTTTCATTTGTGTTACTACCATGGCTGTTTATAGCATCAATCACTGGCCAAGTTTATTCTAATAAACATTTTCCAACAATGCAAATTTGTGGCCTTGCTTCAATACTTACAAGTTAACAAGAAATATGAACATGGAAAGCCAAATTGGAGCAGTTTTTAAAAACTGAAACTTTTGATTTCAATCTCACCTCTAAAGTGAATCTAAATTCATGTTTGTTTCTTTGTTTTTTGAGGGGGAAGACAAGGCAGTTGTGGTTAAGTGACTTGCCCCAGGTCACATAGCTAGTTAAGTGTCACGTGTCTGAGTCTGGATTTGAGCTCCCATCCTCCCGACTTCAGGGCTGGTGCTCTATTGATTGTGCCACATAGCTGCCCCTACGTATTCTTAACTTTAATGTATTCTCCAGCAAAGGGAAGGCTTTATGACCAAACAAGGATTAGAGAGCATTATAAAATGCAAAATGGATAATTTTGATAACATTAAATTGAAAATTTTCTGTACAAACAAAGCCAATGTAACCAAGATTAAGAGGGAAGTGGAAAATTGGGAAATTATTTTTACAACCAGTATATCTGATAAAGGCCTCATTTCAAAATATGCAGATAATTGAGTCAAATCTATAAGAATACAAGTCATTCCCAAATTGATAAATGGTAAAAGGATATGAACAGGTGGTTTTCAGGGGAAAAAATTAAAGATATCTATAAGCATATGAAAAAATGCTCTAAATCACTATTGATTAGAGAAATGCAAATCAAAATAACTCTGAGGTACTGCATCTCACCTGTCATATTGGCTAAGATGACAAAGCAGGAAAATCATAAATACTGGAGAGGATGTGGAAAAATTGGAGCACTAATGCATTGTTGGTGGAGTTGTGAACTGATTCAACCATTCTGGAGAGCAAGTTGTAACTATGCCCAAAGGGCTATAAATAATTTCATACCATTTGATCTAGCAATACCACTTCTAGGATTGTATTTCAAAGAGATCAGAGAAGTGGGAAGAGACCATAAGTACAAAAATATTTATAGCAGCTCTTTTTGTGGGGGCAATGAATTCGAAATCAAGGGGATACCCATCAATTAGGGATTCGTTGAATAAGTTGTGGTATATGAATGTAACGGAATACTATTGTGCTATAAGAAATGAGGAACACATAGACTTCATAATAACCTGGAGACACTTATATAAACTGATGCTGAGTGGAAGAGCAGAATCAGGAGATATTTGTACACAGTTACAGACACAGCATATGAGTGATGACCAACTTTGATAGACTGGACTCTTCTCAGCAATGCAGGGTTATAAGACAACTCCAAAAGACTCATGATGGAGAGAGATGTCTACATTTAGAGAAAGAAATAGAAAGAGCAGAGTTTGAATGCAGATTGAAGCAAACTACCTGCTCTCTTTCTTTTTCTTCTTTGGTTTTATTTCCTCTTTCCCATTGTTCATTCCATCTGTTACAATCCTTCTTTATAACCTGACTGATGTCTAATGTGAAAGTATTTGCACATCTTATACTTGATTGCATGCCATCATGTGGGTGGGGGGGAGAAAGGGGAGAAAATTTGAAACTCAAGGGATTGTAGAACTAAATCTTGTAAACTAAAAGTAAACAAACAAATTAATAAAGACAAATAATAAAAAACAATTTCCAGCTCTGAAAACATAGGAAAAGAGAAGACACATATGTGTACATGCATGTGCATGTATATACATATTGGTATATATGAATATATGTGTACATATATGTATGTGTATATACATGCATATGCATGTGTGTATGTGTATGTTTGGAAAAGCTTGCCTCATGTAGGCCCAACTTTGAGTAAATTCCTTGCTTTTGCATAAGTGATGGGACTGTAGGCTACTGAATGTCTCACATGTGATGCAGAATAATAAAGTTTAGGATGAAATGGATTCACGTGGAAGGCAAAATTACCGGGAGGATATTACTATACTGTGTGTAGCATTCCTTTTGTTTTACTAGGACACTATTCAATTAGCTTCCTCCTACCTGGCTAAGGAAATCAAGCTTAATATGTATTAAAAGGATACAATTAGTGGACAGAGCCTGTAGCAATTTTCAGGTAAGTACCAAACTCTGTAGGGATTAAGACAGAAACAAAGTAAAAGCAGACAGTTACAGGAATTCACAAGCAGAGCCCCGCAGAAAAAATAGAGTGTAAATAACGCCCCAAAAGTGTGGCAGAAACTAAACCAATCTGAGGGTCATTACTGAGAAACCAAGAAGTGAGTATCTTAATTGCAGCTCAGTAAATAGGTCCAGGGCCCAAGTGTGAAGGGAATCTTTTAATGTGAATAAAAAGAGAAACATGAACTTTCCCTGAGAAAGTAACCGAATTTGCTGATTCCTCAGCCTTAGGGCATTTTCCTTCATGCACATGTCCACTGTAGTTGGTTAAAGATGAAATGAGTAAGGAAGCAAAGGTTCAAGCCACACCATGTGCTTCTTGTCTCTTGGCCTACATAAAATGGCATATGAACTTCAGTTACTGACTGGAGAGTGAAAGTGAATTTGAAAAGTAGAATTGTACAAAGAGACTTGGGTTAATAAATTTATTGTATTGGATCATCCACTTAGTTTATATAATTAAAAGGGAAATACAGAATTTTTTTATACATAAACCATACTCCCCCAACCCTTCTCCCACTGCTTCTTTTGTTCATCATTAAATAGGAAAAAAAAATATTTTGGAGACAGAGAAACTGGGTTCAAACTTTTGTTCTGCCTCTTACACTCTAAGTGATGTTGGATAAATACTTAACTTTCTGGGGCTCTATTTCCTTATAGGTAAAATGAATGAGAGCAGATGACCAATGTTTCTAAAATATAATTCATGCTTTTCTGCATACTGAACATAATCACCTTTTGGTGATGTAGCTTCTAATTCTGGATTTATTATTGCTTAACATTATATGATACTATAGATTACAGCATTCTATAAACCCTTTAAAGGGTGCTTGAGGATATTAAATTAAGCAACAACATCTGGAAAACCTCACCATCTGTTATGGTTGTTGAGTCACTCAGTCATGTCCAACTCTTTGTGACATCTTGTGGGCTTTTCTTGGCCACAATGCTGGAATGATTTGCCATTTCCCTCCTTCAGTGAATTAAGGCAAAAAGGTTATGTGATTTGCCCAGGGTCACACAGCTAATAAACATCTGAGTCTGGATTTGAACTCAGGTCATCCTGACCCCAGGCCCAATGCCCTATCCACTAAGCCACCTAGCTGCCTCATACTCTATAGGGAATCCCTATCTCTTCAGAGTCTTTTAAGGACATGGTACATGACATCAGCTACATTTTTGGTGAGTGTACATATCTCTCATTTATAGGTCATTTCACAATGACAACCAAAATATAATTGTATACAGTTATCTTTATGGTTGTTATCAAAAAATCCTGTAGAAGTTTAATGCTCAGTGTTTGTAAGGAAGACAGTTTGTTGGATAACCTTACGGCAGCATTTTATTCTACTTATAAAATTCTGTTCACCATCTTCATTCTCTTCCTCATCTTCTTCTTCATTATCATATAATACTAAAAGGATCTCCTATTTTCCCCCTGTTGTTAAATTGTTACAGTGCAGATAGTTTCTTGTATAGAAAAATCATTTGTGAAAATCTCTGTTCTCTTTTCACTTTCATAAAGATTGCTCTCCATGTCTGTATAATTAATTTCCATGAACATTTGCTTTTAGAGAAGAAAAAGTAGAAAAATTGGAGCACTAATGCATTGTTGGTGGAGTTGTGAACTGATTCAACCATTCTGGAGAGCAATTTGTAACTATGCCCAAAGGGCTATAAATAATTTCATACCATTTGACCTAGCAATACCACTTCTAGGAGATAATAGAAGTAGGAAGAGGCCGTAAGTACAAAAATATTTATAGCAGCTCTTTTTGTGCGGGCAATGAATTGGAAATCAAGGGGATACTCATCAATTAGGGATCAAAATTAATCATATAATCTCAATCACCTTTTTATGGTGATGATATTCTCTGTCATTTTTCCGATCCTAAGGCATTCTCCCTTCAATTAAAATATTCAAAAGCAATCTAAAAATGTTTTCAAAATTGTATTGCTTCTAGCATGGATTTCTTTTGTTTATACTTGTCCCCATTTAGCTTTTCTTCCTTTGCTCATATTCTTTCTTGCCATGTCTACTTTAAACTAAAGCACCCAGGAACTGAGATAATATCACTTATCATTTCCTCGCATTTTTTGTGAGGTTTTGTCTATAAGCTTGTATTTGAAATTGTTGCTTTACTTGGATACCATATATCTTGACTTTGAAAGGATAACAGGTATTTGCTCATACACTGTCTCAGTGGTTTGTGCTTCCTTATTTTTGTCATTTCTGTTAAACTTTGTAGAAAATGGTAATAATCTATGCTGTTGTACTTACATTTAAAAAATTTCCAATAAATCTCTTTTTCATAGCTTTCTATTCATACGAAGGCCACATAACATATATGGAGTATTAGACTTGGCTCTAAATCTCTTTGTGACATTAATCAAGGGACTAAAATCTTTCTGTACCTCCTTTTCCTTATCTGTAAAACGAGTAAAATGAATAATATGGATAAAATTATTTCCTATTTTTATTTTATTTATTCCTATATTTGCTATAATATTCTAAGACTAATTTAATATTCCATTCCATATTATTATGCTGAAGGTTTGTCTGTACTGAAATATAAAATTTGGCCTACACTTATATTTGCATCAGTGTAGGTAACTCTCAGTAAGGAAACTCCCTCTGCCAATGCAGACTGAGAACTACTCAGCAATTTATATCCTTAGACAGTTCGTCAGAGCCTTGAAAGGATTAAATAACAAGCTTAAGGCTTCCAAATCAATGTGTGTTTGAGGCATGACAAGAGCCCAAGTATTTTTTTTAAAACTCTGTGGCCAGTTGTTTATCCATCACACTGTAATGACAATTATATTGAAACATATTAGGACATGATATAGGGCATTGAACTTGAATTCATATTTTAAACATCTTGTCTTTCATAAAGAACATACCAAAACAAGTGTCTTGTTTTAATCAATTTGTATGAGCAAACCATTTTACATGACAATCAATTTTTCTACAATCTATGGTTTCCAGAGGAGGAATTGTGCATACTCATCTGTGCTGGCAAAGACTGTTCTCATTTGGGGTTGTTTATCTCAAATGGAGTCTTAAGTTGACCCTAACTTAATATTTTATTTTTTTATTTTTTTTTT
>CM053580.1:89220105-89237422 GCA_028627135.1 Pseudochirops cupreus
TTCTCTGAAGTTCAGGGCGCTGACTTTTCCCCCTGAACTAGGTGAATGGTATTTGATTGATTAAAGTAAGATTGTTAACCCATTTTGAGTTGCTTTCCTTTAGAAAAGCAGATCTAAGATCCTGTGCTAGCAGCCGCCCTGGGGGTGCTGGGGTGCTTGCTGTTACAATCATAGAGAAATGGTTAGTTTACATTTTTAATGGAAAGCATTAATAATACAACAACTGTATTATAATGTATGTCCTTAAATCAAAAATACTTCGAAATGGTCATGTTTTTAAGCCTCAGAATGAGAGGTAGGTGGAATATAATTGTCACAATTTTCTCAAGTTAATATTTGTCTATCATTTAAAAATTAATGTTTTGTTTTCCAAAAATGATGAGTATAACTTGATGAGAAAAAAATAACACACACATACACACATATATTCAAAAACCATCATTTTGATTGTATATGTGTGTAGTTAAATGATGTTTTTGAATTACAAGGAACAAATAATCATCTTGCTACTAAGATGTTGCCAAAAAAGTATGCCTTAGTCATTTATCATGGAGGGCAATAGGTATAACACTTTAGTATCAGGGCTCTAATGGAATTGGGGGTGGGAGGTGGGTTTGTTTCTTTGTTTTCCTATAAAGTTACATTAATAATTCTAGAATGTATTTGGAGTACTACAGCACTTGAATAGAAAGAAACCACCCAATTAAACACAATATCGTATCGGTCTAATTATCATTTTTCCCTGGGGAGTTTTAAATATATTATATTACATTACATTATATCAATTATGTTATATTAATCACATTATGTTATATTAATTACATCATATATCATATATCACTTTTCTATGGCTCTATGTGTTTTAATCTTGGAGATGTTAATATTGCTTAAATTGAAAAAAAAGTATAAAGTAAAATTATCTGCTATTAGATGAAGCTTATTGGTCATCTGAACATCATATTTTTGAAGTAGAAAAATAACTATGGAATACAATCTTCTTTCCACACAGTGTGGTTTTGAGTAATTCATCCTCAGTATATGGTAACTGGACAGCTTTTCATTATGTGAAGCAGTGGAACATTACTTCAAGAGAGAGAGAAGATAAAAAACAGGGAGAAATAGTTATCCCTATCTATGAAAAAGACAAAGAAATAGTAAAACAGCAATAAAGAAGCATGCATGGTAGTGCAATTGTAGCAGCTGTGTGAACATAAGTAGGACTAAATTATACATGCATTTGCTAGAAGAATAATTGTGTTGTTCATCAATAATAAGTAATTATCTGAAAAATCATCACATCACATGGAAGCACATTTGTAAAAATAAAATAAAAGCACATATGTCAATATAAAGATGCTTAAACACGATTAGCCACACTATTATTTTCATCAAACCACAAGAAAAAGCATGCAGTTTAAAAAATTGTCTGTTGAGTGTTTATTTTTCCACAACATCTCACAGGGAAAATTCATTTATATCTGTAATTTTGGAGAACCAATAATCAATCCTACTATTTCCCTTCCTTCCTACTGTGTTAAAAAAAAAAAGCAAGTGGAAAAAAAATGGCTCAAGATTCCAAAAAAAAAAACTTTCTGGCTTAGGCCAACATCCACATTTTCCAATTATTCAACTAGTCAGCCATTTGCTGACAGATAAAAGACCAGGATAGATGGTACCAATCATAGCCACAACATCCCTTATTCTTCTCTGCCTGTGATTGAACTCCACATCTTGTTCTAGAGTATATTTTTACATTCAATATGTAATTCTCCTTAGGTCACATGATATACTTCCTATTATTATTTTTCATGTCTCTTGCCAGGTTATTTTCTCCTCCAATACTTTGAAAGGGTTATGTTGGTGGTGGAAATAAATATTCTGGCACAGTTATTGAGTCCTAAAACCAAGCTGCTATTTGAGGAAAATACCTGAAAAGACGGAGGCACTGAATTTCTGTGAATTGCTCCCAGACTTAGTGCACAATGGAAAGAGACACCTAGAAAGCACTCAGTTTATCACACAAAGTTGCCAGAGTAACACTTACTATTTGATATAATTTGGGGGAGAATTAAAGAACAGTTTATGAGGTGTTTGTTTTTGGAAGGGAACTCATCCTTGAAAAATCTGTGGCCTAATATCAAAACCAGGACTCAGGACAAAGGTGGTAAACTAGTTGTAGACATGCCAGGTGATTCCTGTAGAATTATGAAAAAGCTCCCTGAGTGAATTATAAACATTGTAAGCCACAGGACAAACAATGCTAGACCACGTCTTCTGGGTAACATTTAGAATCTGGTGTCTTCCTAAATTAAAATGCAATAGGATTCCTTAAGTCCCTGCTAAAACTCCATCTTTTACTGGAAATCTGTTTAATCCTCCCTAATTCTAGTTTCTTTCCTCTGTTAAATATTTCCTATTTATCCTGTAAATTGTTTGTTTGTATATATTTCTTTGTATCTCCAGTGTTTAGCCCAGTATCTGGCACATAGCAGACTCTTAATAAGTGTTTATTGAATGACTTTGGTGCTTTGTAACTAGAGGTAAAATTCTGGTAGGTTCTAACAGGATGTAAAGGCTACACAAGTGTTCTCAATGACCTACTTCGGAGTTCAAATGAAACCAAACATGTCTTTGGTTTGTTCATTCAATTAACTGGGTATTACTGTTGAAAAAGCATGACACTTAGTGGCAAGACTTGAGTAAAATTCCTGCCTTAGACAATTACTAGCTCTCTGAGTCTAGAAAAGTCCTTTAACCTCTCTTAGTCTCAGTTTCCACATCTGTAAAATGCAGATAATAAGAGCACCTACAGGGTTATTGTGAGGTAATATATGGAAAGCAGTTTGCAAATCTTCAAACACAACAGTTATTATATTCAAATCAAATTGGTTTTCATCTTTTTTAAAAATAAATTTATGTATTTATTTTTTTCATTGACTTGTTTATTTGCTTTTAGTTTACAAGATTCAGTTCCACAATCCGTTGAGTTTCAAATGATCTCCGCTCCCTTCCACCTCCCCCATGGTGGTGTGCAATCAGGTATAGGATATGCAAATACTTTCACATCGTACACTAGTCTGGTTGTATAGAAGGGCTATAACCAGTGGAGTGACCAACGGGAAAAAAGAAAGAAAACCAAACATGTAAAAGAACTGTAGCATGTAGATTGCTTCAGTCTCCATTTAAACTCTGGTCTTTCTAGATCTTACTCTGAATGTAGATATCTCCTTCCATCCTGAGACTTGTAGAGTTGTCTTATAGCTGTGCATTGCTGAGAAGAATTATGTATTTATTTTAACATCTTTTCTTTTAAAATTTGAGTTCCAAATTCTCTCCCTCCTTTGAACCCTTCCCCAACCTACAGGGAAGGCAAACAATATGATCTGCACTAATCATGTGAAATAATGGAAAAAAAAAACCATTTCCATACTAGTCATATTACAAAAAAAAAAAAAAAGGTAAAACAATTAAGCCAGGAAATTATACCTTAATTTGCACTGAGTTCTTCAGTTCTATCTCTGGAGGCAGATAGCTTTTCTTTTTTTTTTCATCATGAATCTTTTAGAATTGTCTTGGATCATGGCATTGATCAGAATGACCTAACCTTTTATTGTTGGTCATCAATACAATATTGCTGTTACTGTGCACCATAATCTCCTTATTCTTCTACCTACACTTTATATGAGTTTATACAGTTCTTGCCATATTTCTCTTGGAACCACCCCCTTGTCATTTCTTATGGAACAATAGTACTCCACCACAATCATATGCCATAATTGATTCAGCTAATCCCCAAAAGATGGGTATCCCCTTAATTTTCAATTCTTTAACATCACAAAAAGAGCCACAATAAATATTTTTGTACATATAGGTTCTTTTTCTTTGATTTCTTTGGAGTACAGATTTAGTAGTGTTTTTGATGAGTATACACAATTTTGTAGTCCCATGGGCATAGTTCTGATTTGTTCTCCAGAATGATTGGACCAGTTCACAACTCCACCAACAGTTCATTATTGTCCCTGTTTTCCCTTATCTCAGACAGGAACTGTCATTTCTGAAACGTGTGAGGTGGTACCTAAGAATTGTTTTAATTTACCTCTTTCTAATCCATAGTGATTTAGAGCATTTTATATGATTTTAGATAGCTTTGATTTCTTCTTCTGAAAATTGCCTCTTCATGTTTCTGACCATTTATAAATCTGGGAATGGCTCTTATTTTTTAAAAATTTGACTCAGTTTCTTATATATCTGAGATATGATACATTTATCAGAGAAACTTGAGTATAATTTTTTTTTTTTTGCTTTTTGGAGAGGGGAAGGCAGAGCAATTGGGGTTAAGTGACTTGCCCAAGGTCACATGGCTAGGAGGTGTTAAGGGTCTGAGGTTGGATTTGAACTCTGATCCTTCTGATTTCAAGGCCTTTGCTCTACTCACTGCACCACCTAGCCATCCCAACTTGAGTATTTTTTGATATTGCTACATTGTTTATGAGACCTTTTTCAAAATGTAGTTTCCCAGATTATCTCTTTTAATTATGTTTATTTCTGCTTTTGCTTTGTCTGAGATCACTGCTACCCCTTTAGCTGAGGTATAACAGATTATGCTACAAACCCTTATTCTAATTCTATGTTCTGTTTCAAATGTGTCTCTTATAAACAACATATTGTTGAACTGTGTTTTTGAATCCATTCTGCTCTGTGCTTCCGATTTATAGGGAGCCTCACCCCATTTCATTCATAGTTATGATTGTCTCTGTATTTTCCTCCATCCTATTTTCTTCTGATTGTCCTTCTCTCTCTTTTTATTCTGTCCCTCCTCAAAAGTCATTTTTGCTTCTGAATACTCCCTCCCTTAACCCTCCTTCCCTCTTATCATCTCTACCAATAACTTTTCATCCCTGTGCCCTCCTATTGCTCTACTGGGTAAGGTAGATTTCTACACCCAACTCTATGTGAGTGTTTCTTCTTCCCTTTTGGGGCCAATTCCTAAAAGAATGAGGTTAAAGTACTGCCCATTATCCACCCCCCCCTTTCTCCCTCTACTATAAAAGCTCTTCATTGTGTTTCTTTTTCATGAGAAAAAAAATTCCCCATTTTATCTCTCCCTTCCCCCTTCTCCCAGTGCATCTCTCTTTCTCACTTCTTTTTCCTCCAAACTTTTTTGAAGTTTACCACAAAATAATTGACTCACATCCGTGCTCTTTATGTACATTCCTTCTAACCATTCTAAAAATTACAAAGGTCTTAGGATTTACATGTATGGTCTCACAATAAAAACACTTTAATTTTTTCAAGTTCCCTAGGATTACCTTTTCATGTTTACCTGTTTACACTTCTCTTGAGTCTTGTGTTTGCATGTATTCAGCTCTGGTCTTTATATTACTAATGCTTGAAAGTACTCTATTTCATTAAATATCAATTTTTACCCTTTTGGAATATCATATTCCAAGGCTTATACTCCTTCAATGTGGAAACTGCTAAATCTTGTGTGATTCCTGACTGCAGCTGCACAATATTTGAATTATTTCTTTCTAACTGTTTGCAATATTTTCTCCTTGATATGGGAGCTCTGGAATTTGGTTATGATATTCCTGGGAATATAATTTCGGAATCTCTTTCAGTAGGTGATAAGTGGATTATTTCCATTTCTATTTTACCTCCTGTATCTAAAATATCATGTTTTCCTTTATACATTCTTTAAATATGATGTCTAAGATCTTTTTTTTTATTTATCCTGGCTTTAAGGTAGCTTAATAATTTTTATCTCTCATCAAACTATTTTCCGAGTTGATTGTTTTTTATAAGATATTTCACATTTACTTCTACTTTTTTTTTATTCTTTTGACTCCATTTTATTGTTTCTTGATGTCTCAAGGAGTCATTAGCTTTTTCTTGCTCAATTCTGCTTTTTAAGGAGTTCTTTCCTTCAGTGAATTTTTGTGCCTCTTTTAACATTAGGACAATTCCTCTTGTTTTATTTTTTTTTATAAATTTATTTTTAGTTTTCAACATTCATTTCCACAAGATTTTGAGTTCCAAATTCTCTCCCTTCTTCCCTCCACCCAGCCTCATTGAAAAGGCAAACAATTCAGTATAGGTTGTACATGTGTATTTATGTAAAACACTTTCATAATGGTCATGTTGTGAAAAACTATATTTCCCTTCATTCTGTCCTGCACCCCACTTATTTTATTTTCTCCTTTGACACTGTCCCTTTTTAAAATTGTTTGCTTCTAATTACCTCCTCCCTCAATCTGCCTTCCCTATCATTCCCCCATTGCCTTCACCCATACTTTCCTATAGGTTAACCCATCTGAGTGTACATGCTACTCCCTCCTTAAGTCAATCCAATGACAGTAAGGCTCACTCATTCCCTCTCACCTGCCCTCTCTTTCCCCCCATTGTGAAACCTTTTTCTTGCCTCTTCTATATAGGATAATTTACCCCATTTTATCTCTATCATTCTCCTTCTACCAATATATTCCTCTCTCATCCCTTAATTTTATTATTTACATATCATCCCTTCATATTCAACTTACCCTGTGCCATCTATCTACCTATATGCCCATATACCCATCTATTTCCTCCAAATACCCTAATAATGGGAAGGGTCTCATGAGTTACAAATATCATCTTTCCACGTAGGAATACAAACAGTTCAAATTTAATATTATGATTTTGATTTCTCTTTCCTTTTTGTTTTCATGCTTCTATTGATTCTTGTATCTGAAAGTCAAATTTTCTATTCAGTTCTGGTGTTTTCATCAAGAATTCTTGAAAGCCCTCTATTTCATTGAATAACTATATTTTCCTCTGAAACATTATACTCACTTTTGCTGGGTAAGAGATTCTTGGTTTTAATCCTAGCTCCTCTGACCTCCAGAATATCATATTACAAGTCCTTCACTCCCTTAATGGAGAAGCTGCTAGCTCTTGTGCTATCCTGATTGAATTTCCAAAATACTCGAATTGTTTCTTTTTCACTGCCTGCAATATTTTCTCCTTGACCTGGGAAATCTGGAATTTGGATTAAATATTCCTAAGAGTTTTCCTCTTGGGATTTCTTTCAAGAGGGGGGATCAGTGAATTCTTTCAATCTCTCTTTTACCCTCTAATTCTAAAATATCAAGACACTTTTCTTTGATAATTTCTTGAAAGATGATGTCTAGGCTCTTTTCTTGATTGTGGTTTTCAGGTAGCCAATAATTTTTAAATTATCTCTCCTGTATCTATTTCTTTTCTTTTTTGGATGAGGGAGAGCAGGGTAATTAGGGTTAAGTGACTTGCCCAAAGTCACATGGCTAGTAAGTGTTAAGTGTCTGAGGTCAGATTTGAATTCAGGTCCTCCTGACTTCAGGGCCGGTAGTCTAATTCACCGTGCCATCTAGCAGCCCCTCCTGGATCTATTTTCCAGTGCAGCATTTTTTCTGATGAGATATTTCACATTGTCTTCTATTTTTTGTTACTCTTTTAGTTTTGTTTTATAATTTCTTGATTTCTTATAAAGTCATTAGCTTCCATTTGCTCTATTCTAATTTTTAAGGAATTTTCTTTAGCAACCTTTTGCACCTCTTTTCCATTTGGCCAATTGTGTTTTTAAGGCATTCTTCTCATTGGCTTTTTAGACATCTTTTGCCAGTTGGGTTAGTCTATTTTTAAGGTGTTATTTTCTTCAGTATTTTTTTGGATCTCCTTTAGCCATCTATTGACTCATTTTTCATGATTTTGTTGTATCACTTTCATTTCTCTTCCTGATTTTTCCTCTACTTCTCTTACTTGATTTTCAAAGTAATTTTTTAGCTCTTCCATGGCCTGTGATCCATTCATATTTTTCTCAGAGGTATTTGATGTAGGAACTTTGACTTTGTTATCCTCTTCTGGTTGTATGTTTTGATTTTCTTTGTCACCAAATTAAGATTCTATAGTCTGACTTGTTTATGCTATTTGCTCATCTTCTTAGCCCAATACTTGACTTTCTAACTCTTTCTCAAGGTAGAACTCTGATTCCAGTGGGGGTGGGGGTGGGTATACTGCCTCAGGCTTCAGGGGTTTTGTATCAGCTACTCAATCCCCCACTGTCTGTGGGCTCACAGGTACAGAAGCAGCAACTGCTACTGCTGCCACCATCACCACCTCTGCCACCCTGGGGTTGGGGTTGTACTGCACACTCATCTTTCACCCAGGTACCACTGATTTCCCCCACTGACCTTCCATGCTGTCCTCAGTTTTTTTGGATTGAGAAGTCTGGAAACTGCTACTGCTGCCAGAAATTCATCCCTTGAGTCCTGCTTCAACCCTGTCTGTGTCACATGCAGCCTACACCAGACTGTGCTCTGCTCCCAGCCTGGGTGTGATATACTCTTCCTGTTGACCTTCCCAAGGGTCTTGGGGTATAGATGTGTTTCACTCTTTCATTTTGTGGGTTCTGCAGCTCTAGAATTTGTTTAGAGTCATTGTTTAGAAGTATGTAAAGAGGTTTTGGGCGGAGCTCGAGTAAGTACCAGCTTTTACTCTGCCATCAAGCTCCACCCCCTGACAATTCTGTTTTTTAAGGTGCTGTTTTCTTCAGTATTTTTTGTACCTCTTTGATCAAGGTATTAATTCTTTTTTCATAATTTAGGTGCATCACTCTTACTCCTTCTCCTATTTTTTTTTCTTTACTACCCATCTATTTCTTTAACTTTTCTAGGAATTCTTGTTGGGCTTCTATGCAATTAGCATTTTTGAGTCTTCTGTTTTTTGAGATGTTTTCATATTGTTGTCTTCTTCTGAGTTTATATCTTGGTATTCCTTTCCACCTTAGTAGCATTTTATATTCAAGTTATTTTTTTGTTGCTGTTTGCTCATTTTTCAACTTATTTCTTGACTTTGAACTTTATGTTAAAGTTTGGCTATTCTCAGTTGGGGTTCAGAAAGGATTATCCTAAGTTTCAGATGCTTTTTTTGCTGCTGTTTTCAGAGCTAGTTCTAGGGTTCTGAAAGTTTTTGGTGTTTCCTAGGTGTTTTGAGCTGGGTATCAGAGTGGTCATTGCTCTCCTCTTCTGTGCTCTGTTCTTTAACCAGGAAAGGCCCCTGCTCAGCTGAAGCCATAAGTGCTAGCTCTCCTATTGTTCCTGGAATTGTGATCAGGTCCCTTGCTCTTTCTGTAGCCATAAATGCTAATGTTCCTTTCAGCTTTGGAAATAGACCAAGACCTTTGCTTCCTTGTGACTAACAATAAGTGCTTCTATACACCCTGTAACTGCTATTTAGAACTGCTTATAGACAATAGCATTGCTAATCAGTGCCAGCTACAATAAGAGCTATGAAAATGTCCCCTGTAATCTCTTTCTGAGCACTTGTCCATCCCCCTTACCATCAACAGGCTGAGAGCTCCTGAAACTCCTGCTGCTGCTATTGTTGCTGCTGCTGCTGCTGTCATAGACATCTCCAAGGCTGACAGCTGCTGTTGCTGCCATGCTTTGGGCTGGCCCTCATCCCAATGTCACAGACTTTTCCTTTGATCTCTAAGTTGGCGTAGGCTGGGGAAATGTCCCATTCTGACCTTTTCTTGCCTCTGCCACTACAAAATGTGATTTGAGGAGTTATTTTTTAAGTTTTTTAAAAATTTTTTAAGGAAAGAATGTCCAGAGAGTTCAATTGGCTTACTGCTTGTACTCCACCATCTTGACCAATCTAGTCATATTTTGATAGGTTAGGGTCAGGAAACCTGAGTTCAAGCTCAGTCTAAGAAGTTTATTAACTATGTGGCTCTGTATATGTCACTTAATCTCTGAACCTTCTACTATGGAAAAGTCACTTACTCTCTGAAACTGTCATAGTCAATTTCTTCAACTTTAAAATAGGGATAATAATTGCATCTATCTCCCAGGGCTATTATGAGGATCAAATAAAATAATATTTGTAAAGCACTTAGCACAGTGCCTATCATAGTGCTTTAATAAATACTTCTTTTTTTTTCCTTCCTTGTGTTAAGTTTTGGAGCTTTGAGGGAATGATGTCTGTTTCAGACATGTTAATCTTAAGATGTCATTAGAATGTCCATGTGAATAGGCAGATGATGACATAAGACTATAACTCAGAGAGGGATATAGGTCTAAATCTGTGAATTATCTACATAGAGATAAATCACCCTGAAGAGCTAATGAGATCATCAAACAAGATAGCATATAGAAAGGAGATAAGAGCCCAGGACAAACCTACACAGGCATGTCCTTAGGATGAAGATCTAGCAAAGGAGACTGAGAAGAAGTAGTAAAAATATGAAGAAAATCAGGAAAAAAGCAGTATCATAAACAGCTAAAAAAAAATATCCAGGAAGAAAGGATAATATTGAATTAGGAATGTTTGCTCCCCCTCCCCAATATTCCTAAAGCTTTTCCCAAATGCTTTCCATCATGCATCCCCACTTTGGTTTCAAAATTCTGTCCTGTAATGATATCTTCTCCCATGTTCCACAGTCTTTTAAAGAGCACTGATAGTGACTCAGCAATCAGTCACTGATAGGTCACTGTTTTATTACATGCCTGAGGATTTAGTACATCTGGTCCTATGACTAGTAGTCAGCTAGGTACTCTATATTTCATCTCCTTACTTATCTTAAATATCAACTCACTTTCAGCTCCTTTCTAATTCCAAGACTATCTTCTTTAGCAGAGAAAACAGAAACAAGATAAAAGTTAAGAAGTTTTGTCTCCTCTCCATTTTCTCATTGTATCTCTCAGAATGATGATACTATACTTTTTTATTACCCTTTTCTTTTCTCAAAAATAGCTTTGAAAAATATTTCTCTGTAGCCTTTAGCTTTCTTCACCATCAATTCTTTCCAAAATTTAACACTCTTGGAATATTTTTAAAGACCCATTCAATACTTATTTATTTATCCTACATTATCTGCTATTTCTTCCATACTATGCCAGTGATAATAGTTTTTCTTTTTATCTCCAGATTTCTATTCCTAAGCACTTCCAGTTATGAGATTCTGCCTATATTTTCTTTGAAATGTTTGAAATCTCATATGAAATCTATAATACATTTTAGATTATTCCCAGTTTTCCCCCTGCCTGTAAAAAACTTGAATTGGATGGGTCTCTTTCTCCAAAGGTTCTCATCTTTTAACTACAGCAAGTAATTCCTCTTTGTTGAGAATGAGATCCAAAAGATAATTATGTTTTGTTGGGTTTTTTTCCCACTTTTTAAAGCAAACATTAGTATTATCAATGCAAGGAAACATATTGTTAACTGTTCTGATTTTGGCAAAGTTAGAACACCAACAGATATCTGAATAATTTTAGTCCCTCTTCACTGTTGCATCATGCCTCTGTGTCAAACTTATGACTGGTTTCCTGTATTCATAAATGTATTCATTCTGTCTAGATGTGCTATATTATATTCTGGTGTTGTTTTTTTTAATGTCACTTTTGGTTTTGCTTACATTGATCTTCATAGCCAAATGCTTTCCAACAGTCTTCACCACATTGGTTCAAGGATTTCTCTCACATAACAATACCTTCTTAATCTAAGATACTAGTGCAGTCACGTTTTCCATATGCTGTTACTTTTGAGGATGGCTGCCAGAGCTATACATATATATATATGTGTGTATATGTATGTATGTATATATATATATATGTATATATATGTGTG
This sequence comes from Pseudochirops cupreus, assembly GCA_028627135.1. Classification (NCBI taxonomy): domain Eukaryota; kingdom Metazoa; phylum Chordata; class Mammalia; order Diprotodontia; family Pseudocheiridae; genus Pseudochirops; species Pseudochirops cupreus. The sequence goes on from CM053580.1 coordinate 89,231,752, forward strand.
TGTGTGTGTGTATATATATATATATATATATATATATATATATATGTATATATAAATCAAGCTTGGGTATCACTCCATCCAATCTCAGTGATCTGAACGAGACTAATAAGGGTAAATTTATTTCTATATATTATAGTAGAATCTGTACTTTTTCTTACTTGTTAGCCATACTTTGGGCATAGATGTCCGAGATCCTAGAATGGAAGGAAATGAATAGGGTGAATTATTATAGTTAAAAGAATGTGGGACTCAAATTCAGAAAGATGTAGGTCCATCTCCTTCTTGGAACTTATAATGTGACCACAGTCAACTTAATTAACTTCTCAAGCTTTAATTTCTTCATTTATTAAATGTACATGTAATAGTCTTGTGACAGAAATAGTCAAAATGTTTAGCAAATCTTAAAGTATTATATAATAATTGGTGTCTATAGCTACTGCTGTTATTAATATCATCATGATAGAGCCAATAAGGCATTTTGGAGGCAACAGTCAAATTCTCTCATTTCCCTTCAAAGAACATTCTTTCTTTCTTTTTTGTTTTTTGGTAAATATCATTTTTTTTCCCCAATTACATGTATAGTTTTCAACATTTCATTTCTTTTAGACTTTGGTTCTAAGTTTTTCTCTCTCTCTTCTCACCTGAAGAAATCTGATACAGGTAATACATGTGGGATCAGGCTAAACGTATGTCCACATTAGTCAAAGAAGAAACAGAACAAAAAGGAAAAACAAAAAAATAAAAAAGTGAAAACAGAATGCTTTAGTCTTCACTCAGACTCCATAATTCTTCCCTGAAGGATAACATTTTCCATCTTGAGAGTTTTGGAATTGTCTTGGAAGATTCTATTGCTGAGGACTAAGTATACCACAGTTAATAATTGTCCAATGTTGCTGTTACTGCATACAGTGTTCTCCTGGCTCTACTCAATTCACCCAGCATTATTTCATGTAAGTCTTTCCTTATGGATGATTTTAGATAAGTACTACTTATCATTTTGAGAAAGGCTCCATTTATTTCTATGCTTTCTGATGTTTCCTTTTTTCTTGCTTTAAATTATATTTTATTTTTTCCCCCAATTACATATCAAGATCAACTCTGCTATCTACTTCCATTTTATGGGAGAGTTCATCTGATTCACATTCACAGTTATGTGTATTTTCCTCCATTCTATTCTTCTTTCTGTTCTTCCTCTTTCCTTTCACCTTTTCCCACCTCACCAGTATTTTGCTAATGTCAACTACCTCCCCTTATATGCCCTCCCTTCAGTCAGGCCCTAACCCCTGCCTTTACTTAATCTCCTCCCCTCTTATTTACTTGTCAGGTAAGATATATTTCTATATTCAACTGATTGGGTATATTATTCATTCTTTGAGTCAATACTGATGAGAGTAAGGTTCAAGCTATGCCCATCATGAACCTTTCCCTCCTCCCCTCCACTGTAATAGGTCTTTTGTGCCTCTTCATGTGAGATCACTTACCCCACTCTACCTCTCCTTTCTTTCTGCATCTATTGTATTCTTCTTTTTCATCTCTTAATAATTTTTGTCATTCCTTCAAATTTAGTTTATAATTGTACCATCTGTATATGTATATTCCTTCTATCTATACTGTTAGTGATATGTTTAAGAGTTACAAGTATCATGTCCCCATGTACAGATATAAACAGTTTGGCTCTATTGAATCCCTTATGTTTTCTTTTCCTTTTAATATTTCCTGTTTATGTTTCTCTTGGGTATTGATATTGGAGATCAAATTTTTGGTTTATTTCTGGTCTTCTCCTTATGAAAGTTTGAAATCCTATTATTTCATCAAATGATTATCTTTTCCCTTCATGTATTGAGCTTAATTTTCCTGGGTAAGTGACTCTTGGTAATAGTCCTAGTTCCTTTGCCCTCCAGATTATGATGTACCATGACCTCTGATCCTTCAGTGTTTCAGCTGCTAAGTCCTTTGTGATCCTGATTGTGATTCTCCAATATTTGAATATTTGTCTGGTCATTTGCAATATTTTCTCCTTGACCCAACAGTTCTGAAATTTGGCTATAATGTCCTTGAGGTCTTTATTTGGGCATCCCTTCCCTGAGGTACTCATTCCTTCAATGCCTATTTCACCCTCTGGTTCCAGGACATCAGGGGAGTTTTTCCTGATAATTTCTTGAAAGATGATGTCTAGGTCCTCTTTTTGATTATGGCTTTCAAGAGTCCAATGATTCTGACATTGTCTCTTCTGGATCTGTTTCCAGGTTAGTTGATTTTCCCATGAGATATTTTACATTTTCTTCCATTTTCTCATTCTATGGAATTTGTTTTGTTGATTCATGATGTCTCACAGAGTCATTAGCTTCCCATTGCCCAATTCTAACTTTTAAGGTGTTGTTTTCCTCAATTAGTTTTTGTACTTTCTTTTCCATTTGACCAAATGTACTCTTAAAGTTCTTTTCTTCAGTGGATTTTTGCATCTCCTTTTCCTTGGTCAATTCTACTATTTAAGCAGTTTTCTAAGCTGCTGGCTCTGTTTTCATAATTCTCTTGCATCACTCTCATTTCTTTTCCCGATTTTCCTTCTACCTCTCTTAAATGATTTTTAAGCTCCTTTTTGTACCTTCCAATGTGGTTTTTTTTCCTGGGCTTGAGGCCACTTCCCACTTTTCTTTGGGGTTTTGCCCACAGATGTTTTGACATAGTTGTCCTCTTCTGAATTTATGTCTTGGTCTTCTCTGTCACCATAGTAAGCATAGAAAGGTCAGATTCTTTTTTCGTTATGTTTTTGTTTTTGTTTATGGGTTTTGTTGTTTTTTCTTTTAATTTTTTTTCTCTTGCATTTAAATGTGAGCTCTGCTCCCTGGTTAGAAAGGGCACTGTCTCTGACTTTTTGTGCTAGTGGTTACAGTTTATCTAATGCTACACTGATGTTGCTCTGAGGCTCACAGAGGACCCTCATGTCTAGTGCTGTGCTGAGTGGTTGCGATGGGGGTTGTCTGGCATTGCTGCAGGCCATAGATATCTGGCAGCTTACCTGCTGCTGAGCTGGTGTTGTAATGGAGGGTGTCTGACAAATGCTGAGATCTAGTGGGGTATTTCTACAATACTTCATGACTGCACTGAAGCTCATGGTGGTCTGGCCTTTGGAAGCCTGCCTGTTTGCCTGGGGGTACACTGAAGTTTGGTGGCAGGTCCAGGCTGGTGGCTTCTTTGCTAAGACACCCATAGGTTTGTCATCTACCTGTTTGCTGAGACTGTGCAGTAGTACATGGAGGTCTGGCCTCCGGAATATGCCTGTTTCCCTTAGGTTACATTTAAGCATATGGTGATTCTCCTGGCAGTGCTAAGGCAACATGGGAGGTCCCATTGTTGGTGTTTGCCTTTTCCATCAAAACGGGGCTCAGAATCTCACACTGGTTTGTTAGGACTTGTTGCAGCCTTACTGGGATGCTTTCCATTTTGGACTGTGCTCCCCTTTCACACAAGTGAGATGGACTTTCTTCTTGATCCTTCAAGTTTCTTGGGTTAAGAGACTGTTTCACGCCATCCTTTTGCTGGTTCTGCTGTTTCACAATTTGTTTGGGGGCTTTATTTTATGGTTGTTTGGTGGTGAGTATGGGAGAGTTATAGTGATTTATTACTTACTCTCTGTCATCTTGACTCCCAGAAGTTGATCTCTTCCAAACAACTTTAAAATAACATGTCAAATCAAATGTTAAAACAGCAGAGCCAGAACATGAAGCCTCAAAACTATAATAAATCTTTCCAACTGGCTTGGAGTCAACCTAAACTTTATAATTCTTTAGAGATATCCCACCACAACTCTACTCAAAACTCATCAAATAACACTAAAAAAATACAGCAAGTTTGTTGGATAAAGACCTCATTTCTCAAATAAATATTAATTATAGAACTGAGTCTAATTTATTTTTAAAAAGAGCCATTTCCCAATTGATAAACAGTCAAAGGATACAGACAATTCTCAGAAAAAGAATCAATGCTATCTATAGCCATACGGAAAAATGTGCTTTAAATCACTATTGATTAGAGAAATGCAAATTAAAACCACTTTGTGGTACCACCTTAAACCTAACAGAAATGAAAAATCATGGACGGGATAAGAGAAAGATAGGTACCTTAATGACGTGTTGGTGGAGTAGTGAACTGGTCTAACCATTCTGGAGAACAATGTGGAACCATGTCCAAAACACTATAAAACAATTTGACCTTTGACCCAGCAATACCAGTACTAAATCTGTATTGCAAAAAGATCAAAGAAAAAGGAAAAGGACAGATATGTACAAAAATGTTTGTAACAACTTTTTGCGGTGCCGAAGAATTGGAAACAGGGGATGCTCATCAATTGTGAAATGGTAGGAAAAGTTGTAGCAAATGATTGTGACTGAGTACTACTGTTCTATGGGAAATGATGGAAGAGAAAAATACGCCAAGACATAAGTGAACTTATGTAAAGTGAAATGAGAAGAACCAGATCATTGTGCACAGTGACAACAAAGCAATAATGATGATTAAATGTGAAGTATTTGTCAACTCTGATCAATACAGTGATCCAGAATAATGTCACAGGACTCATGGTGAAAAAAACTATCCTACTCCATAGAAAGAACAGATGAACTCTGAGTTCAAATTTAAGTATAATTTTCTGACTTTATTTTCCTTTTTTGCTTTTTTAAAAAAATGATGAATATGATCATGTATTTTGCATGATTACACATGAATAGTTGATATTACATTGCCTGCCTTCTCAGTGAATTTGGGAAGGATGTGGGAGGTAAGGAAAGTATTTGGAACCAAAAAATTTTGAAAGAAAATAATGTTATAAATAAATATTATTTATATGTATATATTAGTATCTTTATCATTATTTCTCAGATTTTTGTCTCCTAAGTATTCCTGGGCTTCCTGACTTCTACTCTTTCATTATATTTACTCTGGCAACTAACTTTGGTGGATATACTATTTTCTCCATTCCCCATTTTTTCGGTGTAATATACCTTGGATTAGATTTTTCAAGACTGGAAAAAGCCATTCTTATCTGACTTTGCAGCAGTTATAACTAACAATCTGCTGAACATAAAAAGACACTCTTGAGAGAAGTTGTAGGACAAAAAACATCATTCCCTAATACCTTCTGCTTCTACCTTCCATCCAGCCTACTTTAACTTATTCCCTGTAGACTTCCTTTCAGCTATTCACCTATTATACTGAATTTGGTTTACCAACTTTCAGTTTAGCCCTTTATACAGAATGTGCCTATAAATTTCATTTTGGCTTATGGCCTTGACCTAGAATTGTCTTCATATAGCACTATTCAGATTATAGACTTTCTCCTTACGCATATATTCTCACTCAAGAAATTTAAATTGCCTTTAATCACCATACCCATCCTCAGAGATTTAGGAAGATGTCTTTTAAAAAATTCATTAGATTTGGACATTACAAAATCCTCAATAAATTTGCGAAGAATAATTTCAGTGGAGGCTATATGGGTAGAAATCAGAAAACAAACTGTTGATAATGAGTAGATAATGAAGAAATTAAGGCAGTTAGGAAATAGGTGAGAGTGTCAAACACCTGGTTCACAATGCTCTTATTGTGGCTTGAACAAGATTAAAATGTTATTGGGGAAAATGTTTAACAAAATATTTTGGCGGAGCCAAGATGG